>CM042413.1:33914790-34412290 GCA_023634145.1 Thymallus thymallus | reverse complement strand
GATCATGGTTTATAGTCTGAAGTGCAGTCTCAGAGTTGTTCACAGACACTCCCCTCTCTAAGTCTCACAGTGCTAAGTGGCTGGCTGGGTGGAGAGCCTATTGTTTTTACTCACAGTTCTTGTCTTGAGAATCGGGACACATGTTGCCTCAGGGAGGGAGGGAGGGAGGGAGGGAGGGAGAGAGAGAGAGAGACTCAATCAAAGGTTTTTGTAACAAAGGCAGGTCAAGTACTCCATGTGATGTGATAACCCTTCAGGGGCTGTGAAGGCAGTACATATCACACACTCACTCTAACCCTTCAAGGGCTGTGAAGGCAGTACATATCACACAGACTCACTCTAAACCTCCAGGGAGTGTCAAGGCAGTACATATCACACAGACTCACTCTAAACCTCCAGGGAGTGTCAAGGCAGTACATATCACACAGACTCACTCTAAACCTCCAGGGAGTGTCAAGGCAGTACATATCACACAGACTCACCCCAGGCTGAATGCCTTTAATGAATAGTTGAGGAACATGTTTCTCTAGACTACAGGGCAATTCGACAGTAACAGAGTGACACTGAAGTTTTCACTTTAACATGTATGTCAAACATAAAACAATGATTGCAAAGTTAAATAAACAATACAACTCAATGCACAATGACTACTTTGAACAATTTCCACATAAAATTGTACAATATGCATGTTAACAGAGTGACACAGTTTGCTAACAAATAGCACAAACCGTCATTCTGCTACCAAATGTTGCATTTGCACTGTTCTTCAAGTAAATGTGTTTTTGTAAAATATCTGTGCCACAGTGGAATTGCCCAAGAGCAACAAACGGTAAAGACTTAACTATGGTATGTATGCATATCTATTTAACTATGTTCTAATGTAAGAAATTACTGGAAAGAAAAAGTACGATGTCACTTAGAAGTAGATGCTGTTATACCACAAATTAGATACAGCTTTTTCAAGCATCCACTTAAAAACAAGATACTGTATATTCCAAAAGGCATCGTGGTTGGTCTCTCCTGTTATTTTCCCTCTCTCTCTGTGAGGTAATGGATGTGGATGCGCTGCTCTTCTCTCTGATTACAGAGAGAAGTGGTTTTGTTCCTTCATCCTTCTCTCTGAGCCTGGTGTTGGTAAACATGCATTCTTGTGTGTCTTGGTGCATTCAAGACAACTCCGAACTCTGAAATCTCTGACTTCAGTGCTTTCAAGACAACTGGGCTCAGACAGGGAAAAAACATTTTGAACGTTCATACAACTCGGAATTAGAAGTCGGAAACTCTGACAGGGAGGACAGGGAGGACAGGGAGGGGTCTTCTAAAAGGAAGCGATATCTTTAGCAGCACCAGCAGTACACTGGGGGATTTAACACACAAACCCTGATCTGAGGTAAACTGATTTTTTTTTCCCTAAATGGATCTTCCCCACTTATCCTCCTCTTCTCTCTCGGGATGTCATGAAAGATCAAGAGGACAGAGTATTTGGTATATTTTCAGTTCTCTGCCTTGCAATAAAGTGATATTCAATACTGGGGAGAATGTTTTTATTATGTGTCATATAAAACAATTTATATGCTATTATTTAGATAAATGCTAGATAAATGTCTGATCATATTCATTGGATAACTCTTGAGGATTTACTTATGACTGTCTTGACCGGCTTAGAAACGAATGCCAGGATTTCCACCACGGTCGGCCTAAAATTATTTTGAAACAAGTGAATGCCCTCAAGCTTGTTCTCCCTGCCTGCTCAATAGTAAAATATGATGTAGTCTTGGGAAGGTTCGGGCCAGTTGCCATGGTAGCAGGTCTCCCACAGTTTAAGTCAAGGACAGAGCCTCAGGTGGAATTGTGTTAACCTGAGCTTTGCATTCACTATTGACTATTGGATTTATCTGTGGATTCTCAATATTTGCTCACTTTCCAGTTTCCACCGAATCCTGTTAGGCCCTATACCCCAGGCTCAGAAGCTCACCTTGCAAACATGCAATTAGGATAACTGATGTAGGCTAATACAGTTTTCATTCTGCATCAGAAGACTGACATTAATATTAAAGAGAAGAGGAAAGGAGTTGATTCAATTTACTGTAGTCATAGTGTGATATAGAAAACGTTGGCTTGGTCTGGTGTTGTTTGGTACTGTTGTGGTCACTGAGTGTCTCCCTTCTCAAATAGAACATGACCACTCAGACTTGAGGCTGTTTCAATGGGCCCATCTCCCACGAGGCTGTCACACAAGCCTAGCCATGTTTACATCAGCCACAGCAACAGTGAACTAAGCCCCCTCCCCGGTAGAGCTCAAAGAGGAAGAGAATGAAAGGCCCCAAATGTGTCTCTGAAATAACCCAGAAATGGGCTCTTTGTGCTCCCTAACAACTTAATGTCCACATGCTTTGATTTAGCAGGGCGCCGGCTGCTAATTTGCATGGGGGTCTGTGGCGGGACACTTTTAACGACAAGAGGCCAGTGTGTGTGTGTGTGTGTGTGTGTGTATATTTCCACCTCCGTAATGTTTAAAGATGGAATCTGCAGTAGAGGAAACAGCACCACTGGCCGCCCCACCACCATTTTTATGTTGTTTTTGTTGCAGAGCTGAGGAGCGTCGCTCAGCATGGTAAAAAAAAAAATCTGTACATATTGTGCTCTTCTGTTGCGTGTGCAATGATGTCCAAGATGAAAAAACAGTGTTTGTTGTTTGCAGTAATATCACAAATGGACGTAGCTCTTTCACAATTTTTTTTAAGGAGGAAATCTGCAGTTCAAATAATAAAAAAAGTTGCCACCTCGCCACTGTTTGGATAAACATTTGAGGGATGGGCCTGGAGAAATGTAACCACTCTCAAATTCATACACAGAGTTATGGATGCAAGAACTGCCCATCCATGATAACACAATTATAGTTTTAACCATGTTTGAAGGCCATACAGTGTTTATTTACAATTACATTGTTTACAAACAATGGAGTAAAACAAACATATATTTTGGGTTCTGATGAGGTACGACAGTTGAACTAAGTTCATGAGGCATTTATGAATTATATTCTTCAAGAATCCGTGGGTATATACAGTGGGGAGAACAAGTATTTGATACACTGCCGATTTTGCAGGTTTTCCCACTTACAAAGCATGTAGAGGTCTGTAATTTTTATCATAGGTACACTTCAACTGTGAGAGCCGGAATCTAAAACAAAAATCCAGAAAATCACATTGTATGATTTTTAAATAATTAATTTGCATTTTATTGCATGACATAAGTATTTGATCACCTACCAACCAGTAAGAATTTCCGGCTCTCACAGACCTGTTAGTTTTTCTTTAAGAAGCCCTCCTGTTCTCCACTCATTACCTGTATTAACTGCACCTGTTTGAACTCGTTACCTGTATAAAAGACACTTGTCCACACACTCAATCAAACAGACTCCAACCTCTCCACAATGGCCAAGACCAGAGAGCTGTGTAAGGACATCAGGGATAAAATTGTAGACCTGCACAAGGCTGGGATGGGCTACAGGACAATAGGCAAGCAGCTTGGTGAGAAGGCAACAACTGTTGGCGCAATTATTAGAAAATGGAAGAAGTTCAAGATGACGGTCAATTTCCCTCGGTCTGGGGCACCATGCAAGATCTCACCTCATGGGGCATCAATGATCATGAGGAAGGTGAGGGATCAGCCCAGAACTACACGGCAGGACCTGGTCAATGACCTGAAGAGAGCTGGGACCACAGTCTCAAAGAAAACCATTAGTAACACACTACGCCGTCAAGAAGGAAGAAGAATGATGAGTACAACGCCAAGAACACCATCCCAACCGTGAAGCATGGAGGTGGAAACATCATTCTTTGGGGATGCTTTTCTGCAAAGGGGACAGGACGACTGCACCGTATTGAGGGGAGGATGGATGGGGCCATGTATCGCGAGATCTTGGCCAACAACCTCCTTCCCTCAGTAAGAGCATTGAAGATGGGGTAGTGGCTGGGTCTTCCAGCATGACAACGACCCGAAACACACAGCCAGGGCAACTAAGGAGTGGCTCCGTAAGAAGCATCTCAAGGTCCTGGAGTGGCCTAGCCAGTCTCCAGACCTGAACCCAATAGAAAATCTTTGGAGGGAGCTGAAAGTCCGTATTGCTCAGGGACAGCCCCGAAACCTGAAGGATCTGGAGAAGGTCTGTATGGAGGAGTGGGCCAAAATCCCTGCTGCAGTGTGTGAAAACCTGGTCAAGAACTACAGGAAACGTATGATCTCTGTAATTGCAAAGAAAGGTTTCTGTACCAAATATTAAGTTCTTTTTTTCTGATGTATCAAATACTTATGTCATGCAATAAAATGCAAATGAATTACTTAAAAATCATACAATGTACAATGTGTTTCTTTTTGTTTTAGATTCAGTCACTCACAGTTGAAGAGTACCTATGATAAAAATTACAGACTTCTACATGCTTTGTAAGTGGGAAAACCTGCAAAATCGGCAGTGTATCAAATACTTGTTCTCCCCACTGTATCATTGATTTCAAAGTTTTAAAAATGATGTACCTATCGCAGATTGCCACTTTAAGATTAGATTTGGGGGTTAGGCAATCTGATCCTAGAGGAGAACTTCATCCTACTTCAACACAGAGACAAGAAAACAGAAATAGGCCAGAGGTCCGTACGCGGCACAGGTGTTTATATCAGTGACATACAGTACACCTAGAACTACACACTGGCTGCTCTGCCGTGTAGAGGGTCTGCATTTCACAGTGAGTGAAAACATAGAGGTGATTTGCATCAGAATGACAGGGTGTTTGACATGTTAATAACAACCTCTGGAGATGTACTATAGAGGGTGGCACTGACTCTCTACAATCACTAACATACATGTTCTGCTTGGTGACTTGATTTGGAGACTTGATTTTAACCAAAATTGGTTCTATGGACCAAATTTCCCCTTTAAAGTGATTGCAGATGATGTCAAGCATGTAATCAGCCGAGTTCTTGAGGCCAGCTTTAAAATTATCCACAAAACTTGGGCCGTGTTTAGAAAGTCACCCCCAGCAGATCGTGGGACTTTCCTAGTCGGTCACTACTAGACCATTTATTTCAAAAGCTGTGTTGCCTGTAATTGAAGCGGAGCTGTACAAATAGCTGGAGTGTACAAAACTTTCGGAACACCTGCTCTTCCATGACATAGACTGACCAGGTAAATCAAGGTGAATGGTATGATCCCTTATTGATGTCACTTGTTAAATCCACTTCAATCAGTGTAGATGAAGGGGAGGAGACAGGTTAAAGAAGGATTGTTAAGCCTTGAGACAATTGAGACATGGATGGTGTATGTGTGCCATTCAGAGGGTGAATGGGCAAGACAAATATTGAAGTGCCTTTGAACAGGGTATGGTAGTAGGTGCCAGGCGCACCGGTTTGTGTCAAGAACTGCAACGCTGCTAGGTTTTTCACGATCAACAGTTTCCAATGTGTATCAAGAATGTTCCACCACCCAAAGGACATCCAGCCAACTTGACACAACTGTGAGAAGCATTAGAGTCAACATGGGCCAGCATCCCTGTGGAACACTTTCGACACCTTGTAGAGTTAAAGCCCCAATGAATTGAGGCTGTTTTGAGGGCAACTCAATTAGGAAGGTGTTCTTAATGTTTTGTATACTCAGTGTACAGCACCATGTATACACTCTATACATACTTTTAGAGCAAAGAGGAACAGTGATCTATTTTTGACATTGAGTTTATTAAGGTATTTAGGTCACATTTCAATTATTCATACCACTGGGATGGGACTTTACTTTGTTCAGTGAACTCATCTTATCTTCTCTGTAGACTTACTGAGCATGGAGCATTTGTTAATAAGTACATTTGTTTGTATTGTTCACTCAACCGACAACTGAGTTAAGTCTTGTATTTAGACTGAACTAGATATAAATGCAACATGCAACAATTTCAAAGATTTTACTGAGTTACAGTTCATATAAGGAAATCAGTCAATTTAAATAAATGTATTTGTCCCTAATCTATGGATTTCACATGACTGGGAATACTGATATTAATCTGTTGGTCACAGATACCTTAAAAAAAGGTAGGGGTGTGCATCAGAAGACCAGTCAGTATCTGCAGCACAACACATCTTCTTCTCATAGAGTTGATCAGGCTGTTGATTGTGGCCTGTGGAATGTTGTCCCACTCTGTTTAATGGCTGTGCGAAGTTGCTGGATATTGGTCGGAAACTGGAACAGGCTGTTGTACACATCGATCCAGAACATCCCAAACATGCTCAATGGGTGACATGTCTGGTGAGTAAGCAGGCCATGGAAGAACTGGGAAATTTTCAGCTTCCAGGAATTGCATACAGATCCTTGCGACATGGGGCCTTATATTATCATGCTGAAACATGAGGGGATGGTGGCGGATGAATGGCATGACAATGGGCCTCAGGATCTCATCACGGTAACTCTGTGCATTCAAATTGCCATCAATAAAATGCAATTGTGTTTGTTGTCCGTAGCTTATACCTGCCCATACCATAACCCCACCGCTACCACGGGACACTCACAACATTGACATCAGCAAACCGATAACGGGATTAATCCGTGAAGAGCACACTTCTCAAGTGTGCCATTGGCCATTGAAGGTGAACATTTGCCCACTGAAGTCAGTTACGACGCCGAACTGCAGTCAGGTCAAGACCCTGGTGAGGATGACGAGCAGATGAGTATCCCACGGTTTCTGATAGTTTGTGCAGAAATTCTTTGGTTGTGCAAACCCACAGTTTCATCAGCTGACTGGGTGGCTGGTCTCAGATGATCCCCAAATGCACGCTCCCTGAAAACTTGAGACATCCTTTGCATTGTGTTGTGTGACAAAACACATTTTAGAGTGGCCTTTTATTGTCCCCAGCACAAGGAGCACCTGTGTAATGATCATGCTGTTTAATCAGCTTCTTGATATGCCACATCTGTCAGGATTATCTTGGCAAAGGAGAAATCCTCACTAACAGGGATGTAAACAAATTTGTGCGCATGGAACATTTCTGGTATCTTTTATTTCAGATCGTGAAACGTGGGACCAACACTTTACATGTTGCTTTTATATTTTTGTTCTGTGTACATGACTTCTCTTAATGGAGACTACCCAGAGTGATAAAGGTCTTTGTGTCTCTATAATGTAACAATACCACCTGCTTGGCCTCAGCAACATGGTGCCATGTATGGTGGTTTTACCTTAATAGGTATGGCTGTGCGTAGTGTGTAGTGCTCTGTGGAGTGGTAGCCTTGATGTAAACAGTTCTATATAAACCCTGCCCTCCTGTCTGTCTGTGTGTCTCTGTTAGTTAAACACACTGGAGTGAAGCTGGCCCATCGGTCACCAGCTGGTTAGACCAGGCTCAGTGCTCCTGATAATCAACTGGATCATTAGCTCGATAATGAACTACATGGAGACTCCAATGTTTGGCTTCAAGCCAAAGGAATAATAAAACAATGGAGGAGAATGTAGTGAATACAATCACTGCAAGCAAAGGGCAGTGAGGAATATTCAGTGAGGGATATTCAGTGAGGGATATTCTATGAGGGATATTCAGTGAGGGATATTCTGTGAGGTTTGGATGGAGCTACACTTACTCTGCTCATATGCAACACACTGTGGCCTAATGAGTGTTGAGAGTTAGGAATCTCACCGTTCCTCTCCGCTCTCTCTCTCTCTCTCTCTCTCTCTCTCTCTCTCTCTGTTCCAGCTCTAAGCAGCCCCAGTGAACGAGGCAGCGCCCCCCGAAGTGCGAGAGTCAGTCGGACAGGTCTGTGTGGGAAGAGTCCCAGTGAGAAGAGCAGGAGGGGTGTCAATGGAAGAGGCTTGGCCAGCAGGCCCTTACTGCAGCCCAAACCACAAGGTACTGATAATAATGCTGTTTAATATGCCATTTAGCAGACAAGTTTATCCAAAGCGACTTACAATACAGTGAGTTCATACACTTTAGAATATGTGACCCCATAAAGCAACACCTCACGGCACAACGCCTCTCCCCTATTTGACCTAGATATTTTATGTGTATGTATTGACATGTAGGCTGTGTGTGCCATTTTTAAATGGATATAGTTCTGTCCTTGTGATGTTCTTGTCTATTAATGTTCTGTATTATGTCATGTTTCATGTTTTGTGTGGACCCCAGGAAGAGTAGCCGCTGCTTTCGCATGGGGATCCTAATGGGGATCCTAATGAAATACCAGATACCAATATTATCCCCAACAGTTCCACAAATTCAAATTCAATACCCTCAGGTGATCAGGCTGATCATGCCACTGTTTAGACAGTCTAGCTGTACTGGGAATATAGGAATACAAGTTTAAGTTATCAAAAACATATCGTACAGTACATTTTTTATACTATGTGCATGAATTCCATTAACTGGGAATTCCAATTAAATTCCAATACAAAAAGTCCAAACAGTCTAAATCCATATATTGAAGATTGTTGAATTTCATTTTAATTTAATTCAACATAACTTCTCCACTTTATGAGTGATTTGAAGAATTGAATTGGAATTCCAAATTAAATTGGAATTGACTCCAACCCTGGTGCCAGTCTTTAACCACGCTCCAACTGAGCCACACAGGACAACAGAGCACCGAGAGCAGTGCTGCTCAGACATACTGACACTCGTTTACATCTATATAATTACTCACACGTGACACAGAACATACATGACAAAACAGCTCTCGCGACCCGGAAGAGCGAGTTATGTAACCACACACAGTGTGACACAGTGGTGAAACCTTGACTTTAGTGGTGTTGCATTCCTCTTTTATTTGAACACAGTAAATAATTCTCTAGAGATAAGAAGGACAACTCTAACCCTCTACCAGTGTTGGGGAAGCTACTGGGAAAATATACACCAAACATTAGAAACACCTTCCTAACATTGAGTTGTTAGGAAGGTCCACAGCCCCGCCCTGCCTTTTGCCCTCAGAACATCCTCAATTCGTTGGGGCATGGCCCCTACAAGGTGTCGAAAGCATTCCACAGGGATGCTGGCCCATTTTGACTCCAATGCTTCCCACAGTTTGGTCAAGTTGGCTGGATGTCCTTTGGGTGGTGTAACATTCTTGATACACACATGAAACTGTAGAGGGTGGAAAAACCTAGCAGTGTTGCAGTTGTTGACAAAAACAGGTGTGTCTGGCACCTACTACCATACCCCGTTCAAATGCATTTAAATATTTTGTCTTTCCTATTCACCTTAATAAACCCAATCTCACTGTTCCTCTTTGCTCTAAAAGTATCATAATTTTTGTAGCATACCTTTTTTTTCCAAGAGTGTATACATGGTGCTGTACACTGAGTATACCAAACATTAAGTACACCTTCCTAATTGAAGTGGATTTAACAAGTGACATCAATAAGGGACCATAGCTTTCACCTGGATTCACCTGGTTAGCCTATGTCCTGGGAGAGCAGTGTTCTTAATGTTTTGTATACTCAGTGTAGTCAAGCTACCAATTACTTCACACAGGAAGAGGTTTAGCTACACTAAAGCTAACCTTAAAAATATATAGTTTACTTAACTAAAGTTACTTTGAAAAAGTAGTTCACTACATCCAAACTACTTCGTGAAAAATTATCATATGAGCCTAAATCTGAAATGTCATAGACAACAAATTGCAAGAACAGATCCTTTGGGGTCATATTTTAACAGCATGTGTAATTTAGCTTATTAAACACACAAATTATTTTCAAATGAGAATTTAGCAATTTTGATGCCAAAAAAAAGAATTGCCCATCTTGCCCTTATATATATATATATATATATATATATATATATATATATTTATTGATTTTTTTGCTGAAAGTGTAGTGTGTAGTTCCAGTAGTTAGCTACACCTCTACATGGCAAAACGTAATTAACAGAAAACACTACCTTGATCTGAATTTAGTTCAACTACCACCAACCTACTGCAAAATGTAGTTCAATTACTAGTTGAGCAAGATGTAGTTCACTACTCCCCAACACTTCCCTCTACATGACAACAGTCCATTTACCATCCCCTCTATGGGTTATAGAATAGTTAATGCCATATAAAAATGCTGCTAGTCCATAGTAATGGCTATATTTTAATCTCATTCTGGGTGGTAAAAATAATGCCTAAAAGTAGCCATGTTTTGCAGGCTTATAGACTCTGGTCCCTTACACACTCAATTTTAGTAACCTGTGCTGCCACCTTGTGTTGGAAGTATACATGAAACACAGTCAACATACATTACCGTACAATGCTGATGGGGGATGTGTATTGGGCTCCTGTCCCATCTCTTGTACGTTCATAGATAGAGAGGTCCCTAGAGTGACCAACCTAAAAACCAACTAAACTCTCTAGCCTTGACAACTGACCTTCTTCCTTCATCCCCCCAGTGCCTCCGAAGCCAGCGCACCTCCAGAGCCAGGTGACGGTGCCTGCTGGCCCCCCACTGGGGCGCGTGGAGAGAGTACTTCTCAGA
This sequence comes from Thymallus thymallus, assembly GCA_023634145.1. Classification (NCBI taxonomy): domain Eukaryota; kingdom Metazoa; phylum Chordata; class Actinopteri; order Salmoniformes; family Salmonidae; genus Thymallus; species Thymallus thymallus. Next base: position 34,401,815 of record CM042413.1, on the reverse strand, counting down.
GTGACCATGGAGGAGGGAGGAGGAGGGGCGGTGATGGGGAAGAGCCGGGAGAAACCCTCGAAAGTCTTGGACCTCATCAACCACTTTGAGGAGAACAGGTAGAGCACCAAGCAGGGAGAAAAAGTAGTATAAATTAGACCCTAACTGAGATACAACACTAACTCAAATATGGGTGAAATTATGCCCTTGTGTGTGTTCTTGCTCTGGCTCTTGTGTAAAAGAGTGTACTAACTGCTAAGAGAGAGGAGAGAAAGAGAGAGAGAAATTTGACATGGATAGTTCTATTTACATCACTTATGGCCTTATCGTAATAAACAAAATACCTTATTCAGGTGGACATGAGAGTAGTGTGACGTCAATTAACCTTGCATGCAAAACAGAAACGTTTATATTTCCTAATATCCCTTTAGAGGATGAACTAAAAACCAGAAGTCACTTTCAGCCCAATTTGTTGATATTTCTTCAGAGGAAAGCTTTAAACAGAGAGAGCACTAGGGATCAGCTTGTGTTTCACAAGACAAAGCGTTAGTGGAGGATGAAAAGAGATTTGTACAGAGCGGAAAATCAGCTCCCTCACTTGTGGGAGAGAGCTCACTGCTGTAGGATGAAGTCTAGAAGAAAGAGGTAGGATTTGAATACACAAACTTTATATCATGTTTCGATTCCTTGATCAAACGGTTTGGCTATGTGAATTTGTATATTGCCATCTGTCTCATAAGGGCAAAGCTGAGTGTTTCGTCTATAGCAACACAGCCATTCTCAAAACAACATCAGTTGTGATTTCAATGAACAAACACTTGTTGCTAATTGAATATAAGCATCTATTGTGTCATCTGTCTTCATCTATTTTCCTATGACTTAAAGACGTTTCTGATTTAATTCCTTCTTCGTTACAAGACTGAGTGGTGATTTTAGCAGCATGTGAGGAGGCCCGTTAGTGAGAGCTTGAGAGGCAGAAACAATGGTACCCTTGTGTAAAACGCTCATGTAGTGCAGTCCAACAGCATTGAGCCAGCATTATTACCCCACTCCATCCAGCACTGCCAACCAAGGCCTCTACAGGCCAACTCAGGTCTCTGGAGCTAAAAGCTCACCCTCTGAGTGAATTTTGTTCAGTTCAGCAGTAGAAGGGAAGCCTATAAGGAATACAATTAGCCTAGTAATTCTTAGGAGAGGAAACCTGGAAATCCAGCACGTGAAGCTATTAATGTAGCAATAAAGCCTGCCTTTTAATTTACATTTTAGTCATTTAGCAGATGCTCTTATCCAGAGCGACTTACAGTTAGTGCATTCATCTTAAGATAGCTAGGTGGGACAATCACATATCACAGGCATAGAAAGTATATTTTTCTTCAACAAAGTAGCTATCAGTAGAGTCAGAGCTAGAGGGGGGGATACTGCTTATAGAGGTAGGGTTTCAGATATTTTTGGAAGATGGGAAGGCACTCTGCTGTCCTAGCTTCAGGGGGAAGCTGGTTCCACCATTGGGGTGCCAGAACAGAGAAGAGCTTGGGGTGGGAGGACCAAGAGACCTGAGGTGGCAGAATGGAGTGCTCGGGTTGGGGTGTAGGGTTTGAGCATAGCCTGAAGATAGGGAGGGGCAGTTCCTCTTGCTGTTCTGTAGGTAAGCACCATGGTCTTGTAGTGAATACAAGCTTTTACTGGAAGCCAGTGGAGTGTGCGGCAGAGCGGGGTGACATGAGAGAACTTGGGAAGGTTGAAAACCAGGTGGGCTGCAGCGTTCTGGATTGCAGGGATTTGATGGCACAAGCGGCGAGCCCAGCCAACAGCGAGTTGCAGGTGCTAATCCAGTGCCTGGTAGTATGACCCTACCTATGAGGTAGGGTCATACTCCACGGGTGTTGTAGAGCATGATCCTGCAGGAGCGAGTCACTGCTTTGATGTTAGCAGAGAATGACAGGGTGTTGTCCAGGGTCACACCAAGGTTCTTTGCACTCTGGGAGGGCGACACTGTGGAGTTGTCAACCGTGATGGAGAGATCTTTGAGCGGGCAGGCCTTCCCCGGGAGGAAGAGCAGCTCCGTTTTGTCAAGGTTGAGCTTGAGGAGGTGGGCCGACATCCAAGTTGAGATATCTTCCAGGGACGCAGAGATCATGTCGCCACCTGGCTGTCAGGAGGAGGGAAGGAGACAAGTAGTTGAGTAACATTGTCATAGCAACAATAAGAGAGACCATGTGAGGATATGACAGAGCAGAGTGACTTGGTGTATAAAGAGAACAGGAGATTGCCTAGAACCAAGCCCTGAGGGACACCAGTAGTGAGAGTACGTGGCGCAGACAGAGATCCTCTCCACCCTACCTGGTAGGAGTGGCCTGCCAGGTAGGATGCAATCCTAGAGTGTGCATAGCCTGAGACACTCAGCCCTGAGAGGGTGGAGACGATGCTCTGATGGTTCACGGTGTCGAAAGCAGTGGATAGATCTAGGAGGATGATAACAGAGGAGAGAGAGTCAGCTTTGCCAGTGTGGAGAGCCTCCATGACACAGAGAAGAGAAGTCTCAGTTGAGTGACCCGTCTTGAAGCCTGACTGGTTAGGGTCAAGAAGATTGTTCTGAGAGAGATAACGAGAAAGTTGATAAGAGACCGCACACTCAAGTGTTTTAGAAAGAAAAGAAAGAAAGGATACAGGTCTATACTTTTTGACGTCAGATGAGTCGAGTGTTGGTTTCTTGAGAAGGATAGCGACTCAGGCAATTTTGAAGTCAGAGGGGACACAGCCAGTGGTCAGGGATGAGTTGATGAGAGAAGTGAGGAATGGGAGAAGGTCTACAGAGATGGTCTGGAGAAGGGAGGAGGGGATGGGGGTCGAGCGGACAGGTTGTCGGGTGGCCAGACCTCACTAGTCGCAGGATGTCATCTGGGGAGAAAGAGGTCAAGCAGTAGGGTAGTTCTGTGTGAGTGAGACCAGTGCTCAATAGGCCTTTTCAAAGTGGTTGACAAAGTCGTCCGCAGAGAGGGAGGAGGGTGTGGGTAGAGGATTAAGGAGGGAGGAGAAGGTGAAAAAGAGTTTCCTAGGGTTAGAGGAAGAAGCTTGACATTTAAAGTGATAGAAAGAGGCTTTAGCAGTGAATACAGAGGAAGAGAAGGTAGAGAAGAGGGAGTGAAATGATGATAGGTCCTCCAAAAGTGTAGTTTTCCTAAATTTTCGCTCAGTTTTGCCTCGTTCTGTAAGCTCGCAATGAGTCACTCAGCCACGGAGCAGGAGGGGAGGGCCGAGCCGGCCGGGAGGAAAAGGGACAGTGCAAGTCACAGGATGCATCCTTTAAACAGACATTGGCAAGTCAAATTCAAGTACTTTTGGGACGTTTTCAAGCACTCCATGTTATGCAATTGTATAATTTATGTAATTGTACATATAGCGTCTAATATAGAACCTCCCCCAAAAGCATGCAAAAACTGTAAAAGAAAAGTAGGCCATTAACACTTCAAGAATAATGTTTTATTTTTAGGCCTTGATATTCAAAAATCTGTGAGAATAATGTGGACATTGCCTGAGTAAATAGATTGGATGCATGCATGGCGATTTGTTTGTAGCCTATGTGGCCGACCAGGCACACAAAATAAAGCCATGAATAGCTATAGCATTCATCTCACCATCGCTGTTTTATAATGAGAAAGTGACCAAAAAACAGGTTCCTATTTTAATGCAATGATTTGTATGGAAAGCCAAGTTGAAGCCAACATTAGATGTTGTCGTCCTCATAATAACCACACGTGGTTTTAACGCAACAGAGTAGCGCAACACCCTTCAACTGAAGCGGCAGGAAACAAACAAATGTATCTCTCACAAAAATGTATCAAATATTAAAGCACAGATAATTATAAGGGAGCAGTAGGACTTTAAGCACCAAATTGAGCAAATGTCAGATTTTCAAGGTAGGCTTATTCCAGTACTTGAATTTCTGAGATTCAAGATCAAGTAGGCTTCTTCAAGCCCCTTCTATTGTTTAAAATGAAACATATGAAAACATGAACTCATTACCTTTATGCTTTCTCTGTTAAATCTAACGAAACGCTGTTGTAAATCAAGCATACAACAACAGATGATCAAACTCAATTTGCTAGGGATACTAGAGCCAATGTGGATCCAGGCACAACTGTCTTAACCGGCATAACGAATGAGACACCAAAATATTCTGGACACTGTAACCTGGTCTCAGAGCATTTCGTATTATTCTGTACATAATTCTGAGACACTCCATTTGGTATTATATGTTATGTTTCATATGGTATGTATTAATTTGTGGATTTGTATGATATGTTATGAATTACAATTCTTATTATATGTTATGAATTAGCAAAACGTAGAATATTCTACGAATCTAAGACGTAAAAAATATGTTACAAATTTGCAAAATGTATGTTACGACTTCTAGATAGGTGGCTAGGTGGCTAACGTTAGCTAGCTGGCTATTGTTAGCTAGGCTAGGGGTTAAGGTTAAAATTTAGTTTAGGAGTTAGGTTAAAGGGTTATACGCCTACCCATCCACCCCGACCAACCACCCTACTTTAGTTTTTGCCTTACTAATTTGAGTGTCCCGGATTTACTTTATTATGTTATGTCTAGTCTATGAGACCAGGCTGCACTAACACCTTTTTTTCAAGCATTTGGGCTGTTGTTGCATTGCATGCACTATCACAACAGCTGTTTCTCACTTGGCTGTCATTCGGAAAATTTCTTCCTGGATCAGATGATGATGTGTGAAAATATCACAGCGTAATTAAATAGCTCAACACCAAATGCGCACACAACAAATATTATTGATTTAGGTTTTAAGTATAAAGGTAAGGTGACTCTTTCAGTTATAAGCATTCAATTTGTGTGCCCATGAAAACAGTTTTTACCAGGGCACATAAGGAGACACAGAATGTTAAGTAGTTACATTGCATTTCTGAGATCTCTATAAAAAAAAATATCTGACAGCTAGATCCAGGATTCTTACAGGGTTATTTAACTGATTAATTCTTAATACGATATAAGGACAACCTACAATGCCATAAATGCAAGGACAGAAAAGTAATGTTTTACTTCTGTGGGTGGTATAGTCACAGCGAGGATGTGACATTGTATCAAAGTGCAGATTAGAAAACCTTCCATTCTCCAGCACAGTAATGACTCATCTGTAGAGTGTACTTCAGCCTCTCTTGTTCCTCTATTCATACACTCTTCTTGTTTCTAACTACTAGGGCTGTCTGTTCTTTCAACCAATCGATTGGTCAAAATTTCTAGACACATCCTATGTGTTTTAATCAAATCAGCCATATAAAATCACATTTATTTATAAAGCCCTACAGAAACCCAGCCTAAACCCCCAAACAGCAATCAATGCAGATGTAGAAGCACAGTGGCTAGGAAAAAGTCCCTAGAAAGGCTGTGCCTAGGGTAAATTCATAGTTGACCAGCAGGGTCAAATAATAATCTCAGTGGTTGTAACAGATCAGTACCTCAGGAGTAAATGTAGAGAGAGAGGGAGAGAGGGAGAGAGAGAGAGAGAGAGAGAGAGAGAGGAGAGAGAGAGAGAGAGAGAGAGAGAGAGAGAGATACTTTTTTTTATTACTTTTGCACCATTGTTCTAACATAATATAACCATATTATGCCATCCCCACAATGGATTAGTCCACTCGGACAGGCGCGAATCAGACAGGTCTCTTGTACACCATGAAAAACTAGACAGTGGTAGATAGTGCTGGAGAGTGGTGGATAGTGCTGGAGAGTGGTGGATAGTGCTGGAGTGTGGTAGATAGTGCTGGAGAGTGGTAGATAGTGCTAGGGAGTGGTAGATAGTGCTGGAGAGTGGTGGATAGTGCTGGAGAGTGGTGGATAGTGCTGGAGAGTGGTAGATAGTGCTGGAGAGTGGTGGATAGTGCTGGAGAGTGGTGGATAGTGCTGGAGAGTGGTAGATAGTGCTGGAGAGTGGTGGATAGTGCTGGAGAGTGGTGGATAGTGCTGGAGTGTGGTAGATAGTGCTGGAGAGTGGTAGATAGTGCTAGGGAGTGGTAGATAGTGCTGGAGAGTGGTGGATAGTGCTGGAGAGTGGTGGATAGTGCTGGGCAGTGGTGGATAGTGCTGGGTAGTGGTGGATAGTGCTGGGCAGTGGTGGATAGTGCTGGGTATGGTGGATAGTGCTGGACAGTGGTGGATAGTGCTGGGCAGTGGTGGATAGTGCTGGGTAGTGGTGGATAGTGCTGGGCAGTGGTGGATAGTGCTGGGCAGTGGTGGATAGTGCTGGGTAGTGGTGGATAGTGTTGGGCAGTGGTGGATAATGCTGGGCAGTGGTGGATAGTGCTGGATAGTGCTAGGCAGTGGTGGATAGTGCTGGAGAGTGGTGGAGTGTGCTGGACAGTGGTGGATAGTGCTGGACAGTGGTAGATAGTGCCGGAGAGTGGTGGATAGTGCTGGACAGTGGTGGATAGTGCTGGAGGGAGGTGGATAGTGCTGGAGAGTGGTGGATAGTGCTGGAGAGTGGTAGATAGTGCTGGAGAGTGGTAGATAGTGCTGGAGAGTGGTAGATAGTGCTGGAGAGTGGTAGATAGTGCTGGAGAGTGGTGGATAGTGCTGGAGAGTGGTGGATAGTGCTGGGCAGTGGTGGATAGTGCTGGGTAGTGGTGGATAGTGTTGGGCAGTGGTGGATAGTGCTGGGTAGTGGTGGATAGTGCTGGACAGTGGTGGATAGTGCTGGGTAGTGGTGGATAGTGTTGGGCAGTGGTGGATAGTGCTGGGTAGTGGTGGATAGTGCTGGACAGTGGTGGATAGTGCTGGGCAGTGGTGGATAGTGCTGGAGAGTGGTGGATAGTGCTGGAGAGTGGTAGATAGTGCTGGAGAGTGGTAGATAGTGCTGGAGAGTGGTAGATAGTGCTGGAGAGTGGTAGATAGTGCTGGAGAGTGGTAGATAGTGCTGGAGAGTGGTGGATAGTGCTGGAGAGTGGTGGATAGTGCTGGGCAGTGGTGGATAGTGCTGGGTAGTGGTGGATAGTGTTGGGCAGTGGTGGATAGTGCTGGGTAGTGGTGGATAGTGCTGGACAGTGGTGGATAGTGCTGGGTAGTGGTGGATAGTGTTGGGCAGTGGTGGATAGTGCTGGGTAGTGGTGGATAGTGCTGGACAGTGGTGGATAGTGCTGGGCAGTGGTGGATAGTGCTGGAGAGTGGTGGATAGTGCTGGAGAGTGGTAGATTGTGCTGGAGAGTGGTAGATAGTGCTGGAGAGTGGTAGATAGTGCTGGAGAGTGGTAGATAGTGCTGGAGAGTGGTAGATAGTGCTGGAGAGTGGTGGATAGTGCTGGAGAGTGGTGGATAGTGCTGGGCAGTGGTGGATAGTGCTGGGTAGTGGTGGATAGTGTTGGGCAGTGGTGGATAGTGCTGGGTAGTGGTGGATAGTGCTGGACAGTGGTGGATAGTGCTGGGTAGTGGTGGATAGTGTTGGGCAGTGGTGGATAGTGCTGGGTAGTGGTGGATAGTGCTGGACAGTGGTGGATAGTGCTGGGCAGTGGTGGATAGTGCTGGGTAGTGGTGGATAGTGCTGGGCAGTGGTGGATAATGCTGGGCAGTGGTGGATAGTGCTGGATAGTGCTAGGCAGTGGTGGATTGTGCTGGATAGTGGTGGATTGTGCTGGATAGTGGTGGATAGTGCTGGGCAGTGCAGGCTGAGGGGACTGTAAGGGAAGTGTCGTCTGAGGGCAGGTGGGTCACAGACAGGGAAACAGCTGGACAAGCTGTAGGATATGGTACTGCCGGATGGAGGGTTGTGTGTGTGTGTGTGTGTGTACAAGTGTGCGCGTGTGTACGTGCACGTGTCCATTCAGAAGTAGGGCAGCAGGTTATCTCTGGGGACTGGTGCTCTACCTCTCCAGTCTCCCTCTCCTCCTCCTCCTCCAGTCTTTTCCTCCTCTCCACTCCTCCCCTGCCCTAAGCACTCACACCTCCTCTGCACAGCTCACAGCAGCCCTGTAAGACAAGAGGACGTTTGTGCATCTCAACTGTTTTATTTTTAACCTGCGGACGTACTTCAATGCTGCCGCAGAGTCTCTGTCTCTCTCACTCTTTCACAGCACTCACTAAGGCTCCCAAGTGGGGCAGTGGTCTAAGGCACTGCATCTCAGTGCTAGAGGCGTCACTACAGACAACCTGGTTTGAATCCAAACTGTATCACAACAGACCGTGATTGGGAGTCCCATAGGGCGGTGCACAATTGGCCCAGCGTTGTCTGAGTTTGGCCGGTGTAGATCGTCATTGTAAATAAGAATTTGTTCTTAACTGACTTGCCTAGTTAAATAAAGGTAAAATAAAACTGAGTTTACTCTCTTTTTGGCTTTACATGTTTATCAGCGTTGGTCTCTGACTTCCTCTTGCTCTATCCCTCTTCCTCTCCTCTCACAGCCAGTCAGAAACCAAGAGGGAGGACTCGCCACTGAAGCAGCATAGCAAGTCGCCTCTCTGCAGTCCTGCTCACCGGGGCTACCAGAGACAGTCTGAGCCCATGCCGCTGGACAACAACTCGCTGGATTCAGGCTCTGTCCCGGGAACGCCACGGGACGCCCACAAACCGGCGGCTAACGGGGTGCTAGCCCAGATGGACAGAGACAGGGACAGGGAGAGTGCGTCTCCCCGGAGGACAGACACTGCCCTGGTGAATGGGGACATGGGGGACAGGAGCACAGAGCAGAGTGGGGATAACTCCCCTCCAAACACAAAGAACCATACTGAGACAGAGAACCATACTGAGACAGAGAAGCATACTGAGACAGAGAAGCATACTGAGACAGAGAACCATACTGAGACAGAGAACCATACTGAGACAGTGACCCATACTGAGACAGTGACCCATACTGAGGCAGAGACCCGTACTGAGGCAGAGACCCGTACTGAGACAGAGACCCGTACTGAGGCAGAGACCTGTACTGAGGCAGAGACCCGTACTGAGACAGAGACCCGTACTGAGGCAGAGACCCACACTGAGACAGAGACCCATACTGGGGAGGACAGTGGACCTACAGGAGACCACCAATCGGAAAAAAGGAAGGAGGAGGGCATTGTGGAGCAGAAGGTACCGGTAAGTGTCTGTGGCCATGTCAGTACAGTGTTGATGTTTATGCATGTGTTTTCCCTGGCACATTTATGTACATCCCCATGTCAGATGTTTCAGGATCTTTGCCCATTAGAGCTATGTGCTGTCTCATTTAACTGACTACACAGTCTACTGTAACATCACAGCCCCTTTACTACAGTACACACCAAATGGTTCTGCGGCTGTCCTCATAGGAGAACCCTTTTTGGTTCTAGATAGAACCCATTTTATCCAAACGGAACCCAAAAGGGTTCTACCTGGAACCAAAACTGTTCTACCTGGAACCAAAAGGGGTTCTTGAAAGGGTTCACCAATGGGGACAGCCAAAGAACCCTTTTTGGTTCTAGATAGCACCTTTTTTTCTAAGTATAGCCTTTGTCGCAGCAGTGTGTCTGGTTCTTACTGACTGAGTCTGCTACTGCTGGGGGTTATTTTCTGGACTGAACTGAACAGATGTCAAATGCTTCAGCAGCTGAAGAGTTGAGTTTACACCACAGTAACCCTGTGGGAGGCCTTGCTGCTGCCTGGCTGAACGCCTCGTGATTATACATATCTGTCTCTCAGATTACTGTGAATGAAACCCCCTATCTCTACATTGTGTATGAGAGGTGGGCTCTAGCTAGAGTTAAAGTGGATCCCATGCTTCATGGCTTATCAGTCTATACTGTTGGTTACTTGACATACTAAGCTAGCAGAGAGAGAATGTGGTGTATTTTTTATAAAATCAATACATAACGTACAGTAGAGTGTGTTTTGTCAGTTTTAGCAGGACAGTGGACCTACAGGAGACCACCATACCTAAAACGTATGCACGCATAACCGTAGGTCGCTTTGGATAAAAGCGTCTGCTAAATGGCATATATTATATATTAGCAAGCTGAGACAGAGAACCCTTGCAAGTGGTTTTTCAATGTGTGAAACATTCAGCTTGATTGGGTATTCTGCCAGTAAACACAATCAAAAGTTATACTTGACTAGTAACCAAATTTACAGTCAGTGTATTTGTGTGAATTGTGGGCGGAGAGATCAAGGAAGGACATCTTTGAGGTAATACATTTGTAGTACTCTGGGCATAAAATACAGTAAATTGTTTGAATGTTAATTAATTATTTTGTATATTGTGATAGGGAAGAATAATACATTCAAAGTAATAATTATGAGAATAAATATTTGTACAGAACGTAGCACAGAGCAAGACAACATTCCTCTTGAACAATACATGTGGGATACACACAAAGAATCCATCTATATCAATGAATAGAGGAAGCGCAAACATTCATTAATTCTCTGTTCAGCCCTAACAATCAGTTTCCTGCAGAATCTTGATTTCTTAAGTATGTGGGAGACACTCGTTGGTCGGTGTTTTATATACTGTACTGTTACAGTAACATAGTGAGGGGTTCTCCTGCACACAAAGCACTCTGACACTGTCAACAGAAGCTATCTCTGTTCATTGGTCTCATTTCCTCCTTCCAGCCTATCATTTTCTGTTTTGAGAGGCTCCCCCACACCACAGTCACGCACACACACACACACTCCGCAATAGCCCAATACACACAGGAAAACATACTATAATATGCCCAAACAGCACTCCTAATTAAAAGGAACATAAAACATAGATTGAACTGAAACGTTGTTGTCTTAATGTTAACATTGCTGTGTTGAAGCACAAATGTTTGTTTTAAAGCGATGCTGTTGTGGATCTCTCTGGGGAAGTGTGTGTGTGTGTGTGTGTGTGTGTGTGTGTGTGTGTGTGTGTGTGTGTGTGTGTGTGTGTGTGTGTGTGTGTGTGTGTGTGTGTGTGTGTGTGTGTGTGTGTGTGTGTGTGTGTGTGTGTGTGTGTGTGTGTGTGTGTGTGTGTGTGTGTGTGTGTGTGGAAAATGTGGGAGTGAGCATGAGCTTCAGGCTCGGAGTTCAACGCCTCGTCTACTCCAAATTGTCTAACCTGACATGTAATATACAAATATATTATTTGTTGAGGGGCCCTTTTCACCACCTCTAGCTATTGGAACATGGCCATGTCTACGAATTGTACATAGTAGTATTGATATCCCCAACTTGTCCCATAGCCAACTGACATACCTCTCTCTTCTGTGTTTCAGGAGACCAACGAACAGAAGTTGCACAAGATCGCCAATGAGCTCCTGAAGACAGAGAGGGCCTACGTCGCACGGCTCAACCTGCTGGACCAGGTAAGTGTGTCCCACTGTCCGTCCAGTGTTCTGTCATTTCAGGGTCCTGTTCAGTAGGTAGAAAAGGTTTTGATACTGTGAGAAACAGCGAGGTATTACCTGAACTTGTCCAATAACAGAATGTCGGTGTGATATGGTATGTCCTACTGAACACTGATCCAGGTTTACCTCAGCATGATTTTGATCAATTCAGAGTGGTTTACCTCACCTGGCCATGTTGTGCCACCATGCAGGTGTTCTGTGCCAAGCTTATGGAGGAGGCTCTGAAGGGCACGTTCCCTGTGGACGTGGTGAAGAACATCTTCTCCAACATTTCCTCCATCAACACCTTCCACAGCCAGTTCCTGCTGCCTGACCTGGAGAAACGCATGGGAGAATGGTAAATTCCTCATGACTGACCGGCCACGGAGTTATAGACTCCGAACACAGACCCATTCAAGTGCATGCGCTCACAGATTTCACCCGAGAATGCATGAAAATACAATACAAAACAATATTGCTAAGATAAGTAACAATTCAGCCTCTGTGACTCATTCAGAATCAGATTATCTGACACAGAAGTAATAAAGGGAAGTTGTGGTTTTGAAATGATGGTCTGTCATGATGGTCATCATCCACTTCGTGGCATTTCACCCCTCCCTACAGGGAGTTCACCCCTCGCTTGGGGGACATCCTGCAGAAGCTCACGCCTTTCCTGAAGATGTATGCAGAGTACGTGAAGAACTTTGACAAGGCCATGGAGCTGCTTAAACAGTGGACGGACCGCTCTCCACAGTTTAAAGCCATCATCCAGGACATACAGGTACCAGTGTAGATTCTAAACACTGGCCTGATTCAGAAGTGCACAGGTCTGCTGTTGTGAATTAACAAATTGTTTGTATAGGAATTATATAATTCCATAGCAATTCTAGGAATTAAATGATCTGAGTTTGGGACTATAGCACTGCAGTAATTGACCTGTGGATATCCAGATTTCTGCTGCAAGGTCTCATTTGGTTTGCGAGGAGAAAGACTGAAATCTATCGATATTTTACAATTGATTTGTACTATGAATAGTCATAATGGAATGGAACAATTGAATAATTTATGGTTGTGTCAACTGGTCCTGTTGAATGGATATTCCTCTAACAATTTGTGTTGTTTTACTTTAAAGCCTTGAACCTTGAAGTGACAGTGGACTGTTTTGTTTTGTGTGTTTCAGAGCCAGGATTCGTGTGGCAGTTTGACGCTGCAGCACCACATGTTGGAGCCGGTACAGAGAGTTCCCCGTTACGAGATGCTGCTCAAAGACTACCTGAAGAAACTGCCTCAGGACGACCCCGACCACCGAGACGCAGAGAGTGAGTACAAGCAACAGGAGTGCTTTTACTATTCATAATATGTACATAGTAGAGCAGGAGTACATTTACTCAACAGACTTTCTTGTGATTTTAGTTCTATTTACTTCACATACAAAAAGACATTCGAAACCTCCAGTGCCAAGTAGAAACATTTTCCTGACATTGAAAACACAAAACTGTTGTTTACAATTGTAGAATTGTTTTATTACATAATTCATTTAATTTCCATAAGGTCTAAGTTTATCATTCCTTCGTTCCATGTTCCTCAGAGTCATTGAACATCATCGCCATGGCAGCCACACACTCCAACAGTGCCATTCGAAAATCTGTGAGTATCTGCAGCACACCAGCACACCACTCTTATAATCTGAAATAAAATCAGGGCCTGTATTCAAAAAGCTTCTCAGAGTAGGAGTGCTAATCTCTCCAACTAAAACCCCTTCCCTTCTCAGGAGAATCTGAAGAAGCTGCTGGAGATCTATGAGAGGTTAGGGGAGGAGGAGGACATCGTCAACGCCTCCAATGAGTTCATCAAGGAGGGACACATCCTGAAGCTGGCTGCCAGGAACACCTCGGCTATGGAGAGATACCTCTTCCTGGTGAGAAACACACATACATGCAATGTATGCACACACACACACACACACACACACACATTTCACGTTATCTCTCTACTCAACCAAGTCTGGAGCAATTTATTAGCAAAACAAGCATTAATCATAGGTGTTTCTTTGTCCCCCTTGAGTTCAACAACATGCTGTTGTACTGCGTGCCCAAGTTCAGCCTAGGAGGGCCCAAGTACACAGTACGCACCCGCATCGGCATCGAGGGCATGAAGGTACTAGGGACCACCAACGAGGACTACCCCCACACATTCCAGGTGTCTGGCAAAGAGAGGACTCTGGAGCTGCAGGCCAGGTAAGCTGTTACATCCACCCTATAATACACCCTTTAGAGCCATACACACAGGTAACTGACAAACTAAAAGAAACACCCACATAAAGTGCCTTAATAGGGCCACGAGCCCCCAGAACATATTCAATGCACCTTGGCATCAATTATACAAGTGTCTGGAACTCTTTTGGAGGAATGCTACAACATTCTTCCACAAGAAATTACATAATTTGGTGTTTTGTTGATGGTGGTGGACAATACTGTCTCAGGCGCCGTTCCAGAATCTCCAATACATGTTCAATTGGGTTCAAATCTGGTGACTGAGACACAAACACACACCATTTAAACCACCTTTGCTCCTTTGAAACTCCTCTTTCAAAGTCACTGAGATCTCTTCTTCAAGCCATGGTAGCCAAAATAATGGGCAACTGGGCATTTTTATACACAACCCTAAGCATGTTAATTGCTTAATTAACTCAGGAACCACACCTGTATGGAAGCACCTGCTTTTAATATACTCATTTACTCGTGTTTCCTTTATTTTGGCAGTTAGCTGTAGATAACAGCCATAGTTATACTCCACCCTAGAGTCATATATAAAAAACATTTACTGCCATGATACTCAAAATAACTGTTAACTGTATACTACAGTCCCACACCCTATTGCTAATAATCTCCACCCAGCACAGCCAGAACAGGACGGCCTCTCCTCAGATCCTGGTTCCGCTCTAGGTTTCTTCAGAGGTTTCTGCCTTTCTAGGGAGTTTTTCCTAGCCACCATGCTTCTACATCTGCATTGTTTGCTCTCTGGGGTTTTAGGCTGGCTTTCTACAGTGGGGAGAACAAGTATTTGATACACTGCCGATTTTGCAGGTTTTCCTACTTACAAAGAATGTAGAGGTCTGTAATTTTTATCATAGGTCTTCAACTGTGAGAGACGGAATCTAAAACAAAAATACAGAAAATCACATTGTATGATTTTTTTATAATTAATTTGCATTTTATTGCATGACATAAGTATTTGATCACCTACCAACCAGTAAGAATTCCGGCACTCACAGACCTGTTAGTTTTTCTTTAAGAAGCCCTCCTGTTCTCCACTCATTATCTGTATTAACTGCACCTGTTTGAACTCGTTACCTGTATAAAAGACACCTGTCCACACACTCAATCAAACAGACTCCAACCTCTCCACAATGGCCAAGACCAGAGAGCTGTGTAAGGACATCAGGGATAAAATTGTAGACGTGCACAAGGCTGGGAGGTGGAAACATCATTCTTTGGGGATGCTTTTCTGCAAAGGGGACAGGACGACTGCACTGTATTGAGGGGAGGATGGATGGGGCCATGTATCGCGAGATCTTGGCCAACAACCTCCTTCCCTCAGTAAGAGCATTGAAGATGGGTCGTGGCTGGGTCTTCCAGCATGACAACGACCCGAAACACACAGCCAGGGAAACTAAGGAGTGGCTCCGTAAGAAGCATCTCAAGGTCCTGGAGTGGCCTAGCCAGTCTCCAGACCTGAACCCAATAGAAAATCTTTGGAGGGAGCTGAAAGTCCGTATTGCCCAGCGACAGCCCCGAAACCTGAAGGATCTGGAGAAGGTCTGTATGGAGGAGTGGGCCAAAATCCCTGCTGCAGTGTGTGCAAACCTGGTCAAGAACTACAGGAAACGTATGATCTCTGTAATTGCAAACAAAGGTTTCTGTACCAAATATTAAGTTCTGCTTTTCTGATGTATCAAATACTTATGTCATGCAATAAAATGCAAATTAATTACTTAAAAATCGTACAATGTGATTTTCTGGATTTTTGTTTTAGATTCAGTCACTCACAGTTGAAGAGTACATATGATAAAAATTACAGACTTCTACATGCTTTGTAAGTGGGAAAACCTGCAAAATCGGCAGTGTATCAAATACTTGTTCTCCCCACTGTATATAAGCACTTTGTAGCAACTGCTGTTTTAAAAAGGGCTTTCTAAATACATTTGAATGATTTGATTGACTATGGATAACCACCCAAATTCTTACAATAATCTGACCACATCCCTCTGCTAACCTTATGGGGGTTTAGTGTATGATAAGTACACTATTACAGATCATCATAGTCCCGTGTGGCTCAGTTGGTAGAGTATGGTGCTTGTGGATTCGATTCCTACGGGGGACCAGTACAAAAAAGTATGACAATTAATGCACTCACTACTGTAGGTCGCTCTGGATAAGAGTGTCTGCTAAATGATATAAATGATAAACAGTAGTGTAACATTACGTTCCATACAGATGTTGGATCTTAATTTGATCAGTCTTTGTTTCTGAGAATTTTCCTGCACTGCAGGAACTGCAGATGAGCTTCGTGAATAAATTCACTGAAAACCGACATAAGCACTTTTCATGTAGCCTACTTTTGGCCAGCTAATAGCCTAACCACCGATCAAGCAACATTATAGACTAATGTTTATTTCATTTTTCAGCTCCGAACAAGACAAGGACAATTGGATAAAGGTACATAATCACATTCTTATTGATTGACACTATTATTTTATATTATTTTATTTCCTGTATATTCAGTAGATTTGGGTGTGTATTGCTGACCATGTTTCTGTCTGTGCGTATGTGGCCTGCAGGCTTTTCGGGAGACCATTGAGATCTTCCATCAGAAGAATGAGACGTTCAAGTCAGCCTCCAAAGACGTGGAGGAAGTGTCGGTGAGTGTCATCACAATGAACGTGACCTCTGACCTCTTACTCTTCTTGTGCACTGTTTGTGTGTCAAAGACCTTCCTGTGCCTGAGCTACATGTGTCGGTGTGTATCGTTCTCTAGACGGCAGAGCTGGGGAAACGTGCCCCTCGCTGGATACGGGACAATGAGGTGACAATGTGTATGAAGTGTAAAGAGCCCTTCAATGCTCTGACGCGACGGAGACACCACTGTCGAGCCTGTGGCTATGTGAGTGAAGCGTTCGCTCGACACCATGCACTCCCTATCTCTATGTCACTCTCAGCACCCATTATAACTTGTTTATACTTAATATATAGCACCCATTATAACATGTTAATAGTATTTGTAATGCTCAACCCATATGACTGCTGGCTGTTTGGCTAGTTTACACTGTGTCGTTCGTTTACACTGATGTCTTCTGTTCCTGTATCAGGTTGTGTGTTGGAAGTGCTCAGACAACAAGGTGGCCCTGGAGTACGACAGCAACAAGATCAACAAGGTGTGTAAGGACTGCTACTCCATCCTGACTGGAGAGGAGAAGGCCGAGGGGAAGAAGAAGGGCATTCTGGAGGTGAGGGGTACACACGCGAGCGCACGCACACACACACACACACACACACACCTTTTGTGTCTAAACTGCACTCCTCTGTCAACAGATCGAGGCGGCCCAGTTCTCCGGCAGCAGCATCATGTGTGGCTTCCTGCAATACTGTGAGAAGAACAAGCCCTGGGGGAAGGTGTGGTGCGTCATCCCAGAGAAGGAGGCTTTAGTGCTCTACCTCTACGGAGCGCCACAGGTCAGTCAAACACATCATGTGGACGGCTCATAATAACGGCTGAACGGAGCAAATGGAAAGGAATCAAACCATGTTATTTGATACCATTCCTCTCCAGCCATTACCACGAGTGTCCTCCCCAATTAAGGTGCACCAACCTCCTGTGATGTGGACATTGTCAATCATAAATATGCAAAGACGTCCACATTCTCTATAACCACATTTGTTATGAATGGGGGCAAGAGTTTTCCTTCAACTCCTCTGTCCCTAGTTACGATATAAATTATCTCTCTTGACCTACCTTTCCATCTCCCCCTCCTGTCTCAGGATGTGAAGGCCCAGTGCACTATCCCTCTGCTGGGTTACTCTGTGGAAGACAGCCCCCGGCCTGCTGACCTTCCAGCCAGCTTCCGTTTGTCACAGTCCAAGTCAGTCCACAGCTTCGCGGCCGAGAGCGACGATCTGAAACAGCGCTGGCTCAAGGTTATCCGGGTGGCCGTGACTGGGGAGGTGCCCCAGTGCCCCCCTCCCAACGATGCCACGTGCACCACGGCCGTGGACGGCACCCAGGAGACAAGCTCAGACAGCACCTAACTGTGTGGTGTGGAATGAAACAGCTGAAGACCGCCAGAGACCTATGTGCAATTATGCACACACACACTCCCATGCTACCCTCATGGACACACAAGAACAGTGTGGAAACTCAGTGCCGGATAATCTGCCTTCCCTTGCCAATCCACACCTCTCCTCCTTCCCTGAGTGGATTCTACCAATAATAAGCAAGGGCAGGATTGGACTGCACAGCTCCACCAATAGAGCTGTGCATTCCAATCATCATTAGAGTGGAGCAGGGAGCTCAGGACAGTCTCTGCTTCACTCAGACAGACTGCTGCTATTCAGGGCAACCTGCCTGTGGCATCTTGTACCCAGAGGACCCCAAGGTCCTCAAGCTTTACTGGGGATGCCTGCAGGCCCAACAGACCTCCTCCAGCTCAATAGACATGGGTCTACTGATGTGAATCAAGAGGACTGGCTTTCTGTACCAGGGTTGGGGTCAATTCCAGTCAATTTCAGAAGTGCACTGAAATTCCAATTCCAAATGGGAATATTTGGAATTGGGTTTACTTTCTGAATTGACCACAACCCTGGTTGGTACATTGCATCAGCACTGTGTACCTGTACATATGTGGTACTCATGTTCATGTTGAGAAGAAATTCTCTCCATATGTTTTGATATCTGATATGTTGATCCTGTACAATGTGTACATCAAAGTATTAGCAGTTTATGATTTTTTTTTTTAACAGACTCCTGAATGAACAGTGTTTGAAACTAAAGGGTCATGTCCTAGGACAGTATCACTAGGAAAGTGATCATTCCTCACTTCTCCAATCATGCAGTTTCACATCACAGTTGCCAGGAGCCATGTTCTACTGGCAAGAAAAGAATCAATCTAACAAGAGTTCCTGGATGAACATCCCAGAAAGACTTTAGCAATTAGCCAGAATAGCAATCGAGAGGATTACTTTACAGGTTTCAATTGTAACCCGATAAGAAACACTCACCCATCAAGAACAGGCTTCAAACCAAACAGGCTGAGGGATGGCCTCTCCAGCCAGGCTAGGCATTCTGGATACTCTGCTGCACTCGTTATAAACTGAATCAACCTTCCTCACCTTGGAATCCAAGAGTCACAAAGTGACCTCTTAAGCAAACCACATCCTGGTCAGAGTAATGTGTTGAAAAGTGTAAAATTGTACTATTGCTGTGATCATTAGAGGAGCCGTTCTAATGAAGACAGACGTACACACATCCATATGACAGTATTGAGGTTGAGAATTAATGGTTGTACAGCTCTAGTTACCAAGCCCCACAGCCCTTTTGTAGACATGTATATATCGGAATATAGAAAATGCATACAGTGCATTTATATAAAGTGGGGTTTTCTATGTAGCTGACCCATAGGATGACGGTAGACTACCATGGACCCAGATCCTGTGTCTTACATAGGGACATCACCCCACTAATCGGCACAATCAGAGGTAAACATTATGAACAGGTGGAAAAAGAAATGTAAAATACTGTATCTAATTTTATTTTTAAAGTAATTTATAGAATATGCGCATGATTTAAAAGACTTAGCACAAAGTAATTTCCCTCAAATTTCCATGAGTTCTGTCCGATTCAGCCGAGCCATTTTGACTAACAGATTCACAAAGTTTTTTTTGTCTTGTCCCTCAATGCATACCATAGATAGTTGTCCCTCAATCTCTAGTAAGGTGTCACTCACTCAATCCTATGATTGCAGAATCCTTTGTGTTGAATGGAATTGGGTAATGTGCCTATAACCGCTGTGTTCATATGTTCTACTGTTCCTATCCTCTGTTCAATGCCAGTGCTGGGCTGAGTGTGACATGGCCTCACTGCACCTCTCCAATCTCAGTTCTGATACAGACGATGCAGAAGAGCATAACAATCCAGTCTTATGAGATCTGAACGTAAAACCAGACGTTTGTTCACTCTCCCGATTCCCCCCTCCCCAAGGTTTGAGAATCTACGCACTTTACGGTCTTAATATAAAAGTGTACCATGTAAGAAAATAAAGCAAGTTTTATTAAGTATTACGGAAGCGTGTCACTTGTTGCTTTGTGAACCAATTCTACTTTCACTAATGGGCATGTTAAGTGCAGAGGCCTGTTTTGGTTTCATTTCCTGCTTCCTCTGACCATAAGTCACTCAAATGAATCCTGCTACAAAAGATGAGACAGACCCCTCAAACTCAACTCTGGCCCTCAAAGCCAGTTCCACTTTTTTTTTTATCGTCCCCCTCTAATCAGGGACTCACTTACTTTATTACACACAGCTCGTGTGCCAGGTGTATCAGGGAGAACAAAACAAACAGTAGCCTCCAGACCTTGTAGGGTAAGAGTTGGAATACCCCTGCAATAAACCAATAAATAAATTACATTTTAATTATTTGTATTTCACAATAGAAAAAAAAAAAACGAAATCCATCATACCAAAAGCAATGATCAACAGGTAACACCATTAACATCACATTTCCTGCAGTCATCAGAAGAAGGTGGAAGTTGCCCACTGATACAAGGTGAGATATTTGTTCATTCCCCTCATGATCAAGGTTAGGCTTGAGGGTAGGATTATCGCATCCTAGATCTGTGATTAAGGGCGACTTCTACCAAAAACTAGTCGATCTCAATCTCCAGACAGGGTTATTTGAACCTGGGGAGAGTCTCACCATCTGTCAGGCGTGATCTGTTAGCGCTGGCTCCAGGAAGTCCTTGGGGTCTGTGGGGGTGCAGTACAACAGGTAGTACTCCAGGTGACGCCACAGTACAAACAAGCAGGTCTCAATCACATCTGAGGTGTGGTTAGGTCAAGGCATTTCTTACCACTTACTATGACAACATTTCCAAAGAAACTAGCTCAGGGCATTCCATCAAGCATACATACCCAACAGCACATCATCCTACAACGATCCCTAAATCAAAAGCACCCTGAGATGAACACTAAACCGTTTTCTTGGTCCCTTTACCTAGCCTCTGCACAGCAGTCTGGTGTGGCTAAGTGTGATTTCATCTGGGTAAGTCTGGTTTCGTCTGGTTCATTTTAATATGGGAGGATACAGGAGCAGAGGGCCAGCAGCTTGGCTCTGTTGTTGATGAGCTGGACCAGACGTCTCTTGGCCAGGAGACTCCTCTGGACAGAGGAGATCTTCTCTACTCCTCCAGTACCAGACACCTTGGCCGTGCACAGCTACACACCAAACAGAGAGGGTTAGGACTGAAGCACCTTGTCAATAGGTTGAATGTGTGTGTGTTTTACCTCTTTGAGCTCCTCAGGAGGTAGCTACTCCAGGCACTGCAGTTTTCCCAGAGCTTGCCTGTGGCTCTGGTGGAAGCGGAAGAAGTCTGAAATGCTGTTCTTCAGCAGGGACAGCACCAGGCCCAGGCTGGGCACATGAGAGTAGGGGGCCACGGGCAGGGCGAGGTCAGACAGCACAGGAAAGGAGTTTAGTCATACACAGGCAGGGAAGATGAACATGTGAATTAACCCAAAGACTGACGGGTGTGTGTGCAATGTGTAAGTCATGTTTTGGAGGACGCATGACTCGAAGTTCGCCTCCCGAACACGTTGGGGAGTTGCAGAGATGAGACAAGATCGAAATAGGGCTTGAAATACAAAAAATATTTAAATATTTTGCCTGGTCTGGACCGGCCTTGATTTGGACAAAACAGCTTGTTTCTGTCCCGGGGCACGCACTGTCTGAAGACTCTGGAGGAAATAACAACATGAGCTTCGGCACATAGTAAGAGAGTCTGATATGTCAGACAGGATCCAACCAACACTTAAGCAGCCTTTGATTCTTCTAAATAACAGAAAAATGAAGCCCATACCTGAATTTGCCGCCATGTTGATCTCAAATTCTGGAGAATTGCCTCTGGCACCTGGCTTGCCGCAAGAGTAAAAATACAATATTAACCCTAGGATGCGTAGTAAACATGACACCCCAAGAATGCATATGCTGGGTCAAAATGACCCGATAATGTAATATCTGTGTTTTTATTTATATGGGTCTAAAATATTATCCATTTTATGTAATATAATTATTTTCAGTGAACTTGGAACTTTCAATAATTATTTTATTGATTGAAATGTTTTTAGTATCTCTTCAACAGTTTGATACACATTTCAATGATAACATATTATGAAAATTCATAACGGCTATTGAATATATTAGCATATTTTTCTTACAATCAATCTTACAAGCAAATTTTCACATTCAACCTTTTAGTGTGAAAAACTAAATAAAACCACCTTAAGCATGTTTTATAATATTTCAAAACATTATTTGAAAATTCATCACCAATTTAAACGACAATGCTAACAATTGTGAATTTTGTGAATTTATAAAGCATGAACACTAAAAGGAAAACAAGTGTGTGTGTGTGTGTGTGTGTGATGCTTACTTATGCTGTCTTAGTCCATGCGTTTGTTACAAACCACAAGCATGTGACTGTGCTCTTTGCAGACGGGTGTGTTGCACTGAGAAACACCAGCAGCTGACTTTTCTATCCTTTACGATTGGGCAGAGCTGGCACCTCTTCCTCTTATGGCCCTGGCTGCTCTGAGTGGTGGTGGCATGGCCCTCTTTCATCACTTCACATCTTTCCATTGCCTCAGTCCTTCTGTGGACATGGGAGAACCTTCCAGAAGGACAACCATCTCTGCAGCACTTCAACAATCAGGCCTTTATGGTAGAGTGGCAAGACGGAAGCCACTCATCAGTAAAATGCATGACAGCCCGCTTGGAGTTTGCCAAAAAGGCACCTAATGGACTCTCAGACCATGAGAAACAAGATTATCTGGTCTGATGAAACCAAGATTTAACTCTTTGGACGGAATGCCAAGCGTCACGTCTGGAGTAAAGCTGCTCATCCACTGTGACTCAGTCTCTAGGGATGAACCTTCCTCTACAGTTTGCTAGGAAAAGGTCCAACACATACCGGAAGGCTGCCAGGTAGTCCATTGCCTCTTTTCTCCATGCCGGTGAGGAGAGTTAAACCAATAAAGGCCTTTAGTTCCTCTTTGATGACCTCTCTCCACTCTTTCCCTTTTGCTGTCGCTGTTCTCCGTCCTTCTAAATTTGTACACTTTAGGACCTCCTCAATGATGTTGTCTCTAATGAACAGCTCCCAGGCATCTTTGGATGACACAACTGTTGACCCCGCCACAGGCCCTGGGCAGCTCCTCAGGATGCTATGGCTTCTGGTCCTGCCTTTAGTGGGGGGGATGTTCACTCCAGTAAGACCCCTTTTTACTCAGTCTATTTTACTGGTTTTCACTCTCCTCCTTAGAGGAGTCCTCCCCATCTGTAGAGTTAAAAAGGAGAAATGAAAACGTTGATTAATGAACATTAAAAACATATGGGTCATATTTGACCCACATATAAAAACTTGGGGTAGTGATGCAAAAACTATTTTTACTAAAAAAATAAGTAATAAAATAACAAAACTAGGATAATAGAACATTAAATACACATTATTTAAGGAATATTAGATTATTACATTTTTGGGGGGGATCAATACAGCAAACAAAACATTAGGCCCGGTCAAATGCATCCTAGGGTTAAAATCGTTTGATTACATATCTTCTGTTCACCAGCCATTATACTATTCAGTATACCATGTGACTACTGATATAAAAAATGCAGTGGCGTAGTAATAAATATTTTTTTAAAGTAGACTACTTTTCAGGCGTGGTCTTATTTTTGATTAGACAGCTAGTGAATGACAAATGTAGGTTTTCGTCAAGAAACTAAGCACTGAGCTAATGACGATTTCTTATTTCTTTAAGTTGTGTTCCATTTTTTTCAATTTGAATTTGTACATTTCTCTTTTTGTTTATGTTGGTATGTTACGGGAGAACTTATTTCATAACATGTTTAATTAAACGCAACCGGAACTAATACTGAGCATGTTTGTTTCATAAGACTATTAAGATAGCTGCACCCATGTGTCACATGCGAAATGGTTTTGACAGGGAAAGGATATTGATTGTGATGCTTACACAGATGTTAAAGAGTTTTTCTTAAAGGATGTTTTGATAGTGTCGTTAAGATAATGGCTCGTGTTGTGAAAGTGTTTGTGACTCTGCGGAATCATTGGAAGAAGTCCACAGTCGCTGCCTGTGCGCTGTCATACGGTGGACACTGGCTGTATGGTAAACACTGGTGCGTAACGTTTCCTTCAGAATTACCAGTATGGTTGTTAGATCAAGTACAGAGCACGTACACACAACTTGGTAGCCTTTGAGCAATCATCAGCCATCAAGGTCTTACAGAATATATTTGTTTTAATTTAACCTTTATTTAACTAGGCAAGTCAATAAAGAACAAATTCTTATTTACAATGACGGCCTACCTACAGGGATAGCCATACTGTAGTAGTATGGCGCCTCTGGAGCAACGGTTCTTATGGTTTGAAATCCAAAAACATTGAATAACAGGAGGATGTATTTTAATCAGTGTCAATATTCTTTGTCAATACATTTTTTTTTTATTAACAGTGATAATATGCTGCGAAGAGAAGCTTGTCTGGCGGCCAGGGTGAGACATGGCTTATTGTCTACAATATGTGTCTGTGTTAAAGGATTCTGCACCTACATTTACTGTTTTCTTCTCTAATGCAAAATACTCCATTCTCAATTGCAGGAATTTGGACGTCAGCAGATATCACCCCAGGAGCAGCTGAAGAAAGCCACGGTCATCCTAAACCCAGCAGCTTGTAGTGGGTAAGTGAGAGCTAATGGTCACATTCCATAAAGTCAAGCAAAGAGAATAAGCAAGAGGTCCAGCTTATTACACCACAGCCATTTTCCATTTCTACTGTAATTAGTGTTTGACTCATCTGTCTTGCTGTTCTCTTGCTATTCCCTCTGATCATAGGAAAGCCAACAACTTATTTGAGAAGAATGCTGCCCCTATATTACACCTGGCTGGTATGGAGGTGACACTAGTAAAGGTAGGCCTACAATTTTGTTTTCCCAAGTCGTCTAAGGCCTTAAAGTCTATAGTTCTACATAGTGTACTTGTATCTTGTCTCTTACAGACAGACTATGAGGGCCAAGCAAAGAAATTGATGGAGCTGATGGAGCAAACAGACATGCTGATTGTGGCTGGAGGGGATGGCACTCTGCAGGAGGTTATCACTGGCTTGCTGCGGAGGGCTGATCAAGTAAGTTGTGTGGCATTGACTGTTGTATTATCCTTGTTACAAATTGTATGTTATAAGTGTTGTGTAATACCGTTTTAGCTAAGCTGTGTCTAACTACCCAGTCCTGTGGGTGTTTCTCAAACCCAGGAGTCGTTCAGTAAAACCCCCATAGGATTTATCCCACTGGGGTCCCACAATTCCCTGAGTGAGAGTCTGCACATCCTCAGTGACAATCAGGTGAAGTAAGTATCCCATTGAAACACGGCACACTTGTTCATTCTGATACAAACAAAACCCATGTCATCATCATTTTCTCCTTAGTGTACTAAAATATCCTCCAATCTTTTTGTCATCCATATTGCATCTTGTTTTCAGACACATCACATCAGCGACATTGTCCATCCTGCAAGGAGAAACGGTACCTCTGGATGTTCTGCAAATCAAGGTGAGATCAGAAGGGTCTGGTGTTCAGGGAGGGGTCAAGATGACACAAACTGATATTACCTTAAATCGCCATTGAATAACCATAACTCCATTGAGCGCAATATAGAAAATTGTATAATGTTTCTGGTTTTCTGTATACAGGGAGAGAAAGAACAGCCAGTGTTTGCGCTGATTGGTCTACGGTGGGGGGCCTTCAGAGATGTGGCTTCCACCATCAAAAAGTAAGAACCCAGCAATTACTAGTCAAACTTCAGAGCTTATGGTAAACACGTTTCCCCCATATTATACTTTTTTTACGTGCGTAACATTCTAATAGTTAAAAGTTGTTTCTTCTCTAAAATACATTTCTCATATTGCTGTGCTTTCTATCTTAGATATTGGTACCTTGGCCCGTTGAAGACAAAAGCTGCTCATTGGTTCAGTACATTACGGGTGAGAAACATGACTTTTAATATTTAATATCCATGGACCTCCATTGTTCCTCCATGCATTTGTGTCATGCTGTCTTCTTGCATCCCCCAGGAATGGCCCCAGGTTCACGAGGCCTCTGTGTCCTACCTGGCCCCGACCCTTCGCCCACCTGACCTGCCCGAACAAAAGCCCCAGCGCCCCAACCTAATGTACCGTATTGCCCGCAGACTGAAAAATTACTGGTACCCACCGATTCCAGGTAACACTATATTTGTGTTGACGTGTTAGTGTTTGTTTGTCTGTCTGTCTGTACATAGCACTACACTACATCCTTTAAATGTCCTTGTGGGTCTTCTATTTAATAAAGCATGACTGGCAGTGGTTTTGTTTGTGTCCAGAGCCTCCCAAAGTGGAGGAGCCAGAGAGATGGGATGAGAGGACGTTGTCTACTTTGGAGCTGTCAATCCACACTCAGAACAAAAACCCTGTCCAGACGGTCAGTATTTTAATTTAGTTTTATTTGGGTTTTTTTACATCGTAGCTACTACAACAACAGTGACAGGATGTTAAAACTACCTGTTCGATTGTTTGTCCTGCAGCGTATTGATGACTCCCTTCTGGTGTGTGTGGAGCCAGACTGCTTCACTGTGGGAGAGTTCATCAATGTTGGGTAAGTTGTGGAGATATACTTTCTCACATTATTAGTGTAATACCTGACTACAATAAATGAATGGCTACTCATGTAGCATGTGTCAAGGCTGTTGCATTTTCTGCATTGCAGAGAGAAAAAAGCGGAGGACTCAACTGCATTCACAAGACAATCGCTGAAGCTGGAGGCCAGTGCATGTCGACTCAATCTGCCCGAGGTCAGACACTTCCTCATCTGTTTTAGGCCTATAAACTTCAGATACAAGACCAATGAGCCACCGTGCCTCCATCTTGGCACTCCCCCACCGTTGTGAAAAATATTTTGGAAGCTATAGAAATGCATTTATTAATGTCTACCTTTTGTTTTAACCACATTTATTCTATTACAGACACCTTAATGCATTCATCTAAATTATATTATATCTGCTAAACATAAAAATAAACAGATATATATTTTGAAATTCCTTAAACTATAATTTCTGTCCCCACTTCAACAAAAAATACTTAAATACATGTAATTTGGACCATTAAACATTTAAATGCTGTAGAATTCGATTAATTCCTATTCCTACTGGGGAGTGCCAATATGGCCGACCTGTGGCTTCAAAGCCTCTCAATGGCCAAAACATAGCATCACCAATCCAGGGTTTATATAAATCATTGGACAAGACTCATTTCGGTCTTGTGGTTTTGATAATTATAACCCAAACAAATTAAACGTATTCTTGTATATGTGTGTGTTTATTTTAGCATGCGTGCAATACTCCTTTTTGCTACATGACTTCTCCCTACTGTCCTGTCCCGCTTCCTCTCCCACAGGAAGGTGCTGGCTTCTACAACATCGACAACGAGGAGTACGAGGCTATGTCGGTGGAGGTGAGGCTGTTGCCAAGGAAACTGCGCTTCTTCTGCAGCGCGGAACGCAGAGAGCAGCTCCTCACACAGGTCCAGTGAGGGAACCGCTGCAGTGACAACAATATGTAAGACACAGAGAAATAGGGAGGATGGTCAAAGCAAGGAACCACTAGTGGCTGTATTGGTACTCTGCCTCTATTGTATCTGGGAGTGTCTGCTTTTTTATGTCTGGAGTATGTCATTAAACAGCCATAACACACAGCTGGATCAATGTGGACTAGGCTACAGTGAGGTCTCATTGTTACAGTACATTGATATGTTCAGTTGGAATATTTCCACAATTATGGAAGACGACAATATGAAGCAGTAACAAGGACCAAGCATTTGGTTGCTATTTCCAAAGCCATTAGCTTATAGAAGTTTCCCGGCAGGACTATTGGTGTGACTGACTGGTTTATTACTGTATATTGTCATGTGTATTTTTAAATATGTGTAATACGAAGAATCTTATTCAATAATTTGGTTATGATGCCCACAGTTGTCACTTTTGAATACCAATGGGAATAAACAGTCTTGAGACTTTACCCTCCATATACAGTACTGTATGATAAGATGATACATTGGTATGAGAATCACTCTCCCTTGGCAACACTACATCACAAATACAATCCAACAAGCATCAGAGAAAACATGTTTTATTGTTTTACAATGGCAGTACTGTATAATGTCACCGGCTTGAAAAAGAGTGTCTCATGCGATCAAGTTACTAAATGTGTATTCATCACTAAAGTCTCTTTCCATGTTTTACAGTAGTACAGGTTCTGGATGTAGCTGTGTAATTAGCCAAAGATTTAAGTATAGGTTTACATTACAGTTGCTGTGATCAAGAATTAAGGGTCAGCTATATGAGTTGTTAAAGTACTTGTAACATATTAGTGCTGAATTAATACAGATTTAGCTTTCTATTGACATTCAGTGTGGTGACATACTGTACAAATAAATTCAAATGAGCCAATGCTGGTACAGGTCTGTGAACAATTTCTGAAAACAAGGCATTTGATACATATATTTTTGTGTCGTATACATTCTCTACTACATTTACATGATACACCTGTAAAACAAACAGTCGCATGCCCAGGATGTGCTGAAAAGAACAGGGTGGGACAGGTCAAAACAAACAGAAGGGAAAAGGGGCTAAGTAAACATGGGTGTGAAGAACTGTACATTTAATCATATTAGCAAACACCAATATTAGTAGTGTCTATTGATATGTTGATACAGTAGTTGGAAGTGTTTAAAATCTAAAACATTTCCTCTATGCCTCTTCCTGTTGACAGGTATAATAAGCATTACCCACTAATTAGGCTTTATATTCCATACTGTAGACCAGAATGGTCCCCAGCTGAAACTCAATGAGCAATGCCACTATTGCAGACCTCTACTGACCAGTCGAACCCAATGAAACCAGTTCGCTGAATTCTAAAATATTTGATGACCGCTTCAAACACTGATTTAAAACAGTCTCCCAAGACTATTTGAACAAAATAACTCCAAGGCCCATTTTCAAAAAGGGTCTCAGTAGGAGTGGTGATCTAGGATCAAGTCCCCCTGTCCATGTAATCTTATTAATTATGATAAAAATAAAAACGGATCCTATATCGGGTTATTACTGTCTGCCCAGAGAGCGGGGTAAATCCCTCTGTGAACCTCAAGCATGACATCACCAAAGAACTAAGAATACAAAGGAGTCATTGTTACATTGACGGCACAACGATCTCCTTCCTGCAGCAGAAGTTCCAACAAGAAAGAAACACTGGAGTTGTATCTGCCCTCTCATAGACCAGGATATTATTTAATCTGCAACAAATCTCATTGATAAGCCTGGTAGCACAGTTTGAAATCGAACAAAAACTAAAGTACACAACACAGACAGACTGTTACATCACTGACCACTTTTATAAATTGTTTCTTTGCTGACAACATTGGGCCATTAAATCAGAACACAAACAAGTACCCATAATCATATGGTCATCAAACAAGAGTCCAGAGGTTGCGGTGTGGAGCAGCATTCATAAGTTAGTGTCATAGAATCACATTCATTTACGTTTCCCAGGTTCACAATTTTAAACGTCTAATTAGGAAACTTGATAAAACACTACACAACACATTATCCAAAAGTCACCATACACATGTGCAATGTGACCGTGGAATAAGAATAAGTGACGAGTCTGCCGTATGAGTGTCAGCATTGGACTAAGTCAGACAAACATGTGCAGAATCTAATGAAATGTTACAGTATTTAACAAATATTCAATCTCAGCTCCATAATAAATACCTCCTTGGGATGAGGGCATTAAATGAAGTAAATACATGCATGACTCATCTTTCCCTACTAATGTGTATGGTTAGCTGACATCATGAAATAAACTGTATTCCTATCTGAAATAAAAGAGGTCTTCATGTTTATGTGAAGCAGATTCATGTGAATTAGTTTTGATGTTTGAATCTTTCTTATTCATCAAACACAAATATTCACATTGTTCCTCTTTTAATTCAGAAAAATAAAGGTTGATCAACTTCAGCATAATTTGGTTTTTAGAGGAAAACAGAGTGAAAACTCTTTACTATCAGCTCAAGCAAACCTGATGCAGAAGTTTGGGAAACAACATCATGGTAAAGTCATTCAGCAGAAGGATTGAAATCCATAAAATAAAAGCCCTGACAATCACATTAATATTTAATATTACACTATACATGGTTAGGTAGAATCTTCTGTAAAGACGTAAGAAAAAAGGGCTTGGTACCATGGCTGAATTTGGAGTTAAGGTTCCAAGTGAGAGGAACAATCAATTATCCATCCCCAAAATGGATACTACTGTTAGATCCATGGTGCTGTTGGTCAAAGTCAGCAGTGCTCCATTGTATTGGGAGCAGTACAACGAGGCACAATGATCAAAGGTTCTGTGGAACTTCCACTTCTAGTGACTAGGGCTGGTGATCCAAGCAGAGATCCAAGTGAGAAGATAACAGATGCCAAGCGAACAGACAAACAAGACAAGTGGTTGTTGAATGTGAAACGGACTGTAGCGAGAGAACTACAGAGTCCAGGCAGTGTCTATCATCGTGGCCCAATTGACCAGGTGAGCTGTCTCTAAGTTAACACTGGCCATAGACAGCTGTATCCCGGAGCCGGGGGAGAGATCGAGAGACACCTGTAGGCGTTTGACTGGGCAGGAGGCCAGGGGAGGAGGAGGAGGAGGCAGTGTCTTCAGGGGACCAGGAGAGAGGAGGACAGGCCCCAAGGGGCTCAGAGGCAGCAGGGGTTATCGATGACCAGCATGGCATCAATGCTATAGAGCTCCAGCAAGTCCACCAGGAAAGTGCGGTCTGCCTGAGGGTCCAGCCCCATGGCCCTCACGTGCTCTGCCGTCAGGGTGGGGTCCGCACTCGCCGCCACCTCCGATAGAGTCTGGAAGATACGGTTATTCTGCTCCATGAAAAACCTAGTGGAGAGAACAGAGGATAAGGTTTGATAAACACTCCAGGCTGAGCCCAACCAAAAGATACAGTTTATTACTGTTATGTAAACAAACTCACAGGATAAAGAGGTCCTCCTCATTTGATGTGCAGTCTCCATCAACCTCCTGAGTGTAAAGTAGCATTTGCCTGAAAAGACCATAACATTATCATCATTGTCAACGCCATCTCTTCAAAATGGCTGCCACCATTTATCAGTTTCTGTGTACCTCTGTTCGCTCAGTTTCCTATACTTCTCCCGGTCCACCCCATTCAGCCGGAGCAGTGGCTGCAGGCTATCTCTGTGTGTCTTCACATTCTGGTTGTCAACGTAAACGTCATACAGCTCCTTCTTCTCCTCCAATATCTTCTCTGTGGTGCCTAAACACACACTTTTATCAATCATAGCATAATGTATAGTGAACCAAAATATAAATGCAACATGCAATAATTTCAAAGATTTGACTTAGTTACAGTTCATATAAATTCATCAGGACCTAATCTATGGATTTCACGACTAGGAATACAGATATGCATCAGTTGGTCACAGATACACTATATATACAAAAGTATGTGGACACCCCTTCAAACTAGTGGATTCGGCTACTCCAGCCACACCCGTTGCTGACAGGTGTATAAATTCGAGCACACAGCCATGCAATCTCCATAGACAAACATTGGCAGTAGAATGGCCTTACTGAAGAGCTCAGTGACTTTCAACGTGGAGTTCCAATGCCTCTGGAAGCAACGTCAGCACAAAAACTGTTAGTCGGGAGCTTCATGAGCAGCCGCACACAAGCCTAAGATCACCAAGCACAGTGCCAAGTGTCGGCTGGAGTGGTGTAAAGCTCGCCGCCATTGGAGCAGTGGAAATGTGTTCTCTGGAGTGATGAATCACGCTTCACCATCTGGCAGTCCGACGGACGATTCTGGGTTTGGCAGATGCCAAGAGAATGCTACCTGCCCCAATGCATAGTGCCAACTGTAAAGTTTGGTGGAGTAATGGTCTGGGGCTGTTTTTCATGGTTCGGGCTAGGCCCCTTAGTTCCAGTGAAGGGAAATCTTAACGCTACAGCATACAAAGACATTCTAGACGATTCGGTGCTTCCAACTTTGTGGCAACAGTTTGGGGAAGACCCTTTCCTGTTTCAGCATGACAATGCCCCCGTGCACAAAGCGAGGTCCATACAGAAATGGTTTGTCGAGATAGGTGTGGAAGAACTTGACTGGCCTGCACAGAGCCCTGACATCAACCCCATCGAACACCTTTGGGATGAATTGGAACACCGACTGCGAGCCAGACCTAATCACCCAACATCAGTGCCCGACCTCACCAAGTCCACGCAGTTGTTCCAACATCTAGTGGAAAGCTTTCCCAGAAGAGTGGAGACTGTTATAGCACCAAAGGGTGGACCAACTCCATATTAATGCCAATGATTTTGGAATGAGATGCTGAAATATAATTGGCCTCAGGATCTCATCGCGGTAACTCTGTGCATTCAAATTGCCATCGATAAAATGCAATTGTGTTCGTTGTCCATAGCTTATGTCTGCCCATACCATAACCCCACCATGGGGAACTCTGTTCACATCAGCAAACCGCTTGCCCACACAATGCCATACGTGGTTCTGCGGCTGTGAGGCCGGTTGGACGTACTGACAAATTCTCTAAAACGACGTTGAAGGCAGCTTATGGTAGATAAATTAACATTGAATTCTCTGGCTACAGCTCTGGTGGACATTCCTGCAGTCAGCATTCCAATTGCACGCTCGCTCAAAACTTGAGACATCTGTTGTGTGACAAAACTGCACATTTTAGAGTGGCCTTTTATTGTCCCCAGCACAAGGTGCGCCTGTGTACTGATCATGCTGTTTAATCAGCTTCTTGATATGCCACATCTGTTAGTTGGATGGATTGTCTTAGCAAACGAGAAATGCTCACTAACAGGGATGTAAACAAATTTGTGTACACAATTTGAGAGAAATACGCTTTTTGTGCATATGGAACATTTCTGCAATATTTAATTTCAGCTCATGAAACATGGGACCAACACTTTATATGTTGCGTTTATATTTTTGTTCAGTGTATTAACTGTGGGTTCAAAAGCCCAAGGTCAACACTCACAGGCCACGTATGACATCTCTGTTGCCAGGGCAGCAATGTCTGTCACGTTGATGTAGAAGAAGGGGCGGAACTCAGGCACAGACACACCTATCCCAGGTATAGAGATGTTGGCCAGAGAGCAACAGCAGTACACTGTGGGGAGTACAGAGAAACATGAAAGACCACTACAATGACAGAGAGCCCTCAGTGACATAATACTGTAATAAAATCTGAAAAAACAAATACAGTTGAAGTCGGAAGTTTACATACACTTAGGTTGAAGTCATTAAAACTCATTTTTCAACCACTCCACAGATTTCATGTTAACAAACTATAGTTTTGGCAAGTCGGTTAGGACATCTACTTTGTGCATGACACAAGTAACTCTTCCAAGAATTGTTTACAGACAGATTATTTCACTTATAATCACAATTCCAGTGGGTTAGAAGTTTACATACATTAAGTTGACTGTGCCTTTAAACAGCTTGAGTCAATTGGAGGGGTACCTGTGGATGTATTTCAAGTCCTACCTTCAAACTCAGTGCTTCTTTGCTCGACATCATGGAAAAATCAAAAGTAATCAGCCAAGACCTTAGAAAATAAATTGTAGACCTCCACAAATCTGGTTCATCCTTGGGAGCAATTTCCAAACGCCTGAAGGTACCACGTTCATCTGTACAAACAATAGTATGCAAGTATAAACACCATGGGACCACGCAGCCGTCATACCGCTCAGGAAGGAGACTTGTTCTGTCTCCTAGAGATGAACGTACTTTGGTGCGAAAAGTGCAAATCAGAACAACAGCAAAGGACCTTGTGAAGATGCTGGAGGAAACAGGTACAAAAGTATCTACATCCACAGTAAAACGAGTCCTATATCGACATACCCTGAAAGGCCGCTCATCAAGGAAGAAGCCACTGCTCCAAAACCGCCATAAAAAAGCCAGACTACGGTTTGCAACTGCACATGGGGACAAAGATCGTACTTTTTGGAGAAATGTTCTCTGGTCTGATGAAACAAAAATAGAACTGTTTGGCCATAATGACCATTGTTATGTTTGGAGGAAAAAGGGGGAAGCTTGCGAGCCAAAGAACACCATCCCAACCGTGTAGCACCGGGGTGGCAGCATCATGTTGTGGGGGTGCTTTGCTGCAGGAGGGACTGGTGCACTTCACAAAATAGATGGCATCATGAGGAAGGAAAAATATGTGGATATATTGAAGCAACATCTCAAGACATCAGTCAGGAAGTTAAAGCTTGGTCGCAAATGGGTCTTCCAAATGGACAATGACCCCAAGCATACTTCCAAAGTTGTGGCAAAATGGCTTAAGAACAAAGTCAAGGTATTGGAGTGGCCATCACAAAGCCCTGACCTCAATACTATAGAACATTTGTGGGCAGAACTGAAAAAGCGTGTTGGAGCAAGGAGGCCTACAAACCTGACTCAGTTACACCAGTTCTGTCAGCAGGAATGGGCCAAAATTCACCCAAACTATTGTGGGAAGCTTGTGGAAGGCTACCCGAAACATTTGACCCAAGTTAAACAATTTAAAGGCAATGCTACCAAATACTAATTGAGTGTATGTAATCTTCTGACCCACTGGGAATGTGATGAAAGAAATAAAAGCTGAAATAAATCATTCTCTCTACTATTATTCTGACATTTCACATTCTTAAAATAAAGTGGTGATCCTAACTGACCTAAGACAGGAAATCTTTACTAGGACTAAATGTCAGGAATTGTGAAAAACTGAGTTTAAATGTATTTGGCTAAGGTGTATGTAAACTTCCGACATCAACTGTATGTGTGTGTTTGTGTGTGTGTGTGTCAGTTGCTCCCTCTCACCCCTGTAGCACACCACACCCACAGGTGGTGGGGAGAAGATGAGGATGCGTTTTCGGAGCAGGGCAAACTTCCACAGCACCATGATCTGCTCCCCAAAGAAGTGGATGAACTGGGACATGCAGCCGGCCGGGTGTGTGATCTGGAGGGGGCAGAGAGAGAACAGACTGTCAGGCTGTCTGATACGGTAATGCTTTTCCAGTCTGGATAAGTTTACTCAGCATGGACCAAAAACAAACTCTTTCCCCAAATCTCTCCTTGACATCGGAAGTCGGAGTTACATGCACATACAGTATCTCAAGTTATCACATATCTCAAAATGAAGAAATGCACTTAAACCAAAAATCTAATTGCCAATTATCCACAACTCACACACAATAACAGTGTTGGTGCAGGTGGCCATAGGTGCTCACCTTCATTTCTGGGTGCATGCAGCGGTTTATGGCTGGGACCCAGGCACTGGTTGGACAAGCAGTGACCAGGCAGTTTCCTGCTGGGGGCAGCACAGCTTTCTTATCCTCGTAGAAGGCCTCCAAAGGAGAGTACGATCCAGGGCACTGTAGCTGGTGTCTGCATGGAGAGATACAATGTAATAGAAACACTATACACTTTCTATATGCTGACTGCAGTTGGTATCTCAATGATAACACTGGTAAAAAGGAGACTGTTATTGAAGACTTAAAACTGGGATAATCCCTCCCTGGGAACTGGAAGTGGCTTAGTACTTCAAATATAAAGTCAAGCTTAACCCCCCCCAAGCATACATCTGTACCATGAGCTGGATGTGTCACTTCTTTATGCATAGTCAATGAGATAAGAGATAAGCCTCTGTTTGAAGATTCAAGCAGAAAGACAAGAGTTACTGAGGGAAACTGTCTGGGTTTCTTCCATACAAAGACTTCATATTACATTCAAAGACTACATATGATATAAATTGCTTCTAGTGACGGTGGTGGTACTGACTCAGGGCTTATGTTTAATAGATGAGAACACTGAAAATACAGACGAGGGACAAGAGGAAAGAAATAAGGGGAGGAATGTGAAACAGGACAGAGACAGACAGGCAGGCAGGCAGGCAGGCAGGCAGGTAGGTAGGTAGGTAGATAGATTGATAGATAACCTTCATACCATTTCTGTACCATACAGAGGAATACAGTACTACCGAATGTGCACAGAAGGGGTGCTATTTCCAAAAAATAAATATACAGTCGTATGCAAAAGTTTTGGCACCCCTGACAAATTTTAGCATAGCCTATTTTTCACATCTGATTTAATTTCATACAACTTAATATTGCTACACTAAAAATCTTTGTCTGGACAATACCCCAGTACTCAGTTTTTATTAGAAAATGAATGGCATGCCACTGTGATCATTTTCTGTGACGACAGAGTAAATTATTATGCAGCCTCAGAGGGGTGCCCAAACTTTTTCATACGACTGTATATATATTTAAAAATTAAATTAAATTACGCACAAAACAATTCAGGCAACAGGGATCTTGATCCAGGAGGGGATTGAATGGCTCTGCTGTAACCAATAAGCTTGATCTTGACATCTTACCACTTAGCTAGCAAGTTAGCAAACCAAATGCATAGCTGGAGCCCTGAGCTGGACAGAACTTATTTGGCATCTTAGATTTTTTTTATAGTTATCCTTAACTTATAGCTAGAAGCAGTGGCATAGCTACCTTTAAATATATATATATATTTTGTAAAGGTATTTAAAATTATACCGTCTGTATTTTGAAATATACCGGGGTATCCCCAAGCCTAACAGACAGAGACAGACGGAGAGACAGACGGAGAGACAGACGGAGAGACAGACGGAGAGCAGTACTTACCTAACCTGGTTCTCCAGGAAGTGCATGTAGCGATATAGGAGTGTGTAAGAGGGTGACAGAATACCCACAGACTTCATCCGCGCACCTCTCTCCAACTCACTCTCAACAGGCATGTTAGCAAAACAAGCCAGACCAAAGTAGCAGCCTTTACGGAAATATCTGCAAAAAAGTTTATAGACATGGATGAATGAAGTGAATGTATACAATATTGTACAGATTATTGATAGGGCTCTGATGGTCCTCTGCCAGTTACACTGCTCATTCAGGTGGGGGAATAGTCTTACATGAAGTCGTTGGCGATTCTGTGTGATCCGCTCGCCATTGACTTGAATTCCACTCCGTCAAGATTCACGTCTTGGGGTAAGCACCATTCCACCATGTTACCTGCCATTGACACACAAACACATACACTTGATTTTCCATACTGTTCACTTCACTGTGAGAGAATGAGATTCATCCACTATGTCCCCATTTTTTATCTTCCATATTCTATCTTACTATAAAACTCAGCGTCCATAAAAGGGAAGTTGAGGAGAGTAAGTAACACTGGACTCTTAGAAAGCTTTCCCTTCTCAGTGGCCCTTGTGTAACAACAGAGGAACCCACACTGCCCCAGGTCAAGAGATGTTTGCTATAACCACTAAGAAATCCAGAATATTTTCCAAACTGTACAATTTAAAGAGTTTGTTGAACCTTATACTGGCAGAAATAAATGATAATTTGACAAGCCGTGCTTTCACTGCTCAACAAATGCTTGCCACAACTGATTTGAGTCTCTACATTTTGGGTTATATTTGAATAGCCGTAGATAAGAAAAGCTAGTGTGAAGTAAAGAACAGTAGGAATTTCTTGCAACGTCATCTTTCAGTGTGTGCGCACTTCCATGGAATGAGTCAGTCCCCCACTGTGCCCAGTAAGGTAAATAGCACTCTCTCCATACTGTATTGCACTTGCTCACCTGATCTTGTGTCAAAGGTTACCACAAACACAGCCACTATTTGGTCTTTTTCCTCCCATCCCACTCGTTCTTTCAGAGATATTCTAGAGTCGGCATGGATGGGACTGGGAACACCCCACGGACCAGGGTGGTCAAGGTGAGGGCTCCTGTTCACGCTGGGAATAGTTGTTACACTTGCTGGACCCCCAGAGGTGGTGCTCCACCCGATGGTAAGCGCAGTGCTGTCCAGAGAGCGGCCGTCTGGCGGGTTTGATTCCGATCCATTTTCTTTTGCTGGTGCGGGAACCGCCTGGGTCAGTTCAGTTGGTGGAATCTCCTCCCAGTCAAGCAGTGGAGCGCGATCCGACTGCTCGACCATAGTGCTTCCTAAATTGAGATGAACAAGGGGAAACTATGCAGAAAATAATTTCCACTAGATAAATTCAGTAGGTTACTGCTTCAACAGACAATTATGTTTTTCACTCCTCTCTGCCGTTTTCTTGCTATTTGTAAGGGTGTCACATGCGCTGATAAATAGTCTTCTGCCAGCTCCAGTGCCAGCGCCAGAGCACACAGTGTTTTGGTGATGATGTCACACACTTCCGCTCACGTGGATTGATCAATATTTGATAGGTGGCCTATTTTACATACCGGTATTTGTGATAAAGTGTGTTCATAAAGCTCCCTTGCTTTTCATGAATGTTACATTTGTAACATTTGTAATCCAATGATAGGCTGGCCCGAAGTTGTGTTGTTGTTAAGGTCATAAATCGTCAAAAATATGTTAATTAATAGACACATACATTGTCATTCTATGCATTATTTAGGATCACAAAATAAATTGTTTACGATCAAAATGTTCACACTACTGTACCTTTAAAATAAGGTGCGTTTATTTATGACAGACATTACATTCAGCCAATAGGATGCAGTAAATAGGCCAACTTGATAGATGACGTATCTAAATAATTTAAATAGAATCTGCTTATTAACATACTCTGCGAAATTCAAGCCTGGTGGTCTGGTAGGCATCTTGATCGTAAGTAATTCAGAAGAGTATTAATTCAAACATTCAAAGCATTGGAAAATATCTAAGGAATAGATGATACATTTAGCACTATTGTTTGATCCAAGCGCCTGTCTCCCATTCCCAAACATTAATTTGTTAGTAGGCTATGCATGTAACCGTGTGAGAACTACAAGGGAGTCAGGTGTTTTAGATCATTTCTGTTAAAGGGATAGTTTAAAACATTTTCAAAAATAAATGATACCTTGAAAGCAGCCTCCTCCATATTGCTTTCAAGGTAAGGATCAAGTCATGTGCTCTAGACTATCCCTTTATTAACCCTTGGTGTTTCATCATGGAAGAATCACTTCAATATCAATGCCTCTGTTCTAGAACTCCTTGAGTCAGGGATGGCTATGGGAAGTGACTGGACGGTGCAAAACTTGGACTTCTCAAGCTGTGGAGAGGAAGAGGAGGGTAGTGACAGCAGTTTAGATGAATGGAGCTCCAGAACTCCTCAGATCTTAAGTCCCAGCTCTGTGTGCAGGACTCCCATAGTGCAGCGTCATCGCACCAGGAGCATCACCATATCCCCATCCATCCCAGTTTCACCGACCACCCCCATTCCCTATGCCGCCTGGAGGAAACTGCGGCTCTGTGACTCC
Source organism: Thymallus thymallus (assembly GCA_023634145.1). Taxonomy (NCBI): domain Eukaryota; kingdom Metazoa; phylum Chordata; class Actinopteri; order Salmoniformes; family Salmonidae; genus Thymallus; species Thymallus thymallus. The sequence continues at coordinate 34,362,808 of CM042413.1, read as the reverse complement.
CCCAGTACTCCCAAGGTGTGTGGACATTTATCATATGTATAATATATGCCATTTAGCAGATGCTTTTATCCAAAATGACTTAGTCATGTGTGCATACTTTTTACATATGGGTAGTCCCGGGAATTTAACCCACTATCCTGGCATTGCAAACTGCTGGCATTGCAACTTAGCTACAGAGGAGCATGCCCTCATGGATTTCTTTCTTGATTTCTTTCATCTGAAGCTATTCATGTGCTCGTGCTTATTTCCAGTGTTGGAAAAATCATCACATATCACTTTACAATGTTTAGCTACCTCAATGTAAAATCCTGGAACTCAGTGCATTTTCACACGTCAAAAAAGGATTTATTTCTCCACATCCCTCTTCACTCAAGAGTCTGCTGTCCAAGTCGGCTCTGCCCAGTTCCGGCACCAAGATATGCCGCAGTCAGAGGGCCCTGCGCTTCGCCACTTCCACTGACCCTGCCCAGTGCAGCCGCGTTCCCTCTGTCAATGTAAACCCCTTCACCCCCGACACGTTCCGCAGGACCAGAGAGCACTACAAGAGGAAGAGTCGTAGGAGTGACCATGATGATGATGACGACTATGGATGCAGGTAACCCAACTAAGGGTTCTGTTGTGATTGAATTGTATTGGTTTCTGCGTTTTGGTGATTGTTTAATGGCCTTGCTACCATGTGCTATCTGAGTATTTACAGTGTTTTGAGACTGAGTGGTTTTTGTGAAGTTATCATCTCCTCTTTTAGAATGAAACCGAGCCATTCGTCATCAGAGGATGATGAAGCATTTCTCCCGCCCAAGGTACAAACTATTTTTGTCCATTGGTTGAATAGTTCTCTCTCTCTCTCCCCCCTGCCTGTCCACGGCTGATTTAGTCACTAAGCTCATCACTTTTGGCCGCTTCCACTGTTCCTCTGGCCCTCCTAATACTCTGCCATTCACTCTCCCACTTCCTGTTTTTGTCCTCCATCTGTCTGTGCAGAGGCAAGCTGTCCAGGCTTTCATGCTGTCTAGGTATGAGAGTGAATTTCTGGAGCTTGGACGCATCGGTGCGGGGGAGTTTGGAGTGGTGTGCAAGTGTGTGAAGAGGCTGGACGGCTGCTTGTACGCCATCAAGCGCTCTCGCCGACCACTTGCAGGGTCTGCCAATGAGTGAGTCAACACTACTGGCCTCACACTGTTCACCAATAGCCTGGGCCTTATGATCAACGTGAGAATAGGAAAATGATCATCTACACCACGTGACAAACTAATTCCGCGGAGGGCAGAGTGTCTGCAAGTTTTCACTACTCCCTTGTACTTGATTGCTGAATTTAAGGTCAATAATTAGTGAAGATCTCCCCTCACCTAGTTGTTGAAGTCTTAATTGAAAGGAAAACCCTGTAGACACTAGGCCCTCTATGGAATGAGTTTCAAACCCCTGATCTACAGTTTATCAAATCAAATGCAGAGGGTCGTTGATGTTCTACATTATTATTTACAGTATGAAATGGATGAGGTTTGAAAATGTAATGATGTCCCCTTTCGTTCCTAGGCAGCTGGCCTTAAAGGAGGTGTATGCACATGCTGTACTTGGGCATCACCCCCATGTCGTCCGCTATTACTCAGCATGGGCTGAAGATGATCACATGATCATACAGAACGAGTATTGTGACGGTAGACTGGATATTATTATAAAAATGTGTTTGTTTCATTCACACCTGCACTATTGGAGCTCTGAGCTTAAGTATTTCACTGTACACTGCAACTACATCTGCGACCCTGTGCATGTGACTATATAAAACATCTAATCTAAATGACAAAATATTGGCAAGGGGGTGGGGGGGGGACACTGACTTCTGGGTTGAATAAGTGTTGGTCAGCAAGATGGCTGGATTGATGTATGAGACTTGTCATGAATTTATTTGCTCTTCTCAATGTACTGTGTTGTAAACAATGCAGGTGGGAGTCTCCACGATGCCATAGTAGAGAAGGAGGCACGTGGAGAGCTGTTTCCAGAGCTGGAGCTGAGGGATCTACTTCTGCACGTATCCATGGGTCTCAAGTATATTCACAGCTCTGGCCTTGTGCACCTGGACATTAAACCCAGTGAGTCTCCTTCACATCAATGTATACTTCTCACCTCCACCATTTCTAACCCCGAACTTGTTTGTAGGTAACATCTTCATCTGCCAATGCTCGAGCGCAGGTGAGAGTGAGGAGGAAGAGGAAGGAGCCCCTTCAACCGGGGTGGTATATAAAATTGGTAATTGTTGTTTTTCACGTAATATCCACTCATGTTTTCTCTCCTAGCTTTGGTGCACTCTGCACTGCATCATGGACATACCATATGTGTCTACCTTTACAGGTGACCTGGGCCATGTGACGTCTATCAGTAGTCCACAAGTAGAGGAGGGGGACAGCCGCTTCCTCGCCAGCGAGGTCCTGCATGAGGTACAGTAAAAGTTGTGGCTCTATTCAGACTACTTATGTTTGTTTGATTTAATGTATACCTTCTAACCCACTGATTCTCTCTGCTTCTCCCTGCTGCCCAGGACTACAGCAATCTGCCTAATGCGGACATATTTGCACTAGGCCTGACTGTGCTGCTGGCAGCAGGGGCGCCCCCTCTCCCTCAGAACGGAGATGAGTGGCATAGTCTCAGACAGGCAAAGTTACCCACCCTGCCCCAGGAGCTCTCCCCTGCTTTCAGAAGCCTCATTCAGGTACCACATGTACTCATACTTGACTTATCTGTACTTGTTTTGGTTATTTCTGCACTCTTATACCTTTTTGTCTTAGTTCTACACCTTCTTAAGTTTTTTACTCCTTGACATGCTTTGTATGTGCGTCTTGTGAAATGCCAGCTGGATATATATATTTTTTTGTTCTTTCAAAATCAAATGTTATTTATCATGTGCCGAATGCATCTGGTGTAGACTTTACAGCAAAATAATTGCTTACAAACCTTTCCCAATGATGTAATGATATTTATATATATATATCTATATACATACATATATATTATAAACTAGGTGGTTTGAGCCCTGAATGCTGATTTGGCTGACAGCTGTGGTATATCAGACTGTGTACCACAGGCATGACAAAACATTAAAATTTTTACTGCTTTAATTACATTGGTAACCAGTTTATAATAGCAATAAGGCACCTCAGGGGTTTGTGGTATATTGGCCATATACCACACCCCCTCGTGCCTTATTGCTTAAATATATAATACTAACTAACACAAGGAATATAATACAGAAGAATGGAGCTATGTACAAGGAGTACCATATCAATGTGCAGAGGTATGAGGTATTCACAGCTTAGGAAGGGACAGATATTAACCAGTACCCCACAAAGCTAAGTCAACACACTGATTGCTTTTCATTCTAGATATACAAATAACAACTAATTTCCCAAGGTTTATCTCTTGGCATTGCTATTATTAGCAGCTTGTTGGGAGTAAGCACTCTGTTTCTGTGTCAGACTCTGCTGAATCCGGAGCCATCTCAACGGCCCTCTGCGTCAGCGCTATGCAGACACCCTGTTTTGAGGAAGGAGAGGACTGGGAAGCTGGCTGCACAACTACGTAGAGAGCTCAACGTGGAGAAGTTCAGGACAGCCATGTTGGAAAAGTGAGGGGAGCCATGATGTTGTTTGCATAGAAGTTGGTTGAACTGGACAGAGTTTTCCACTAGTGGGTGCAGTTTACTATGAAACAGGAAAAAATGCTTTTCACCCCATGGCACAAAAATCATGATGGTTGTTATATATTCAGTTGATCGAGAAGGCTGGGGTACATAAAGTACGCAAGAGACTGAAGAAATAATTTATGCTTTCAAACTATTATTAAAGTAAGTGAATGATTCCATGTACATAAATGCCCTCTCTTGATTCCTCCACAGAGAGCTGCAGGAGGCTCGTTTGGCAGCACTGTCCCCACAGCAGGCCTTTCCCCCAGGGCTACAGCAGCCCATTAATACAGGGTCCTTGCCCAAAGCTGGGCGAAGGCTGGTCGGTAGGAATGCTGCCCGGTCCATGAGCTTCGGATGCCAAGGGTATGGCGTGTGAAAGGTGATCACATGCTGGGCCTTATTGGAAGTAGTAGAACCGTGACTCTCCTCACTGCAATGTCTTGGAGTTGCCCCTGACTCAAGGGACCTCTTACACTGGTTAAATGTATGTTGGTGAGCAGCAAGGTAAAAAGTTACCAAGAAGAGCCTGTGGGGGTTTATTTTGTGCGTCAGTACAGTAGAATCACAGTATTTTAGACACATTATTTCAAAGCGGGAAGGATTTGATGCAAAGCTCCATTTTAATTCCTTGTGTAGCACTTCTGCCTTTATCAGTGTTTAACTTCGATTAGTGTGTTTTAGTGTGCCATAATTTGGGCCATTGAGAACTGCTGCAGACACCAGTGAGTACAGTGCCAAGTCAGCAATGTTTTATCAACATTTGTTGCTTTTTACAATGTAAATAAACTTTTAAAGTCTTATGAAATGGCCCTCAGGCTGGAGTTCTTTTGTAAGATGTTTGCTTTGAAATTGTAGACCACTGAAGCATCTAAAGAGTATTTCACCATAAGACACTAGAAACAAATGCAGTTTAGCTGCTTTATATCGTTTGTCTTATTCTCCAAAGTCACACTTGAATAGTTTACTACAGGGCATCAGCATTATGGAAACCACATTAACTGTGGGACTTTCCAGAAGATTAGACTGTGAGTTTATCTATTGGAACAGAACTGTGCTAATATAACCAGTGGCAGGACAGATTTTATTGCAAATCTATTTATTATTCATATATGCATGTCATTTCTCTCTGACAGTAAAACACCATAGATTGTTAACTCTATGTGATAATACCAATGCCTTTTGTTTGGAGTCAGTATTTTACATTGGACCTCAAATTTCATTCAACATTAAATGCAGGGATATAGCATTCACTCATCACACTTTCCCATATTTGCAATTGCATACTTGTTTTTGTTTTTTCTCCATTGTACAATTTGAGATCAATTTGTTAAATTTTGCTCAGGAAAAGTTTTGGTCCCGGCTCCTAGTATGACTTTACCTCCTTATCTTGCAGTCACAGCACTGGGCTAAAAGGGGAAACCCACATAAGTGTATCACATGGTGCAATTTGGGTTACATCATCCTCTCACTAACATCCAGTTTTGTCAGCTTAAGTCATGAAATGGGAGACATTGTAAACTACTGTAACTCCTTGATGTTGTGTGTTTAGGTCATGTAACTTTTTATTACAGTATGCAAAACGCTTATTTTAATCATTAATCCCATGGCGATGTCGCCTCAAAACAGAAGTGAGGATTATGTGTTTTCCCATGCAAAAGTGATTGGATGATGCACCACGCATCCAATGTTGACAAATCACCAAGCGGCGCAGATTACTGTTCGATTTGACAGGCGCGCCTTCCTCGCCGCTTTTGGTGCTCCCAAAAGCGGCAGCGGTCTAAGAGGCACTGCATTTTAGTGTTAGAGGCGTCACTACAGACACCCTGGTTCGAATCCAGGCTGCTTTTACATCTGCATTGCTTGCTGTTTGGGGTTTTAGGCTGGGTTTCTGTTTAGCACTTTGTGACATCGGCTGATGTAAAAAGGTCTTTATAAATACATTTGAGTATTTAGTCCCATAGGGCGGCGCACAATTGGCCCAGCGTCATCCGAATTTGGCCGGTGTAGGCCGTCATTGTAAATAAGAATTTGTTCTTAACTGACTTGCCTAGATAAATGATAAATAACATTGTGGTCGTTCGTGTCACGGACCATGGGCCGATAACCCGCGACTCAGCATAATAGAATCCGACCAATGTAGCCACAAATGTTGCAACCCCCAATTTGCCGTCGTGTGTGTGTTGTGTAGAAGGCAAGGAGAACAACGGGACTGCGGTGTCAATAAGCTTGTGTTGCTAGCTATTACAAGTTGTAATAAGCAAGCTAAACTTTACCACCCAATATATTTACTGTTTTTACACGGTGAGTGAACAGACCAAACATGTTAGTGTTGAGTTTATTGCTATTTGCTAGCATCAACACGGTGAACAGTTACGTTTAATAGCTAGCTAACGTTAGCTATCTAGACTTGTTTTGTTCGGTCTCCAAATCGAAAGTAGCGCGCTTCCGCGTCCTCCTGGTAACATTCAGCTAGCTATTAAATACTTTGGTGAAAATCCATTTGTAGACAACTTTTTGAACGTTGTAGTTTGTATCTGATATTGTAATGGCTAGGCTATTATCTTCTGCTTTTCCCTGTAGCAGAACAGCGATGGACTGTGGGGATGTTCGGTGCACTCCCCTGGTCTTTCTGACTTTCCTTCAGCAGCAGCGCTGCAGCAATGCGGAGCTCCGGAGAGAGTTGGACTCATTGGGCCGGGAGCTGACGCTTACCCAGGACATAAACGGCAATGGTCTGGGTATTGACATCCAAGAGGAGGGCGACCTTCAGACAGATGGACACTTCTGCAGCAGCAGTAGGATCTTACTGGACGGGCTTGAGCCTCAGGCTGCGCTGGCATGGCCCGGTGAGTTGGTTGGTTACTTTGTATGTATGATTGAAATGCCATCAGTCACATTCACTTAGTTTTGACAAGTCGAGGCCTTGGGACTATAATGTTCTGACATTGTTGTCAAATGAGTTATTCACATATATTTTATCTTTAGATGGTTTTGCATGTCTGTGAAGTACATTTTAGAGATGCATTATGTAACTGTTTGGGCGACAAGACCACATTCACATAGAAATGCGTGTTATAGATCTGTAATTCTCATTGAAAGCAAGTCTGAGAAGCAGCACATCTGTTCTAGGTGTGCTACTTCTATGCTTCCTGTGTTATGGAAAATATATTTCACAGCAGTTTAGGTGGTACAATGATAAACTACACTATACTTCCTTGTTTTGCCACTGAAATTAAGCTAACTATTAGAATTTTAGCAACCAGGAAATTACAGAGTGATTTCTGCATAGTGCATCTTTAACTGAAAAACTAGAAAGTTCTATCTGTATAAACCAATTTGAACGTGGTGATATAAGGTTCTATCTGCAATCCAATCACAAGCCTGAACAAATACAGACAGAACAATCAGAACATGTCTTTACCATCTCTCTCTATGTATGGTCTAGGGCACACTCTTAGGAAAAAATAGTTCTTCGGCTGGCCCCATAGGAGAAGCCTTTAAAGAACCCTTTTTGGTTCCAAGTAGAACCATTGTGGGTTCTATGTAGAACCCTCTGTGGAAATGGTTCTACATGGAACCCACTGGTTCTACTTGGAACCAAAAAGGGTTCTACCTGGAACCACATTTTTTTATTTAACGGGTTCTCCTATGGGGACAGCCAAAGAACCCTTTTAGGTTCTTTATAGCACCATTCGTTCTAAGACTGCAGGCTAGTCAAGCCAGCAATAATGCCACTCAAGCAAAAAACAACAGTCAGAAATCTTAAAGTAAATTATGTTGTCACATCGTTGTTCAGTGACAGTAATTCAGCTGCTGATCATAATACATTTCTTAATGTATTTGATGTGTTCTGACTTTATTGCTAAAATAGTGTTATTCTATTATGTTACTGTGGAATTGCCCCATGGTTTTTACCCCCTACCCCTAAAAAAGCTGGCATGGTAAGTTTATGTATTGCTGAACATCTCAGCTTTACTGCATTATGTGACGGGGATCTGGCACATTTGTGTTGAACCATTGTTGTGGAAGTCTAAGTGATAAAAAATGATACTGTGTTGATATCAAAATGTGGATACTTTATAACTGTTCATATTCAATATGATTTTGACTAACATGCTCATTGCCCTCCAGATAACCCTGACGATGAAGAAGCCATGAGAGGTGTCGCTGCAGGGCTGATTGAAATAGCTGATCAGCTTGAGCTTAGTGTGGTGGCCCAGGCTGCTGAGAATCTGACCAAGAAATTGCAGAGATATTCCATTGGGGTAAGTTTCAGGAATCCTGGTTACTTGGATTGCTCAGAACTATACTGATCAAAAATATAAGTGCAACACGTAAAGTGTTGGTCCCATGTTTCATGAGCTGAAATAGAATATCCCAGAATTTTTCCATACGCACAAAAGCTTATTTCTATCAGATTTTGTGCACAAATTTGTTTATAATTTAGTGAGCACTTCTCCTTTGCCAAGATAATCCATCCACCTGACAGGTGTGGCATATCAAGAAGCTGCCAAATCCTCCTGGATAGATAATGAATTGTGTTACGGTTGACAGGGATGAGTCAAAGGGAATAGCAAATAAGTCTGACAACACAGCAGACTGGCAAACATACAGTAAATAGAGAAATCACGTAACCAAACTAAACTATACTATAGAACAAAGATAAATTATATAAAGAGGGATAGTTAAAAACTCTGGAGTACTTTAAATGAAATTCTAGGCAAGAAAGCAAACTCGGCTCCATCTTTCATTGAGGCAGATGCCTTGTTCATAACAAAACCCTTTGATGATGCCAACCACTTTAATAACTATTTTGTTGACAAGATTAGCAAACTTATGTATGACATGCAAACAACAAATGCTGAGCCTTCATATTCATGCATAATGAACCAAATAATGACAGTTTCTTTTCTTTTTTTGCTATCTATAAATAAGGACAAACCACCTAGTACCGACAACCTGGATGGTAAATTGTTGTGGTTGGTAGCGGAATACAATGTGACTTCTGTCTGTCACATCTTTAATTTAAGCCTAGAAGACGCTGTGTGCCCTTCAGACATGGAGGGAGGCAAAGGTCATTCCACTACCCAAGAATAGCAGAGCACCCTTTAATGGTTCAAACAGCCGACATCTGACCAGGTTGCAAGTGCTTAGCAAACCTTTGGAAAAAATGGTTTGATCAAATACAAAGTTATTTTACAGAAAACAACGACTTTCAGTATGCTTATAGGGAAGGGTGCAACATGCTCGGCACAAATGACTGATGATTGGCTGAAAGAAATTGATAGTAAGAAGATTGTGGGAGCTGTTTTGTTAGACTTCAGTGCAGCTTTTGATGTCATTGATCATAACCTATTGCTGAAAAAACATAGGTGTTATGGATTTGCATCCTCTGCCTTATTATGGATTGATTGATAGTTAACTATCTAATATAACACAGAGGGTGTTCATGGAAGCCTCTCTCATGCAAATTCAGTTGAGTGTGGTGTACCGCAGGGCAGCCGGCTAGGGCCATTATTGTTTTCTGTTTTTACAAATGACCTTCCACTGACCTTAAATAAAGCCTGTGTGTCTATGTACGCTGATGACTCCACAGTATACACGTCAGCTGCAACAGTAAAATAAATATCTGAGACACTTAACATAGAGCTCCAGTCAGTTTATGAATGGGTAACTAGCAATAGGCTGGTACTAAATATCTCAAGAACGAAAAGCATAATTCTTTGGACAAATCACTCGCTCAACGCTGAACCTCTTTTTGATCTATTATTGAATAATGTGGCTATTAAGCAAGTTAAGGAGACTAAACTGCTGGGTGACACCCTAGATAGCAAACTTTCATGGTCAAAACATACAGTGGGGAGAACAAGTATTTGATACACTGCCGATTTTGCAGGTTTTCCCACTTACAAAGCATGTAGAAGTCTGTAATTTTTATCATAGGTACTCTTCAACTGTGAGTGACGGAATCTAAAACAAAAATCCAGAAAATCACATTGTATGATTTTTAAGAAATTAATTTGCATTTTATTGCATGACATAAGTATTTGATACATCAGAAAAGCAGAACTTAATATTTGGTACAGAAACCTTTGTTTGCAATTACAGAGATCATACGTTTCCTGTAGTTCTTGACAAGGTTTGCACACACTGCAGCAGGGATTTTGGCCCACTCCTCCATCCAGATCCTTCAGGTTTCGGGGCTGTCGCTGGGTAATACAGACTTTCAGCTCCCTCCAAAGATTTTCTATTGGGTTCAGGTCTGGAGACTGGCTAGTCCACTCCAGGACCTTGAGATGCTTCTTACGGAGCCACTCCTTAGTTGCCCTGGCTGTGTGTTTCGGATCGTTGTCATGCTGGAAGATCCAGCCACGACCCATCTTCAATGCTCTTACTGAGGGAAGGAGGTTGTTGGCCAAGATCTCGCGATACATGGCCCCATCCATCCTCCCCTCAATACGGTGCAGTCGTCCTGTCCCCTTTGCAGAAAAGCATCTCCAAAGAATGATGTTTCCACCTCCATGCTTCACGGTTGGGATGGTGTTCTTGGGGTTGTACTCATCCTTCTTCTTCCTCCAAACATGGCGAGTGGAGTTTAGGCCAAAAAGCTCTATTTTTGTCTCATCAGACCACATGACCTTCTCCCATTCCTCCTCTGGATCATCCAGATGGTCATTGGTAAACTTCAGACGGGCCTGGACATGCGCTGGCTTGAGCAGGGGGACCTTGCGTGCGCTGCAGGATTTTAATCCATGACGGCGTAGTGTGTTACTAATGGTTTTCTTTGAGACTGTGGTCCCAGCTCTCTTCAGGTCATTGACCAGGTCCTGCCGTGTAGTTCTGGGCTGATCCCTCACCTTCCTCATGATCACTGATGCCCCACGAGGTGAGATCTTGCATGGTGCCCCAGACCGAGGGAGATTGACCGTCATCTTGAACTTCTTCCATTTTCTAATAATTGCGCCAACAGTTGTTGCCTTCTCACCAAGCTGCTTTCCTATTGTCCTGTAGCCCATCCCAGCCTTGTGCAGGTCTACAATTTTATCCCTGATGTCCTTACACAGCTCTCTGGTCTTGGCCATTGTGGAGAGATTGGAGTCTGTTTGATTGAGTGTGTGGACAGGTGTCTTTTATACAGGTAACGAGTTCAAACAGGTGCAGTTAATACAGGTAATGAGTGGAGAACAGGAGGGCTTCTTAAAGAAAAACTAACAGGTCTGTGAGAGCCGGAATTCTTACTGGTGGTAGGTGATCAAATACTTATGTCATGCAATAAAATGCTAATTAATTATTTAAAAATCATACAATGTGATTTTCTGGATTTTTGTTTTAGATTCCGTCTCTCACAGTTGAAGTGTACCTATGATAAAAATGACAGACCTCTACATGCTTTGTAAGTAGGAAAACCTGCAAAATCGGCAGTGTATCAAATACTTGTTCTCCCCACTGTAGACTCAATGGTTGCTAAAATGGGAAAAGGGTCTGTCCATGATAGGGCGTTGCTCTGCCTTCTTGACATCTCAGTCGACCAGACAGTCCTACAGGCCCTAGTTTTGTCGCACCTGGACTACTGCTGTGTGGTCATGTGCGGCAAAGAAGGAAATAGGTAAATTGAAGCTGGTCCAGAACAAAGCAGCACGTCTCGCACTTAGATGTACACAAAGGCAGTGTCAGTAACATGCATGTAAGTCTCTCCTGGCTCAACATTGAGGAGAGATTAACTGCATCACTATTGGTCTTTGTGCGAGGTATTGATGTGTTGAAGGTACCAAACTGTCTGTTCAAGCAGTTGGCACACCGTTCGAACACTCATCGGTACAACCCAAGACATGCAACCAGAGGTCTCTTCACAGTCCCCAGGTCCAGAACAGAAGCTGGGAAACACACAGTATTAAATAGAGCCTTGACTACATGGAACTCTCTGCCACCCCAGGTAACTCAAGCTAGCAATAAAAACAGTTTACATTTTAAAAAATAAAATAACACAATGCACAAAGGGGCTGTGAAGAGACACAGCCATTTTATATATATTGTATTGTAATTTGCATTGCATTATGTATTAGACCTAGATATTGTGTGTATGTACTGATGTGCAGGCTATGAGACATGTTAATTGTATGTATTTCAGTCCTTGACTAATAATGTTATGTACTATTTATTATGTCATGTTTCATGTGGACCACAGGTAGAGTAGCTGATGCTTTTGCAGTGGCTAATAGGGATCCTAATAAATACTAAATAAATAAACAGCATAATCATTATACAGATGCACCTTGTGCTGGGGACAATAAGGCCTCTCTAAATTGTGCAGTTTTGTCACACAACACAATACCACAGATGTCTCAAGTTTTGAGGGAGTGTGCAATTGGCATGCTGACTGCAGGAATGTCCACCAGAATTGTTGCCAGTGAATTGAATGTTAATTTCTCTACCTTAAGCCGCCTCGAACGTCATTTTAGAGAATTTGTCAGTACGTCCAACTGGCCTCACAACCGCAGACCACGTGTAACCACGCCAGCCCAGGACCTCCACATCCGGCTTCTTCTTGGGATCGTCTGAGACCAGCCACTCGGACAGTTGATGGAACTGAGGAGTATTTCTGTCTGTAATAAAGCCCTTTTGTGGGGGAAAAACTAATTGGCAGGGCCTGGCTCCCCAGTGCGTGGCTACGCCGCCTGCCCATTCATGTGAAATCCATAGATTAGGGCGTAATTAATTTATTTCAATTTACTGATTACCTTATATGAACTGTAATTCAGTAAAACCTTTGAATGTTGCATTTAGATTTTGGTTCTGTGTGTGTGTGTGTGTGTGTGTGTGTGTGTATACCTATACCACCGGTCAAAAGTTTGGAATATTACTCATTCATGGGTTTTAATTTATTTGCATTGTAAAGACGTCAAAACTATGACATAATACATATGGAATCATATAGAAACCCAAAAAGTGTTAAACAAATCAAAATATGTTATATTTGACATTCTTAAAATAGCCACCCTTTGCCTTGATGACAGCTTTTCACACTCTTGTCACTCTCAACCAGCTTCACCTGGAATGCTTTTCCATCAGTCTTAAAGGAGTTCCCACATATGCTGAGCACTTGTTGGCTGCTTTTCCTTCACTGTGGTCCGACTCATCCCAAACCATCTAAATTTGGTTGAGGTTGGAACCAAAAATCTCAGACCAAAGGACACATTTCCACCGGTCTGATGTCCATTTCTCATATTTCTTGGCCCAAGTAAGTCTATTCTTCTTATTGGTGTCCTTTAGTAGTGGTTTCTTTGCAGAAATTCGACCATGAAGGCCTTATTCACACAGTCTCCTCTGAACAATTGATGTTGAGATGTCTGTTACTTGATCTCTGAAGCATTTATTTGGGCTGCAATCTGAGGCTGATAACTAATGAACTTATCCTCTGCAGCAGAGGTATTTCTGGGTCTTCCATTCCTGTGGTGGTCCTCGTGAAGCTGGTTGAGAGAATGCCAAGAGTGCAAAGCTGTCACCAAGGCAAAGGGTGGCTATTTGAAGAGTCTCAAATATAAAATATTTAGATTTGTTTAACACTTTTTTTGGTTACTACATGATTCCATATGTGTTATGTCATAGTTTTGATGTCTTCACTTCTATTCTACAATGTAAAAAATAGTGCAGATAAAGGAAAACCCTTGAATGAGTAATATTCCAAACTTTTGACAGGGGTGTATATAGAATGTTGTCCAAATGGTGTTTCTGCTGTGAATTGAAAGTACAAGGGTTATAAAGTATAATCTAGTAATGGGTATAAGATCAATCCATAAGTATGTCATGGTTCTGATGTCTGGTGTGTCCCTCAGCTGTGGAAGCACCACCTAGCCCTGGAAGTGGAGTGGGTGAAGAAGCAGGGCCTGGGCCCCGTGCTGGACAATCTACCCCAGGAGAAGGTGATCATAGCCCTCACTCTGACCCTGGTGAAGGGGGTGTGTGAGCGTGCCCCCCTGCTGCTCCGTAACCTGTTCAGCACGGTGGTTCAGTTCATAAACCCTACCGTGGCCAGGTGACTTAAACAGACCACAAACTCTACGGACTCTCCACTCAGGATGGACACTGAGCCCGATGCTTGATTACCAATCGATAGTGTGTGCCATTGTTTAGTTCAGGAGCACATTAGTTTTCTTAAGGTAAATATAGAACCATCCAATAATTTTTTAGAAAATGTGATTCTAAAAGTGTTTGCCACTGGATTTGGAAACTTGAGTGCTTTATGATACTGCAACGGGATGGAGAAGTGTTGTCATTGTCTGCTGTTTTCACTTCCACATACATTGTGCTTAAATTATTTTTGTAATTTTTTTTATTTTTTTTTTAAACAGTTTTGTAACAATACATGGCTTCCTCAAAAGACCATGTTTGTTTTTGTTATGTTAAATGCGTGTTTGTATGCATATATATTGTATATGATGCAGGGATATACATTTAAATTAAAATAAATGTAAGAGTCATACAATTATGTAAGGGAGAACCATTTTATTAACTTGTTCATGTGTACAAAACCACAATGATGCAGTTTAAATGATGTATTCTGGTCTCAAACTGTACAGATAGGAAACTAGGTAAAGTGCTAAGTTGGTGATTTAACAGCCATACTTTACTTTCCAAATACTACATTTCCCTTTGTACATTCTTTCAGATAATTTGCATACCTATTATGTAACACTGACGTACATGAAAGCATCCTTGTACATTTGCATTCAATGGAACTGAATGTAACCATTTATGGTCACTTGTCTCACCTACTCAACTTGCTGTTGTTTATGACCCCAGACCCCATGGTTGTATTTACACTTGGCTAAGCAGCAGTTTGTAGTGAGTTGTGTGCATCTTTACAGTTCTGATATTGACCAATTAAGCTATGGGAATCAACTAACCAGTGAACACAAAGCTGGACAACCAGTTTCCAGTTTAACAGAACTCCACTACTACTTTTCACTTGGATCAAGTGTTCACATTTCATGCTCCAGACTTGAGTGCCCTGTAAAAAATTATAATTTTTGTACTCGACACGAGGCCTACAGTGTAGATTTTTTGGGTGGGTTCACATTGTACGCAACTAACAGAGGAAGATAGGTTTCCCTTAGTGGGAATGTTGTTAGGATGTTGCCTCTGTCTGTGGCAGGGCTGGCATGTGTATTGTTCCTACTCTTCAAATTGTGGACAGACCTCCACTGACTTGAGAAATGGAGGGAGCTGACCCCTTCACATGAAGGTTAGGTAGTAGTGGGAAGAAGCCAGCAGACGCAGCTGGTAAGCTTTGTAAGTCTCTGTACTGTACAAGGTAGGCACGCTATGGGGTTACAGCGGAATGGCAAGGCAGTGCTGGGTGGGCAGTATGGGCCAGCAGAGGGGACAAACAGCACCTGGCACAACAGAGGGCTGAGGACTGGTTAGCTGAAAGGCAGTCTCTGTGAAGTTCGTTACTGATAGACTGGGGGAGATGGATGAGAGCATAAATTGATTCAAGACCAAATTCATTTCTTTTGATTTTAATAGTCTGTCAGTTTAAATCCAGTAGTCATATCTTTCATGTTTGATATTTCAATCTTAAACCTTTTATCCCTCTTGGACACCTTGTGTTAAACAAATATGAAATTCTGTGTCTTGGCGCAGTCATTCCCAACCCTCCATTCCCTGTCATCAGAGCACAGTACATGGAACAGTATTGACCATGGTGCCATCATGGTTAAGCTGGCTTTAGGAGTGGTTGACGTTTTCACTCACACAAACACACACAAACACAAGGTTGATAGTGACCATTGACAGTTCAATACCAGATAATCTAAACTTCTATGTTGAAGGAGATGGTTAGTAATCAAACGTAATGGTGTATGCCACTCCGGCTGTGAGCTGCAGTAATCTTTATCCTCAAATTATATATTTTTTTTTTTACGCATTAAAAATGTCATTGCAGTCATTATACTACTATACTACTGCAATATGATCACATCATTAACTATCTAAAGCTATAACAGAGACACAGGAGTCTTAACTAAAACGACTGAAATTAGTTAAGTGATATATTCATGGTGGAATCCCTCAATTTCCCAAAACACATTTATCATCAGGTGATGTAGTAAGTGACAGGCAAATCAGCATTTAATATAGGAATGAAAAAAAATGTAGATAAACATACAGTATACTATATATACACAAAAGTATGTGGACACCCCTTCATTGACTTTCAACATGGCACCATCGTAGGATGCCACCTTTCCAACAAGTCAGTTCATCAAATTTCTGCCCTGCTAGAGTTGCCCCGGTTAACTAAGTGCTGTTATTGTGAAGTAGAAACATCTAGGAGCAACAACGGCTAAGCTGCGACGTGGCAGGACACACAAGCTCACAGAACAGGTGATGTAGCGCGTAAAAACCATCTGTCCTCAGATGCAACACTCACTACGAGTTCAAACCTGCCTCTGGAGCTTCATGAAATGGGTTTCCATGGCTGAGCGGCCGCACTCAAGCCTAAGATCACCATGTGCAATACCAAGCGTCAGCTGGGGTGGTGTAAAGCTCGCCGTCATTGGGCTCTGGAGCGATGAATCACGCTACACCATCTGGCAGTCTCGACAGACAAATCAGTGTTTGGCGGATGCCAGGAGAAAGCTACCTGCCCCAATGCATAGTGCGAACTGTAAAGTTTGGGGGAGAGGGAATAATGGTCTGGGGCTATTTTTCATGGTTCGGGCTAGGCCCCCTAGTTCCAGTGAAGGGAAATCTTAATGTTACAGCATACAATGACATTCTAGATGATTCTATGCTTCCGACTTTGTGGCAACAGTTTGGGGAATGCCCCCGTGCACAAAGTGAGGTCCATATAGAAAGCTTTTGTCGAGATCTGTGTGGAAGAACTTGACTGGCCTGCACAAACCCTGACCTCAACCCCATCGAACACCTTTGGGCTGAATTGGAACGCAGACTGCGAGCCAGGCCTAATCGGCCA
Source organism: Thymallus thymallus (assembly GCA_023634145.1). Taxonomy (NCBI): domain Eukaryota; kingdom Metazoa; phylum Chordata; class Actinopteri; order Salmoniformes; family Salmonidae; genus Thymallus; species Thymallus thymallus. Next base: position 34,346,156 of record CM042413.1, on the reverse strand, counting down.
ACATCAGTGCCCAACCTCACTAATGCTCTTGTGGCTGAATGGAAGCAAGTCCCCGCAGCAATGTTCTGACATCTAGTGGAAAGCCTTCCCAGAAGAGTGGAGGCTGTTATAGCAGCAAAGCGGGGGACCAACTCCATATTAATGCCCATGATTTTGTAATGAGTTGTTTAACTAGCAGGTGTCCACATACTTTTGGTCATGTAGCGTATCTACTTCACATTTAAGTGCTTTATGATTGATTTGTATTTTTTTAATAGGACTCAATTCTGTATACATTTCTTTTATAGGCACATCAGGGTCTCCAGTACAGTGAATTTTATATTTCTAAATCACATTCTGTAATTCTAAAAACAAATCAAAGTCTAATTATGATCAGTTAATTGCCGTAAAAAAATCCATATAACCATGCTCCTTGAAGAGGACATAATGTGGTCAGAACTAAGATTTTTCTAGATTAATATATTGGAATAGCTTCCCCCTTCTTTGCAACAGAACAGGGAATTCTGATTGATCTGCGCTACAACCACTAGGCTCTAAGGACAGATAGGTACCCCAAGCTCCATACAAACAGGGAGCATCTGGATGGCACAGAACAGAACCACGCACCAAGAAAAAGAACAATGTTTAATACAAATGTCCTTTCCAGTTTGAGAGGTGATGGGTTGGAGGCAGCAATGTACAACTGAAGACAAACATATCAAAACGCCAGATGAGCAGAGATAAGAACGGGCAAAACAAACGGAGAGAGGGAAAATAAGTCCACCTGGTGGTGGCAGCACAGATTACCAGTAGTGAGCCAGGCAGGGACCAGGGAAGAGGTGAGGTCTGCAGCCCAGTTCAGGAGCACTGCTAGGCTACTTCTTCCGGTAGGTCAGGACTCCCCAGGCCACCACAGCAGCTAGGGCCACCAGGGCAGCTCCACCGTACAGCAGCACTGGGATCTCGGACTTGGGCTCTGGTTCCGTCTGCACCGGGGGCTTCTTGGCTAGCGCCACAGGGACCTCCGCAGGGGCTGGGAGTGCCTCCAGGAGGAGCGCTGCAGCTGGCTCCAGCACAGTCTCTGACTGAGGTTCAGGTTGGGGCTCCTCGGGAACGGGCTCTGGCGGTTCTACGACGGGCTCTGGAACGGGCTCTGGCGGTGCTACGACGGGCTCTGGTTCTGGAACTGGCTCTGCTGATGGGGGAGTAGAGGGCGCCTTAGCGGGGGATGGAGGAGCTGCCTCCACAACAGGGGCAGGCTCACCCATAGGGGCTGGAGCAGGGGGTTCGGGCTCTGACACGGGGACAGGGGACGGGGCATGCGGCTCTGACAGAACCGCCGACAAGGGAGCATGCGTCTCTATGATGACCGCCTCCTCCAGATATACCACCACAGGCTCTGGGGCTGCTGGGACAGGAGGCGGGGTGTCATCTCTAAACTCCGCCCTCAGCTCAGCCAGCTCGCTCTCCGTCCCCAGCACGCTCAGCATGCTCTCCTGCAACTCGGCCCCGCCCTCACCCTCCTCTGCATCCTCTCGCTCCACGTGCACGATGTCAGAGTTGGAGGAGTTGTTCTCGCTGCGCTCCTCAGCCAGGGCCAGTGCGCCCTCGTTGCTGTCCAGACTCTTGACGTCTTCGGGGTGGTCCATCATGCTCACCTGTGCCCAGGAATCGTTGCCTACCAGAGACACGGGTAAGCTCTCTGTCTGCCAGCTGCCCGGCCCACTGCTGTCTCCAGTGCCAAGCAGCGACGCGGGGGGACTGAGCTGGCCAGGAAGCTGCTCTCCAGACAGGATGTAGATGTCGTTGCTGTCCTCAGCTATGATCACACCCTGCTCTTCCTCTTCCTCCAGGCTAAACACTGTACCCTGAAGTGAAGAGAGAGAGGTCAGTGTGGAACCCAAAAATAACAAGTTAACCATTTTCACTTTTAATAAAGAGCTAATGGGTTATAATAAGAATATTACACTTAAATTTGGACAAAACCTATGCCAGTGACACTACATAGCCCACTATTTTTTTTTTTTGTCAATCCTTAAAATTCTGCAATTTGTTGTACATTTCCAAGCAATATCACAATAAAAATCTCTGAGAAAGTACACCATGTCACATCACCCATTTTTTTACAGCAGTTGCAATACTAAGGCTTTGTCGTTGCCTAGACAATTGTGCAGACACCAACTGAAACCGCAACATCAGCCCACCGGAGGCTACAGTACAGTTAGCTTAAAACTACAGAAGTAGCCAAACTGCGGCATCGTAGTTACCAAAGACCTGCTGTGTTGACTTCCTGCTGATCATTCTCAGGAAGACACAGAGGAAATCACAACACCTCATGTAGATTTCTGTGGTTTATTGTCAACCGCTTTGTGAAGAGGTAATGTGTTACCCCGCCCTTGATGAATAAAAGTCCCTTGAAGATAAAGGGCCATAGCCTATGGGAATGATCGACTCAGAGAGCTGTCGCTGTTCTTGGGTGACTGACTATAGGGCAATGGGAACAAGCTTGAAGACAATCAACCCAGCTGGTTATGGTATATACTCCAAACCAAGCTATTGTGACCAAGGATGTGTGTGTGTGTATATATGCTGGAGGAAACAGGTACAAAAGTATCTATATCCACAGTAAAACTAGTCCTATATCGACATAACCTGAAAGGCCGCTCAGCAAGGAAGAAGCCACTGCTCCAAAATCACCAAAAAAAAGTCAGACTGATTTGCAACTGCACATGGGGACAAAGACTGTACTTTTTGGAGCAATGTCCTCTGGTCTGATGAAACAAAAATAGAACTGTTTGGCCATAATGACCATCATCTTTACGTTTGGAAGAAAAATGCTTGCAAGCCGAAGAACACCATCCCAACAGGGGTGGCAGCATCATGTTGTGGGGGTGCTTTGCTGCAGGAGGGACTGGTGCGCTTCACAAAATAGATGGCATCATGAGGAAGGAAAATGATGTGGATATATTGAAGCAACATCTCAAGACATTAGTAAGGAAGTTAAAGCTTGGTCGCAAATGGGTCTTCCAATAGGACCTCAATCCTATAGAAAAGTTGTGGACAGAACTGAAAAAGCATGTGCGAGCAAGGAGGCCTACAAACCTGACTCAGTTACACCAGTTCTGTCAGGAGGAATGGGCCAAAATTCACCCTATTCAACTTATTGTAGGAAGCTTGTGGAAGGCTACCCAAAACGTTTGACCCAAGTTAAACAATTTAAAAGGCAATGCTACCAAATACTAATTGAGTGTATGTAAACTTCTGACCCACTGGGAATGTGATGAAAGAAATAAAAGCTGATATAAAATCAATCATTCTCTCTACTATTATTCTGACATTTCACATTCTTAAAATAAAGTGGTTATCCTAACTGACATAAGACAGGAAATTTTTAATAGGATTAAATGTCAGGAATTGTGAAAAACGGAGTTTAAATGTGTTTGGCTAAGGTGCATGTAACCTTCCGACTTCAACTGTATGTACAGTGGGGAGAACAAGTATTTGATAACCTGCAAAATCGGCTGTGTTTCCTACTTACAAAGCATGTAGAGGTCTGTAATTTTTATCATAGGTACACTTCAACTGTGAGAGACGGAATCTAAAACAAAAATCCAGAAAATCACATTTAAATAATGAATTTGCATTTTATTGCATGACATAAGTATTTGATCACCTACCAACCTGTTCTCCACTCATTACCTGTATTAACTGCACCTGTTTGAACTCGTTACCTGTATAAAAGACACCCGTCCACACACTCAATCAAACAGACTCCAACCTCTCCACAATGGCCAAGACCAGAGAGCTGTGTAAGGACATCAGGGATAAAATTGTAGACCTGCACAAGGCTGGGATGGGCTACAGGACAATAGGCAAGTAGCTTGGTGGGAAGGCAACAACTGTTGGCGCAATTATTAGAAAATGGAAGAAGTTCTTGCATGGTGCCCCAGACCGAGATCTTGCATGGTCTGGGGCACCATGCAAGATCTCACCTCGTGGGGCATCAATGATCGTGAGGGATGAGCCCAGAACTACACGGCAGGACCTGGTCAATGACCTGAAGAGAGCTGGGACAACAGTCTCAAAGAACCATTAGTAACACACTACGCCGTCATGGATTAAAATCCTGCAGCGCACGCAAGGTCCCCCTGCTCAAGCCAGCGCATGTCCAGGCCCGTCTGAAGTTTGCCAATGACCATCTGGATGATCCAGAGGAGGAATGGGAGAAGGTCATGTGGTCTGATGAGACAAAAATATAGCTTTTTGGTCTAAACTCCACTCGCCGTGTTTGGAGGAAGAAGAAGGATGAGTACATCCCCAAGAACACCATCCCAACCGTGAAGCATGGAGGTGGAAACATCATTCTTTGGGGATGCTTTTCTGCAAAGGGGACAGGACGACTGCACCGTATTGAGGGGAGGATGGATGGGGCCATGTATCGCGAGATCTTGGTCAACAACCTCCTTCCCTCAGTAAGAGCATTGAAGATTGGTCGTGGCTGGGTCTTCCAGCATGACAACGATCCAAAACACACAGCCAGGGCAACTAAGGAGTGGCTCCGTAAGAAGCATCTCAAGGTCCTGGAGTGGCCTAGCCAGTCTCCAGACCTGAACCCAATAGAAAATCTTTGGAGGGAGCTGAAAGTCCGTATTGCCCAGCGACAGCCCCGAAACCTGAAGGATCTGGAGAAGGTCTGTATGGAGGAGTGGGCCAAAATCCCTGCTGCAGTGTGTGCAAACCTGGTCAAGAACTACAGGAAACGTATGATCTCTGTAATTGCAAACAAAGGTTTCTGTACCAAATATTAAGTTCTGCTTTTCTGATGTATCAAATACTTATGTCATGCAATAAAATGCAAATTAATTACTTAAAAATCTTACAATGTGATTTTCTGGATTTTTGTTTTAGATTCCGTCACTCACAGTTGAAGAGTACCTATGATAAAAATTACAGACCTCTACATGCTTTGTAAGTGGGAAAACCTGCAAAATCGGCAGTGTATCAAATACTTGTTCTCCCCACTGTATGTATGTATGTATGTATGTATGTATGTATGTATGTATGTATGTATGTATGTATGTATGTATGTATGTATGCATGTATGTATGAAGTTTACATACACCTTTGCCATATACATTTAAACTCCTTCAAGACTGATGGAAAAGCATTCCAGGTGAACCTGGTTGAGAGAATGCCAAGAGTGTGCAAATCTGTCATCAAGGCAAAGGTGGCTATTTGAAGAATCTCAAATATAAAATATATTTTGATTTGTTTAACACTTTTTTTGGTTACTACATGGTTCCATATGTGTTATGTCATAGTTTTGATGTCTTTACTTGTATTCTACGATGTAAAAAAATAGCGCAAATAAAGAAAAACCCTTGAATGAGTAATATTCCAAACTTTTGGCCCCCAGTGTACATACATACATATATAAAAACCCTGGATTGCTGATGCTATGTATTATCCAATGAGAGGCTTTGAAGCCACTGGCTGCCATATTGGTAGTCCTCTGAAGGAGCAGTCCTCCATAGGAATTAATGGAATTCTACAGTATTTCAAGGACAACATTTGGTATTTATTTTTGTAGTGGGAACAGTAATATTCATACTTCCTAAAAAAATAAATATATATCTATATATAGATATACAAATAATTTAAAAGTATGCATTAAGGTGACAATTTCTATAGCTTCCAAAATATTTTACAATGGAGGAGTACCAAAATGCCTGTGCGGTGACTTCGATACAGCACCCCGTCAGTCATCCAAGGTTTATACAGAAATTTGTGTTTGTACACACAACTGTTTTTATGGTTATGGTTTTCATGCCACCTAGTGGTATGGATGGGAACTAACAGGGTCAAAAGCCTGAAATTATGTAATCTGACAGTCATGTGTCTGTAGGGTGAATCTGGGTAAATGCATGCCTATTATCCACAGTGCTGCTCCAATAGTTCAATTTAGCCTATATGTCAATTTTTTCCTAGGTAGGGAGGTAGGAGGCAGTAGAATACAGGCACATTTCATAACAGGAGAGATATTAACAATATTTGTATAAGAAGCTTAAACATCGGCACATAACCTCAGTGAGTAGCTTATCTCCACTCTCATAGGGTAGATGAGTGATGTGTGATGGCTCAGATATAGGCTAGATAGTCAATGTAGTAATGTACACAATGACCAAGAATGAGTTAGAACCCTACTGTGACATTGAATGTCTCAGGGACATAATGTTCAGAGCAGAGCACCGTCTGTCTCCACTGGACTCTAGAGAGATAGAAAGGATATGAATGCCTACTACTCCACTAACATAGATTTGTCTACTCCAACTGTCACAGAATGAAACACCCAGACTCCTGCAGGATAAAAACAGCCCTGAACGGTGTCCGTGTCTCAATGCCCCTATTCCCATCTCCCCTTTCACCCAAATGATGCTCCCTCATTCCTTCAGCACCATGGATCTCATATAGGAGGTTAGGGAACTATGGCACATATCCTTGACATTCACCCAACAGTACGCCAGTCTGCAACTTTAAAAACACTTTCTGTAAGAGTTTCCTAGTATTAATCCATGTGTTCCCCTCTGGCGTCTCCGCAGGCCTCCCACCCTTTAATCCACGTACGCCCCTCAGATCTGAGCAAGCAGATGCAAAGAGATTAATATCAAATCTGTAATCCGCCGGGGTATACGTGGGTCCCTGTTCACATGTAATCCACGCTCAGATCCAGAGATCAGGGCAGAGCAGTTGGATCTTCCATAGCTGTGGCTAGCACAGCAGAGGTGGCTAGGAGCGGTTTGGGTTGGGCTGGGTTAGGGTGGCTGGCTGACTGCATCACGTGTCAGACAGTGTGAAATGGCTGCTTCAGGGCTCAGACTGAACTCCTTCAGTAAGGACAGCAGGTAGCCCTGGACCTGACAGTATGGATCTGTTCCGGTTCATTCAGGTAGGCTACATAACGGCTCTGCTACACTCATCTTCCATTCAAACAGGCTTGCAAATGACTATTTATTAGCATTGGGCATTTTCATAACTAAATGGGGCCCCTACTGAATACAGAATAAAATACAGTGCTTTACCCTATGGGCCTATGGCATCACTAAAGGTTATGTTCTCCTTACAAGGACATCCTCTTAGAGATGCCAGTCTGTATGCCCAGATGCCAGGCGGGAGATTAAAACAAACGCCAGCCCTTTCTAGCATTTACTCTGGCTGGCTGTAAGCTGATTTGAGTGTGGGAGAGTGGTTTAAATACATTTTCTAAAAAACCCTCCTCTGTGGGCAGAGTTGCAGTGGTTTGATAAAGCAGCCATGTTGTGTGAGAGCCAAAGGGATAGGTCTCGATCTATTGGGAGTAACGACCCTTGGGTCAATACATGAGTCAAGTCAATATGCATCTTAGGCTATAAATCAGTAGTAGACCCTCACCCAGCTACTGAAGCCATACAACTCTATTCATTCTATATCTATGTTCTCAAAAGAACATGATATGGTAAAGCACTAACAAAAGCCATCTCCAGCATCAGGCTAAGTAGACCACCTTAACCTTAGGATAGGACTACATGCACGACCAAAAGTGAACAGTGATTTTTGCAACTCACAAGGACAGAGCATCAGCAGACAACACTGTGAAATAGATATTTCTAGTCTAGATATTTAGGCTACTTCTTATAAAAATACAAAAACACCAAACTGTACACACCTGTAGTTCTCACTTTCGCTCCCTGTGTGAAAATCGAAAACATCAATTTATCCTGTAGAGACTAGAACTTCCCTATAACCTGCGCACGTTGCGTTGAAACAAAGACCGTAGCTGTAGAGCACTGAGGTGTTGTGATCTGTTGTCAGGCGTGTTACACAGTTCTCCACCCTCACCGCAGGACAAACGCACACCGACAGACACACCCACATTCCTCTGAGGAAGGCAGGCAGCCCTCTTCACAGGAAAAGGGTGGAAAAGGTAGAACAGCTATTAAGCAACCCTAGTTACCATTACGCACTCAACAATGCAGTGTTAAAACCCCTAAACAAATCATGAGGTAAGTGATACCACCACACACCCACTGTTAAACCTACCTCTGGAACGACACTAGGCTTCTAGTGCACTTATGCACGGTTACCACGAGTCAAGGGACAACACAAGTTGGCAAACAAATCTAGTAGGAATAGTACTACTAGGCTCAGACCGATACCTCTAACAGTGTCGGGTAGAGATGAGATCCTTCAGAAAAGAAAGCATTCATTTCTTGGACCAACCTGGTACAGTAGTGTAAAACACACATCCCCATCTTCTCCTTGCAGAGTCTCAGTCACATGTGACTTGCTGCCACCCAAAATTGGCTGTAGCGGTCAACATGCCCCAGCTCTTTACAAATACTAGAACTGTGAATTCAAGTCATGTCACAGACTGGCTGACTTTGCTTAACTTGTTTGTTTTTTTAGCTCCATTCCAGGAGCAGACTTTACATTATCAGGTTATGAAACATAACATTAACAGAGAAGTTCCCGGTAGTCAGACACTGAAGGGTACACACTGACCTCAGGCTCCATGCTGAGCCAGCCAGCCCAGAGCTGCCTGAGGGATTGAGCCAGGTAATGACATTACTATTAAAATCACCCTCTCCATTACATTTTTAAAAATCAAATTAAAAGTCCTTCCTGACGAGAGAAAGTGATTTACAGAAATCTGATCTATTTAGATTCAGTCACATTGAAAGTCTGTTCAAAGAACACTTACTGTAGTAGTAAGGTTACGGGTATAATGGTTGTCTAACCTTCCTCAGTCTACTCAATAGTTTCTGAAAAACAGAAGCTGACTTATTTAAAAAAAAAAAACTTCACGTTCCATGACCTAGACTGACCAGGTGAAAGCAATCATCTTGAACGCATTGCACAGCATGTAACTTCCTGTTGAACGCACTCTGTTTGTTGTTTTGGACTACTAGATGGACTAAATGCCTTTTATGCTCACTTTGAGGCAAGCAACACCTAAGCATGCATGAAAGGACCAGCAGTTCCGGACGACTGTGTGATCACGCTATCCGTAGCCAATGTGAGCACGACCTTTAAACAGGTCAACATTCACAAGGCCGCAGGGCCAGACGGATTACCAGGATGTGTACTCAGAGCATGCGCGGACTCTCCCTAACAGAGTCGAATACTTACATGTTTCAAAATCAGACAACCATAGTCCCATACCCCGAAGGTAGCCTGCCTAAACGACTACCACCCCGTAGCACTCACGTCGGTAGCCATGAAGAGCTTTGATGGGAGCCATGACCAGCCTTTCAACACCATCATCCCTGAAACCCTAGACCCACTCCAATTTGCATACCGCCCCAACAAATCCACAGATGACGCAATCGCACTCCACACTGCCCTTTCCCACCTGGACAAAAGGAACACTTCTGTGAGAATGCTGTTCGTTGACTACAGCTCAGTGTTCAACACCATAGTTCCCACAAAGCTCATCACTAAGCTATGGACGCTGGGACTAAACACCTCCCTCTACAACTGGATCCTGGACTTCCTGATGGAACACCCCCAGGTGGTAAGGGTAGAAAAGAATATCAAGATACAACTGACTTTTGCCAGACAACACCTGGGTAAAGTCAGTTGTGTCTTGATATTATTTTTTGAGAGCAGAGGCTTCTTCCTTCCTGACCTCAAATGTAGGCCAAGTGTGTGCAGTCTCTTTCTGACAGTGTACCCATGCAATTCAACATTGATTGTGGCAAGAGAGGCCTGTAGATCCCTTGATGTTACCCTGGGGTTCTTAGAGACTTCTATGAGCATCTTTCGGTCAGCTCTTGGGCTGACTTTGGTGGGACGACCTGTTCTAGGTAGTTTGCCAGTGGTCTGGAATTTGTCAGACAGTGGAATGATGTACTTCGAATTGCTTGGAAATGGAATGATGTACTTTGAATTGCTTGGAAATGGATTTGTAACCCCTCCCAGACTCATGGGCATCAATAATCTTTCTTCTGAGGGCCTCGGGTAGGTCTTTTGATTTTTGAATTATGTGTTACCACACACCCATATGGTTAAGACCAAACCAGACCAATTTTCTTATCTTTATGGAAGGCTGGACCCTCCATAAGTGTCTAATGTTTTCTAATCATTTGCACTTGTTTTGGCACACCTATTTCTAATTTTAGCCATTTTATGGAATGGTAAAGGTAGGGGGTGTACTAACATTTTCCCCATAAGGAAAAGGCATTTTTGTTTATTTTTATTGCATAACATTTTCAAAAAAATCAATAATTGTGTGTGATTTGTTAAATTGGGTAACCTTTATCTGTCAATAGTGTTGAAGTGAAGATTACATATGCATCTGTCCAAATATGTACAAAATAAAAATAAAAAGAGAACTTTCCAGGGGGTGTGGGTATAAGTGTATGTGTGTATATATATACAGTGGGGAGAACAAGTATTTGATACACTGCCGATTTTGCAGATTTTCCTACTTACAAAGCATGTAGAGGTCTGTAATTTTTATCATAGGTACACTTCAACTGTGAGAGACGGAATCTAAAACAAAAATCCAGAAAATCACATTATATGATTTTTAAATAATTAATTTGCATTTTATTGCATGACATAAGTATTTGATCACCTACCAACCAGTAAGAATTCCGGCTCTCACAGACCTGTTAGTTTTTCTTTAACAAGCCCTCCTGTTCTCCACTCATTACCTGTATTAACTGCACCTGTTTGAACTCGTTACCTGTATAAAAGACACCTGTCCACACACTCAATCAAACGGACTCCACACACTCAATCAAACAGCTGTGTAAGGACATCAGGGATAAAATTGTAGACCTGCACAAGGCTGGGATGGGCTACAGGACAATTGGCAAGCAGCTTGGTGAGAAGGCAACAACTGTTGGCGCAATTATTAGAAAATGGAAGAAGTTCAAGATGACGGTCAATCTCCCTTGGTCTGGGGCACCATGCAAGATCTCACCTCGTGGGGCATCAATGATCATGAGGAAGGTGAGGGATCAGCCCAGAACTACACGGCAGGACCTGGTCAATGACCTGAAGAGAGCTGGGACCACAGTCTCAAAGAAAACCATTAGTAACACACTGCGCCGTCATGGATTAAAATCCTGCAGCGCACGCAAGGTCCCCCTGCTCAAGCCAGCGCATGTCCAGGCCCGTCTGAAGTTTGCCAATGACCATCTGGATGATCCAGAGGAGGAATGGGAAAAGGTCATGTGGTCTGATGAGACAAAAATAGAGCTTTTTGGTCTAAACTCCTCTCGCCGTGTTTGGAGGAAGAAGAAGGATGAGTACAACCCCAAGAACACCATCCCAACCATGAAGCATGGAGGTGGAAACATCATTCTTTGGGGATGCTTTTCTGCAAAGGGGACAGGACGACTGCACCTTATTGAGGGGAGGATGGATGGGGCCATGTATCGCGAGATCTTGGCCAACAACCTCCTTCCCTCAGTAAGAGCATTGAAGATGGGTCGTGGCTGGGTCTTCCAGCATGACAACGACCTGAAACACACAGCCAGGGCAACTAAGGAGTGGCTCCGTAAGAAGCATCTCAAGGTCCTGGAGTGGCCTAGCCAGTCTCCAGACCTGAACCCAATAGAAAATCTTTGGAGGGAGCTGAAAGTCCGTATTGCCCAGCGATAGCCCCGAAACCTGAAGGATCTGGATGGAGGAGTGGGCCAAAATCCCTGCTGCAGTGTGTGCAAACCTGGTCAAGAACTACAGGAAACGTATGATCTCTGTAATTGCAAACAAAGGTTTCTGTACCAAATATTAAGTTCTGCTTTTCTGATGTATCAAATACTTATGTCATGCAATAAAATGCAAATTAATTACTTAAAAATCATACAATGTGATTTTCTGGATTTTTGTTTTAGATTCCGTCACTCACAGTTGAAGAGTACCTATGATAAAAATGACAGACTTCTACATGCTTTGTAAGTGGGAAAACCTGCAAAATCGGCAGTGTATCAAATACTTGTTCTCCCCACTGTATATACACACACAAATACACACACACACACACACACACATATACAGTGGGGAGAACAAGTATTTGATACACTGCCAATTTTGCAGGTTTTCCTGCTTACAAAGCATGTAGAGGTCTGTAATTTTTTATCATAGGTACACTTCAACTGTGAGAGACAGAATCTAAAACAAAAATCCAGAAAATCACATTATATGATTTTTAAATAATTAATTTGCATTTTATTGAATGACATAAGTATTTGATCACCTACCAAATCAGTAAGAATTCCGGCTCTCACAGACCTGTTAGTTTTTCTTTAAGAAGCCCTCCTGTTCTCCACTCATTACCTGTATTAACTGCACCTGTTTGAACTGGTTACCTGTATAAAAGACACCTGTCTGCACACTCAATCAAACAGACTCCAACCTCTCCACAATGGCCAAGGCCAGAGAGCTGTGTAAGGACATCAGGGATAAAATTGTAGACCTGCACAAGGCTGGGATGGGCTACAGGACAATAGGCAAGCAGCTTGGTGAGAAGGCAACAATTGTTGGCGCAATTATTAGAAAATGGAAGAAGTTCAAGATGACGGTCAACCTCCCTCGGTCTGGTGCACCATGCAAGATCTCACCTTGTGGGGCATCAATGATCATGAGGAAGGTGAGGGATCAGCCCAGAACTACACGGCAGGACCTGGTCAATGACCTGAAGAGAGCTGGGACCACAGTCTCAAAGAAAACCATTAGTAACACACTACGTCGTCATGGATTAAAATCCTGCAGCGCACACAAGGTCCCCCTGCTCAAGCCAGTGCATGTCCAGGCCCGTCTGAAGTTTGCCAATGACCATCTGGATGATCCAGAGGAGGAATGGGAGAAGGTCATGTGGTCTGATGAGACAAAAATAGAGCTTTTTGGTCTAAACTCCACTCGCCGTGTTTGGAGGAAGAAGAAGGATGAGTACAACCCCAAGAACACCATCCCAACCGTGAAGCATGGAGGTGGAAACATCATTCTTTGGGGATGCTTTTCTGCAAAGGGGACAGGACGACTGCACCGTATTGAGGGGAGGATGGATGGGGCCATGTATCGCGAGATCTTGGCCAACAACCTCCTTCCCTCAGTAAGAGCATTGAAGATGGGTCGTGGCTGGGTCTTCCAGCATGACAATGACCCGAAACACACAGCCAGGGCAACTAAGTAGTGGCTCCGTAAGAAGCATCTCAAGGTCCTGGAGTGGCCTAGCCCGTCTCCAGACCTGAACCCAATAGAAAATCTTTGGAGGGAGCTGAAAGTCCGTATTGCCCAGCGACAGCCCCGAAACCTGAAGGAACTGTATGGAGGAGTGGGCCAAAATCCATGCTGCAGTGTGTGCAAACCTGGTCAAGAACTACAGGAAACGTATGATCTCTGTAATTGCAAACAAAGGTTTCTGTAACAAATATTAAGTTCTGCTTTTCTGATGTATCAAATACTTATGTCATGCAATACAATGCAAATGAATTACTTAAAAATCATACAATGTGATTTTCTGGATATTTGTTTTAGATTCCGTCACTCACAGTTGAAGAGTACCTATGATAAAAATTTGACTTCTACATGCTTTGTAAGTGGGAAAACCTGCAAAATTGGCAGTGTATCAAATACTTGTTCTCCCCACTGTACACACACACACACACACACACACACATATATATATACACACACACAAAAAAAATATATATGGGGGATTGGAAGTGATGCAGACAATTACATTGATGGAAGTTACAATCTACCTGCAATATTAAAGCTGATCTACCCCCTAAAAATATATACAGTTTACATGTCATTAAAACAATTTTTTCAACCACTCCACAGATTTCATGTTAACAAACGATAGTTTCGGCAAGTCGGTTAGGACATCTACTTTGTGCATGACACAAGTAACTCTTCCAAGAATTGTTTACAGACAGATTATTTCACTTCTAATTCACTATATCACAATTCCAGTGGGTCAGAAGTTTACATACACTAAGTTGACTGTGCCTTTAAATAGCTTCTGATAGGCTAATTGACATAATTTGAGTCTGTGGATGTATTTCAAGGCCTAACTTCAAACTCCGTGCCTCTTTGCTCGACACCATGGAAAAATCAAAACGAAATCAGCCAAGACCTCAGAATTTTTTTTGAATCTAAACAATAGTACACAAGTATAAACACCATGGGACCACGCAGCCATCATACTGTTCAGGAAGGAGACGAGTTCTGTCTCCTAAAGATGAATGTACTTTGGTGCGAAAAGTGCAAATCAATCCCAGAACAACAGCAAAAGGACCTTGTGAAGATGCTGGAGGAAAAAGCTACAAAAGTATCTACCTCCACAGCAAAACAAGTTCTATAATAGACATAACCTGAAAGGCCACTCAGCAAGGAAGAAGCCACTGTTCCAAAACCTCCATAAAAAAAAGCCAGACTACGGTTTACAACTGCACATGGGAACAAAGATCGTACTTTTTGGAGAATTGTCCTCTGGTCTGATGAAACAAAAATATAACTGTTTGGCCATAATGACCATTGTTATGTTTGGAGGAACAAGGGGGAAGCTTGCAAGCCGAAGAACACCATCCCAACCGTGAAGCACGGGGGTGGCAGCATCATGTTGTGGGGGTGCTTTGCTGCAGGAGGGACTGGTGCACTTCACAAAATAGATGGCATCATGAGGAAGGAAAATTATGTGGATATATTGAAGCAACATCAAGACATCAGTCAGCAAGTTAAAGCTTGGTCGCAAATGGGTCTTCCAAATGGACAATGACCATAAGCATACTTACAAAGTTGTGGGAAAATGGCTTAAGGACAACAAAGTCAAGGTATTAGAGTGGCCATCACAAAGCCCTGACCTCAATCCTATAGAACATTTGTGAGCATAACTGAAAAAGCGTGTGCGAGCAAGGAGGCCTACAAACCTGACTCAGTTACACTAGTTCTGTCAGGAGGAATGAGACAAAATTCACCCAACTTATTGTGGGAAGCTACCCGAAACGTTTGACCAAAGTTAAACAATTTAAAGGCAATTCACCATATACTAATTGAGTGTATGTAAACTGTCATGGTCAAAACATTTAAATTAAATGGTTGTAAAGATAGGGCGAGGTCTGTCCGTAATAAAGAGATGCTCTGCTTTTTTGACACCACAGTCCACAAAGCAAGTCCTGCAGGCTCTAGTTTTAACCTATCTTGATAATTGTCCAGTCATATGGCAAAGTGCTGCAAAAAAATACCTAGTTAAGCTGCAGCTGGCCCAGAACAGAGCCACACGTCTTGATCTTTATTGTAACCAGAGGGCTGATCTTAATACTATGCATGCCAGTCTCTCTTGGCTAAGAGTTGAGGAAAGACTTGTTTTTATAAGAAACATTAACGTGTTGGAAATGCCAAATTGTTTGCATAGTCAACTTACACACAGTATTGACAACACACACTTACCCCAACAGACATGCCACCAGGGGTCTTTTCAGTCCCCAGGTCAAATTCAAATTCAAGGAAACGTACAGTATTATACAGCGATATGAGTGCATGGAACTCCCATCTTATATTGCGGTAAATGAACAGCAAAAATATGTTTTTTATAAAATATATTTAAAGTAACACCTCACGGCACAAAGCCTCTCCCCCATGTGACATACTTGTGTGTATGTACTGACGTGTAACAGATATGCACAGACACACATGAATGGTTTTAAATGTACATTTTAAAAGTATTTTGTCTGTAATGCATTTTTCGTTGTGTGTCGGACCCCAGTAAGACTAGCTGTCCCCATTGGCGTCAGCTAATGGGGTTCCTTATAAATCACAATCGCCATAGTAGTGAGCCCAAGGACCCGATCCAAACAATACCTCTCAATTAGTGCCATGTGATGAGATTGACAAGAGTGCCTTGCTGCCAATGGCACACAGTAACACAATGGCCATTCACTAATCAACGGATTAACCAATATGGTCGCTGAGAGAAGTGCAGGTTCCATGAGGAACAAATCCAGTGTTGAAACGGTCAGGATCAATAACCTCAGGTTTATCCTGGATGCAAGCCATTCAGGAGGGTTAATGTGAAGCAGCTGGCCTAATGGAGACAGCCACATTGATGAATGACTTCTCGTCTCCAACTAAATTAACGCCTCGATCATTGACCCGCTTCTCTAATCTACAAACAGGGCTTTAACAACAGCCTGGTAATGGCCAGATAGCCGGACTGTGCTTGGCCCTGGAGCATCCGACAGAGGTCCTTGAGACCAGGCGTCCAAAAGGTGTCCAGTACCAAGTCATGTTGGGCTCTCTATGTCAGTGTATGTGACGCAGGTTGCATCAGACAGCAGCGGTAGACACTGACCTGGGTTCAGTCATTAGCAGCGACACCACAGCAGACTGATGCAGGGATGTCATCGTAACAGTCTCTGTCCTCCAGTGGGGGGGATCTGATCTAGGTTTAGCCATTAGCAGGGGACAGAGGTGGCACTGCTCTGGAAGGCTATAAGTAGGCCAGTCTGGCCTCTGGTGATTTTTCAGAGGATTTATGAGGTTTATTTCTGGGCTTGCTCTGCTCTGCCGCACAGCCCGTCAACGCAGGACGAAGAGATGCACGCAGCATTCCAACACAACAGAAGAGAAACAACCCTTACATAACATGGCAGAGGGCTGTGCAGCCTGACGTGTTTCCCACTAAGACCAGAACGCTCTTAGCACCCAATAGCCGAATAGGGTTGCAAAATGACTTTCCTTAAGTTGCCCTGTTTTCCAGAAATCCTGGTTGGAGCATTCCTGATTTCATGCTTATTTCCTCATGATTCCCGGAAACGTCCAACCGGGATTTCTGGAAAGTTATTGGAATTTTGCAACCCTACCACCAAATATGATTTGAAGTGGACACACCAAAATAAAACAACTTTAATATTACTGCATTCATTTTAGCCCCCAACAAACTTTTTTTGTCCTGTCACTTCCTAGCGACAGGAGTTATATTACAGACGACAAGGTATGTAATACAACATGGCTGAAGTGCCCCGTCAGAACACACACAGCAGTTTTCATTGTCCCCTGAAGGACAGTAGTTAATGCAGTCTGAAGAACAGGACATTGTCAGACCGAAGAGAACAAGAGAGAGACGGGGGGGGGGGGTCTCAAGGGCAAAGTTCAGCCATGTTTAATACAGAAACACCCCCTCACTCTTTGACTAGCTACATAGGGCTTTAAGCTCTCTCACATAGTAACAGTATGTCCCAGACCTGAACCCTTCATTAGGGAACAGCTTCAAATGCAGTCATACCCATGCTAGTCCATTTACTGTTGGAAGCTGTCCTTATTCAAAATGTCTCCCTAGTGTATTGCATTTCCCTCGCTTACTCATAATCTTCCCCTCCCCCTCCCATGGCCACCTGGCTGGGTCAGATTTATGAGATGATGGTGTTGTTGTCGCCCAATGAAGTGAACACAACATAATCCTTTTTGTTTCCTCGTGAAATTAAACAAAAGGCATGGTCAAGGTCAGAACAACCAAACACAGCAGGAGGGACAACTGTCACGAGGAGGGAAGTGCAATCAAATCAGACTTACAATAACTTTGACCAATGAATCGTTCAATAAGACTCAAGAGGCAGTTTGAGTTAGAGATGATTTCCACTGGGTTATAAAAGGTACAAGATAGATGGAGGGAAAATCATCATCATCATCATCATCATCACATGCGTTTTCCGCACTTTCTGTTACAAGTACTCCGTCATAGAGGATGGTTCTCGTGGTCTAGGCACTGTGCTCAAAATGTCAACTCAGATGTCCACACACCCTTCACGGTCAAACGATCTGAAACCAGATGCGGAGACGCGACCCCTTCCCTGCGGTCCAGAGTACATCAATCCCCCCGACCACCTTATACTGTGATCAATGTTCACACACAGTCCCCTAGACAAACACGCACCACCAAAAACCACAAGATAAATGTCCTACCTGAAAGTGACTTGGCTCACCCAGCGACTGCACAATGACTGCTTCCCTGAGCACAGCAGAAGCGCAGAAAGAGTCCAAAAGAGAGAGCGAGAGAAGAGGAGGACCAAGCTGTAGAGGAGTGGACCCACACACACCACTGTCACAGTAATGGAGCTTTGACTGCGCTGCACATGAGCTCTCACTGGCGTGTCATACCAACCCCTACCCCTCCCTCTCCCTCTCTCTCTCTCTCTTTTTCACTGACTCTCTCCCTTCCTCTCCCTCCCCTGCTGTTCCAG
Source organism: Thymallus thymallus (assembly GCA_023634145.1). Lineage (NCBI taxonomy): Eukaryota > Metazoa > Chordata > Actinopteri > Salmoniformes > Salmonidae > Thymallus > Thymallus thymallus. Next base: position 34,327,947 of record CM042413.1, on the reverse strand, counting down.
CCTATGGTCCATCCCTGACGTAACATTTGTCATTTAGCAGACGCTCTTATCGAGAGCAACTAGGGTTAAGTGCCTTGCTCAAGGGAACATCGGCAGCCCATACATGTAGTGGGAATATGGCAGTGTTAGAGTAGCCAAGGGACTGAACCCATAGGGAAACTAGAGACAATGACTAAACTAGCAGTTTCATCATCAGGGAGATCGGAATTCTGACCCGTCACATGTATTTTATTATTGTTGACAGTACAACAGGAAATCAGAGGGAGAAAAACAGAGGGACATAGATAGGAAAGTGGTCAGGGGGATGTGGTCTGAGTCGGGAGCTTTGACTGCCACACAAGACTCTGGCACACACGATAAGGGTTTCTTAAAGGCTCGCACACGTTGCACCGAATGTGGATCTAGCGTTCATCTGTCGATCGTTACGCACGCTGTGTTTTAAGGACCACGGATGACTCTGTTCACAACGTTGACATCAGCAAACCGCTCACCCACACGACACCATACACGCCGTCTGCCATATGCCCTGTACAGTTGAAACTGGGAAAAGCACACTTCTCCAGCGTGCCCACTGAAGTCGGTTGCGACGCCGAACTACAGTCAGGTCAAGATCCTGGTGAGGATGACTAGCACGTAGATGACCTTCCCCAGGACGGTTTCTGACAGTCTGTGCAGAAATTCTTTGGTTGTGCAAACAGTTTCATCAGCTGTCCGGGTAGCTGGTCTCAGACGATCCCGCAGGTGAAGAAGCCGGATGTGGATGTCCTGTGCTGGCATGGTTACACGTGGTCTGCGGTTGTGAGGCCGGTTTGACATACTGCTAAATTCTTTAAAAAGACATTGGAGGCAGCTTATTGTAGAGAAAATAACAACACATTCTCTGGCAACAGCTTGGGTGGACATTCCTGCAGTCAGCAGGTCAATTACACGCTCCTTCAAAACTGTGGCATTGTGTGAAATAAAACGTTTTGCAAATTTTTTAACAGCATCTACATTAAAGTATTATGCACTTTTTATGTTTTATCTTTATGTTCTGGTTTATCAAAATTCATTACCTTCAAAGACAAAATGTCCTTATAGCCAACCATGTACAGTGGATATCTGGCACCCTCCTCTGGCTATAATGTGTACAGCAGCCAACAGGTGAAGGCTGAAACATTTATCTGCTTGAACTTCGTATGAGAAATGCGTAAGTGGTTCATGCTTGGCCAGTCCTCTGTCCCATCCACCCAATATGTACCACCCTCCCTCCCCTTGTCCAGCGTCCACTCACCCATCCTCCCTGCTGGATGATGTAGTCTGCCTCTGCCTCCTCCAGGAAACGGACCCCCAGAGGTAGCAGGTGGGCCAGGATCTGTCCTTCTCCCTGGAGGGCCTGCAGCAGCACCAATGGCACCAGCACCTGGGGACAAGGAAGACAGTGTCCAGTTCAAGACACTGTCCAAAAGGAACCAGGACAGGTAGAAGCAAAAAGATTGATGCTTCCACCAGGCCTTTCAAACAGGCTAACGGGAGCTTCCACCATAATGTTTACACATCAGATTCTTCGTATCAGCAAATTCCATAGGCCTAAGAGCTAGGGAAAAAAAATCATATGGGTTGTTTCTGAGCTAGACCTAATAGGTTTTCAGAGTCCGAGTCAGTAATTGCAGGTGAACTGTAGAGAGAGCTCTCACCTTGCTCCAGCCACTCCGTGTGTGGCAGGAGACGTCTTGCGCTGCTTCTCTGAAACGCTCGTAGTCCAGCGGGCTGCCAAACAAACACACAGGGGCTCAGGCTGGAAACATAACAGGGTTGGTTTATACAAGTTCACAACCTGCAGGCACCAGTGACCTTGAAAGTAACTTGAAAGTAATTTGAGAAATTGAAATGCATGTGCCACAGGGAGCTGGTTTATAAATATGGTTAATCTAAATTAGACACACACCTACACTACGTGATATATGAGTAATGTCCTTGCATTTCGGTAACTTAAGAAAATGAATGATAGCCTAGCCTATCTGATGGTTGGATGCCATTGACTAAACCTATGTTAGGGATTCTTGGAATCTAATTTCATCAATAAAAAGCACAGGTCAAAAATAGACCTCGAAGTAGTCATGCAAAACAAGCTTTCATAATGTCTGTGTGCTGTTCTGAACTTCTGCACACAGTAACACTTTACCCATGGTACTATGAAACACAATCAACCGTGGGTTTGACTTCAGGCCTACAGTACAGGTGAGCCACCCAGGCACTGCTGTGCTGAACGTATTTCAAGGACTGGAAGGCACTGAAAAGTATGCCTTTTCCCAACCAGAATGGTCAACTCAGGCATACACTAAGTTTTCTCATTTGTTCTCTTTTAAAGGTTGAATAGTGAACAGCACTACAACTGGCTGCTCATTGACTGACACACACACAGTGAGAGAACATTAGGCTGGGTGTCCACTGCAGAATAGATACTCACGCACTGAGGAGTGTGTGTACAGTAGAAGCCAGGTGTCTGTCCAGGTCTCTGGCCACCCGGTCGCCCAGAACAGCCAGGCAGTCCTCGATGGAGCTCTCTGGGTTAGCTGGGCTAAACACTGGAGACGTATGGCAGTCGAAGCCTGTACTGTAGAAGGCTGCACACATGTATTTCTTTATTTGACAGTCCCAGACCCAGTTGTACAAGAACAGTGTGATGAGAGTTGAAACCCAACTATTAGCATGGTCAGACTTGTCGGTGTTGTGATGGCATACAATATAACATGGTATTTGTGTGTGTGCTTCTTCTTACAGGCTGAGATCTCATCTTCCAGTTGCCTCAGCTCTTCCTCGATCTGTCCCTTCATTGCTCTGTCCCTCTCTCTGTCCACAGCATACTGGCCATCTCCTGGAAGGGAACACAACATCACATGACGCTCAGCTAACAGTCACACACGACATATTTAGAATCAATGACAATGTTTGAGTGGCTTTACAACTTTGAAGTCGATTAATTAGTGATGAATACGAGTATATCAAATACACATTCTGAAGGGCTAGGTCATGGCGGTGAGGTGTGTAACCTACACAAGGAAGAGCACAGGACAAACTGGGGCGGCATTCAAAAATAAGATTACATTTCACTCTTAATTGAGCGACACATTAAACCAAGCCTCTTTAGCTCGAAGCTTCTTGACCCAAACAGCATAGCAAGGCATTTCCCCTGAAGTAATCTCTAGGGACTCAGTAATACTCTGATCAGTACTAAATGAAAAGTAAAATTAACACTAAAAACCATGTTCGCAAAGCATGTTAGCAAATGTGTGTCAAACTCAATTCTCCCAGAGTGTCTTTATAGAGCACGGAGTGCTTTTTTTACAGGGGGGTTAGGTTAAAGTGTAACAAAAAATAAGTGTGTTGCGGCCTTTACAAGTCAAAGTAGCAGCAATGCACCACGAATCCCCTGAGTGTAGCCCGTTTTTATTTGTATTGAACATTTATTTAACTAGGCAAGTCAATTAAGATAACATTTTTATTTACAATGACGGCCTACCAAGAGGCGAAAGGCCTCCTGCGGGAACAGGGGATTCAAAATTAAAATGGAGGACAAAACACATCACGACAAAAGACACACCACAATACTACATAAAGACAGACCTAAGACAGCAACACATGACAACACAACATGGTAGCAACACAACATGACAACAACATGGTAGCAACACAACACGGCAGCAGCGCAACACGACAGCAACAAAACGTGGTAGCAGCATAAACATGGTACAAACATTGTTAGGCACAGACAACAGCACGAAGTGCTAGAAGGTAGAGACATCACACGAAGCAGCCACAACTGTCAGTAAGAGTGTCCATAATTGAGTCTTTGAATGGCGAGATTGAGATAAAACTGTCCAGTTTGAGTGTTTGGTGCGGCTCGTTCCAGTCGCTAGCTGCAGCGAACTGAAAAGAGGAGTGACCCAGGGATGTGTGTGCTTTGGGGACCTTTAACAGAATGTGACTGGCAGAACGGGTGTTGTATGTAGAGGATGAGGGCTGCAGTATTTGTACACTGCAAATTGACCACAACTAAGCCCATACCTTGATTGCATTGAGACACAATCACATATCTTTTTGTATTCGTGGAAATACTTCAGAACAGATTTTCTAAATTCAACTAATTTTTTGCTGAATTCCAGGTGATTTGAACAAAATAAAATGTTCACTTGTTTTGCCGACCCCTGCAATAGGAGATATAAACAACACTAAGCTGTATACAGAAACGTACACACGCTCTCTTTACAAGCTGCCCTCTCCTCCCTCACTTTCCCCTCTAGCAATACAGGCCCTCTCATCGTGTGCTTACAGGCCCAGATGCACACCACACATTCACACACACACACACACACACACACACACACACACACACACACACACAAATTATTCACAACATCCACTGCATGCTGCTGGGGGCAGGCAGAGACACCCACATGAGGGGGCACACAAAGCACTGAGCCTTCCCTCCCTGTACTCCCCCACATCTCTCAAGTCCTCTCACTGGTTGAGACACAGAATGCAGCCATTCAGCCAGTGAGCACCGTGGGAGGGGAGCTAGTGTGACGCAGAGAGATTTCATTGGGCCAATGCTGTCAGTTCACGCTGCCTCCATGAAGCTGCATTGGTCAGGTCCACTATGCTGCTAACGTGCCAGATATTTGACTGGGCCCAAGGCTAGCCTCCTACTGCTCTCCTTTGTTTGGAAGCAAGCAGCACAGCCAAAACAAGGCATCTGAGAACACTAATGAAATTAATTAATTAATATCTCTCTCTCTAATATATACACACACACAGCACAAATAAACTGGGGGTACTCAAATCCTGAGAGTACTACTTATTGCTAGGAAACTCAGGTAACAGTGTCTAGTGCAACAGTCAATTTCCACACATCTATCGCCTCATTCACCCTAAGACTCTCTCCAGGCCATTCACACATTAACTCACTCAGTGAGATGCAGTGTTAGTTTTCCCAGCCAGGCTAGGTGCTGGTTCAGCAGTCTGTCCAGCCTGCCTGTGCCCCTCTTTGCTCTGGCCCAGTGGCTTGTGAGTAATCCTACGGTGATTGCACACGACAAGCTGTCAGAACGAGGAGTGGGCCGAGCGGAAAGCAGGGATCAGGCACTCGGGCTGTGACGATACCAGTGCCGCAATATTTCAATATTTTTTTCCATGAAAAAAATGAAAACACGAAGCAGATCAAACTATCTGGTACTTTAAAAACCTGCTGTATGGAAAATATTGTGTTCTATAGCTTGGAAAATAAATAAATGTTACTCTGGATGACAACATGTTTGTTTCCAACATTATGGCTGTTTTCCTAAATCAGTTATATCCTATCCTTGTTTTGGATCTTTGCCATGACACTAATGAGTTTTGAGATACTGGTCTCTACTCCCTTCACCCATTCCGTACCTACCCGATGGCAAAACAGTCCTGCTCTTGCTGTCTGAAAGACAAAAGGCTTTTGCCTTTCAAAGGGGACGGTCGGACTGTAATTCATATTACATGGCAATCACATGGGACACATGGCAGACCTTGGAGAACCCCAGACTACTGCTCATGCAAGACGGTCAAAACTAATTTTATTTGTCACATGCGCCGAATACAACAGATGTAGACCTTACAGTGAAATGCTTACAATTAGTATAACAGCAGCAGTAATTTCCAGGGGTACCGGTACAGAGCCTATCACTGTTGTGTCATCGGCAAACTTGATGATGGTGCTGGAGTCGTGCCTGGCCATGCAGTCATGAGTGAACAGGGAGTACGTGTTGAGGATCAGCATGGCAGATGTGTTGTTGCCTTACCTTACCACCTGGGGCGGCCGTCGGGAAGTCCAGGATCCAGTTGCAGAGGGAGTGGTTTAGTACCAGGGTCCTTAGCTTAGTAATGAGCTTTGAGGGCACTATGGTGCTGAAAGCTGAGCTTTAGTCAATGAATAGCATTCTCACATTGGTGTTCCTTTTGTCCAGGTGGAAAAGGGCAGTGTTGAGTGCAAAAGATATTGCATCATCTGTGGATCTGTTGGGGCGGTATGCAAATTGAAGTGGTCTAGGGTTTCTGGGAAAATGGTGTTGATGTGAACCATGACCAGCCTTTCAAAGCACTGCATGGCTACGTACTTCAGTGCTACGGGTCGGTAGTCATTTTGGCAGGTTACCTTAGTGTTCTTGTGCACAGGGATTATGGTGGTCTGCTTGAAACATGTTGATATTACAGACTCAGTAAGGGACCGGTTGAAAATGTCAGTGAAGGGCCTCCCGAGTGGTGCAGTGGTCTAAGGCACTGCAAGCTGCGTTGCTACAGATGCTGGTTCGAGCCCAGTCTGTGTCGCAGCCGGCCGCGACACACAATTGGCCCAGCGTTGTCCGGGTTAGGGGAGGATTTGGCCTGCCTAGATGTCCTTGTCCCATCACGCTGACATGGTCGCCAGGTGTACCGTGTTTCCTCCGACACATTGGTGTGGCTGGCTCCCGGGTTAAGCGTGCATTGTGTCAAGAAGCAGTGCAGCTTGGCGAGGTTGTGTTTCGGAGGACGCATGGCTCTCGACCTTCGCCTCTCCCGAATCCGTACAGGAGTTTCAAAGATGGGACAAGACTAACTACCAATTGGATATGAAGAAATTATGGAGAAAAAGAGTTCACGTCCTGGTAATCCGTCTGGCCCTGCGGCCTTGTGGATGTTGACCTGTTTATAGGCCTTACTCACGTTGGCTACAGAGAGCGCGTGATCACACAGTCGTCCGGAACAGCTGATGCTCTCATGCATGTTTCAGTGTTACTTGCCTCAAAGCGAGCATAGAAGTAATTTAGCTTGTCTAGTAGGCTCGTGTCACTAGGCAGCTCGCGGCTGTGCTTCCCTTTGTAGTCTGTAATAGTTTGCAAGCCCTGCCACATCCGACGAGCGTCAGAGCCGGTGTAGTACGACTCAATCTTAATCCTGTATTGACGCTTTACCTGTTTTATGGTTCGTCGGAGGGCATAGCGGGATTTCTTAGAAGCTTCCGGATTAGAGTCCCCATCCTTGAAAGCGGCAGCTCTACCCTTTAACTCAGTGCGGATGTTGCCTGTAATCCATGGCTTCTGGTTGGGGTATGTACGTATGGTCACTGTGGGGACGACGTCGCCGATGCACTTATTGATGAAGCCATTGACTGTTGTGGTGTACCCCAATGCCATCGGAAGAATCCCGGAACATATTCCAGTCTGTGCTAGCAAAACAGTCCTGTAGCTTAGCATCTGCTTCATCTACCACTTTCTTATTGACCGAGTCACTGGTGCTTCCTGCTTTAGAGGCCATGCTAACATGAACCAGCTGGATTCCCTGGCATGGTGTGAGACACTGATAAACCTAAACCAATATAGGCTAGTGAATATAGGTTGTGATGGGCATATTTTGTATATCAAACCATTTCCCACCCTAATGTCAGAGAAAAGTCTCTTCAAACTGCATCTAGCATATTGGCTGATATAGCCCGTTAATACCACATGAGAATCTCTGGTAATTTAACCTAAAGCTGTGGGTGCAGGATGAAGAAATCAGTCCTGCACAGACCTCTACTTGGAGGTGGTGCCAGCACAAGCTGCCTATACATTATTTGATTAACACGTGGTTCTCACCATTTGTGTGTGAGCTTCCAGAATTAGGAAAAGAAAATACAAAAACAGTCTACTAGAGACAGATGGCAATCAGCATAGGGGAATAGGCACCGGCAGGCAATCTGCCTAGACAGTGTCTGCACCCCAACTTTACCCTTCACCCAAAGAGTGCACTGGTTCACTCTTGCATGGATTTAACAATTGTGGAAACTCCCTCCAGCCAATGCTTAAACCATTGTGGGGAGTGTGCAGTGCTAGTGCTCACTTGGATTAGGGTGGAGAGTCAGAAACACGAAGCAGCCACTCTCTCCTCTCCATCATAATTTAGTGTTAAGGGGGTAAAGTGTCCCTTACCTCCGACAGCGGTGGCCTGTAGCCGGGAGGGGGGCAAGAGTCCCAGGTAGTTGAGGACGATGTACTTGGTCTCGTAGTGGAAACCCTCAGGCACAGAGGCAGAGGAAGAGCTCGAGGCAGCCATTGAAGAGATGCAGCGTCAGACTCTCAGGCACATGCAGTCAAATGTGGAAAAAAGTCAAACTCCTGAAAGTAGAAAGAAAAGCACACTGGTTATTACGGTCATCAAAGTACCTAGTAAGAGCATTGATGTGTGTACAGTGAGAAACAATGTGTGAAATCTATGCTGAATACAAGCATTACACACATTTTGCTCAGGCATGAGAGTAATAAACACATGGTCAAGGCTGCTTCATGGATTGCACGGGGTGCAGCTGACAAGTGCAGCTGCAGAGAGAAAGCCTGAGGCACCATTAATGAACAGCACAGCCTGGCCACATCATCTCATCCTTCCATTCATATCCATGGAGCATCAGCAATGATGCACTGCAACTGCAAACTCTGTAGCAGCTGTTTCCATGAGTGACATCAAAGCCAGCTACATTTTCAGTAGAGCATTTGAATAGAAAGCCATGTGGTGGTGGAATGAGCAAGCTCCCTTTACACAGGGTTGCCATGTTGGTGATTTTCCCGCAAGTTGGACTACTTTCATAACAATGAAGCGGATTAAAATATTGGTCGAGGGTTGCAGGTTTTTGGGCTACTTCTAAGTTGCACCGCGGCCGCCATGGCATTTCTCTTTCAAAAAATGTAATACAAATGTATTTCGCTATGACCTGCGGCTGACTATCAGGCAGTGAGGCAGGCTGTTGCTGAGTGAGTGAATGAGGGGTGGGGAGGGCCAGAGGGGTGGGTGGGTGGGTGTGTGTGTGTGTGTGAGAGAGCACTGCAGCATGCCGTTTAGTCCACTATTGGCTAAGTCACGTGAGTGAGGAAGAGACAGAGCAGCACATGTGCACATCGTGACAACTTTTTACGAGTTGTAGAATGGCTATTTAACTTGTCATTATGCGCAAGTGGAAATTTGAAATGGAAGTTATGGAACTCCCTCGCGTGCTTCTGTTATGGTGAAAAGTACTCAATGAAACTGACATTAAATGTGGAGAATGATACATTTGCATCTGTTGTCCATCAAGTAGCCTATTCATTTATATGCCATTGTAGGCTACTGTAGGCTACCATTTAGTACAATAAATATGTTGAAATGACTAGGCCTATATCACTGGTCATTGCAAATCAATTTGTGGGGCACTCGTGTACCCTCCCTGTAACTGGCAAATGGATTTAATAAATAGCCTATAACTTGTTGCAGCCTTGTGTTATTATGCAATTATTAATGGCCATGTTTAGTTAATTAAATTCTAAAAATAAAAAAACAGAAATACCTTATTTATATAAGCATTCAGATCCATTCTATGAGACTCGAAATTGAGCTCAGATACATCTTGTTTCCATTGATCAACCTTGAGATGTTTCTACAACTTGATTGGAGTCCACCTGTGGTCAATTCAATTGACTGGACATGATTTGGAAAGGAACTCTGTCTCCCAGTCCCGGTCTCTGAAAAACATCCCCACAGAATGATGCTGCCACAACCATGCTTTACCGTAGAGATGGTGCCAGGTTTCATCCAGACGTGACGCTTGGCATTAAGGCCAAAGAGTTCAATCTTGGTTTCATCAGACCAGAGAATCTTGTTTCTCATGGTCTGAGAGTCTTTAGGTGCCCTGAAAACTGTGGTATATCAGACCGTATACGATGGGTATGACAAAAAAGTACTTTTACGTTGGTAAACAGTTTATAATATCAATAAGGCACCCTGGGGGTTTGTGGTATACGGCCAATTTGGCTGTATCCAGGCACTCCACATTGCGTCATGCATAAGAACTGCCCCCTGTAATTATTTTATTGAATTGACTCCTATGACGGAAGCCTGGAGGTTTTTACTGAAGGCATGATGATAGTTCAACGTTATGTCTAGAAGATTATAGGCTACACTGATAACTCGTACTTGGCTGCCAAATGTATAGGTCTCCCCATAATATTTAAAATTATGAAGTGTGATTGTAATTATTTTAGCGATCACTCTTGGCAGAGGTTCTTCCTAATATCAATGACCCACATCCTGCTGATTTGAGCTGCTGAGCCGTATTTGCACTTGACTGTTTATTATGGATGAGAAAGTGAACTTGCCATTTCTAAAAAGTTTAGCCGGTTTGCGATCTATTGTCTATGACAGGACTCTCCAACCCTGTTCATGGAGTGCTACCATCCTGTAGGTTCACTCCTACAGGAACAGGGTTGGATAGCCCTGAACTAGGACATCAACAGCCAGCCAGGGTTTCATTAAATAACCTATAGGCAATACGTATTGCACATTTAGGCATAATTAAAATGATACATTTGGCGATGTTCAACTTAAATTCACTGGCACTCTGAAGAATAGCTCCACCATACTCATTCAAATCCTACTTTAATATAATGTTGGTGAGTTTATGAGGCATTGCTAGATAGATAGCTAGATATAGCCTATATACACGGTTCTGACTGTCTCTCTGCCTGCACCATCCTCCCTCTCCCTTGCCTGCTCCCCTTTCACTTCACTATGAAAAACGGGCGAGTTTAATAAAGAGTGAATTATCCTCTCTCTTGCGACATACTCAAACTATGTCATAGTTCGAAATAATTATTTTGATGAAAACCACATTTTGCTTCTAACATAGTTACAATATACTCAATATTCCTTAAATGGACTGATAACATTATGGAGAAAAAAAAAAGGTATTGTATAAATGTGGCAACTCATCTCTTGCTGTGGGAGAAAGAAATTGGGCAATGATCCCGCTCTCCGCAGTACATCACTGGGGCCAAGCTTCCTGCCATCCAAGACCTCTATACCAGGCGGTGTCAGAGGAAGGCCCTAAAAATTGTCAAAGACTCCAGTCACCCTAGTCAGACTGTTCTCTCTGCTACCACACTGCAAGCGGTACTGGAGAGCCAAGTCTAGGTCCAAAAGGCTTCTTAACAGCTTCTACCCCCAAGCCATAAGACTCCTGAACAGCTAATCAAAGGGCCACCAGACTCCTCTTTTACACTGCTGCTACTCTCTGTTTATTATCTATGCTGAGTCACTTTAACTCTACTTTAACTGTACATATTACCTCAATTACCTCGACTAACCGGTACCCCTGTACATATATATAGCCTCGCTATTGTTATTTTACTGCTGCTATTTAATTATTTGTTACTTATATTTTCTAAAAAAAAAAATCACTTAACACTTTTTTTCTTTACTTCTTAAATCATTGTGGATTAAGGGCTTGTATGTAAGCATTTCACTGTAAGGTCTACACTTGAAGTATTCGGCGCATGTGACAAATACTATTTGATTTGGAGTTGTCATTAAACTAGAAATTTTAGCTAGATTATTACACAACGCATAATGGCCATGAACCATCAAGTTGTTGGAGTAATCAACAAACATTGGAGTACTGCACGATAAACGTGATGGTAGATAAGTTACCTAAAACTACTGTAACCTTACTGCTCACTAACATAGTGTACTAAACCACGCATAGGAAAACAACGTCCGTTCAATATGCAACTACAACGGGAGATAAACCCAAGTTCATTCCCGTAGTGACGCCATTGTACGCGATGTACTAGCTAGTTCACTACAAGCAAGATCTATGGAAATTCTGTTTAGCGTACACACCCACTCAACTGCCCCTTCTACGAGAAAACTTTATAGCCAACTAGCCTGCTAACTCGTGCTACTGAACACTACTAAAATAGTCATATTGGCTCATCCTGAAGATTGATTGTCAAACAGCAGCTAGCTAAGAGTAGGACGACGTACCCGTTTTCAGATGCAAATTCAGCCCGGACGTTTTGCTGCGTGTTGAGCAGCAAAACGTGAAGTACACACGCTCCCACACTAATACCAGCAGCCGCAAACTAGTTGTCACCCGGGTACACGGTGTGTGTTTTATCCAGTCATTTGCTGCCCTTTCCAACAAAAGCCCACAAAGCGTGTCCCACACGTCTCTAATGTAGGGACTGGGCAGCCATCATGCGGACGACATGCGCCTCAGTTTGGGGAGAATTGTTTTTTTTATATTTAACCTTTATTTAACTAGGCAAGTCAGTTAAGAACAAATTATTATTTACAATGACGGCCTACACCGGCCAAACCTGGACGATGCTGGGACAATTGTAGGACGCCCTATGGGACTCTCAATCACGGCCGGTTGTGATACAGTTTGGATTCGAACCAGGTTGTCTGTAGTGACGCCTCTAGCACTGAGATGCAGTGTCTTAGACCATTGCGCCACTTGGGAGCTGTATAACACATTGCATTTATATTATGTAATAACAATTTGTATCATGCATAATTCAAAATAATTGTTTTATTAATTTCTCAATTAAGTTATTTGCCTAGTGCATTTCGTGGTTATAGCTCGAGTCCTGAGCAAATTACTATATACATACATACATATATATATATATATATAACAAAGAAAAATAGCTAAATAGTTATCAGGAATGAAACAGTGCTGATGCTGCCACCATGCGGAGAAAAGAGAGTTGATTGATATTATGGTAACGTTTGGAAGAAGCAAGCAATCATAAACTATTATCTTAAACTGTTTATACATCATGAAAACAAGTCAAACATGTTCAAATGGCATGCATCAATGTCACGGGCACATCGATTGAATGTATAGGGCATATCGGACACAAATTGGAAGTACACTTATCACATGACGGGAAACAGTATTTTCACGCCACTTCGGATACAGAAGTTACTTTTTCGTAGCATTGAACAATTTACACAGCAGGTTAGGAGAAATAACGTACCAGATTAGGAGACTGAGGTTACGTTTCGGAAAATGCTCTCCTAACCTGCTACAAAAATCGTTGTATCGAAGTGGGGTGCAGTGTCTCCCGTTACATGAAAGGTATGCGATTGCTCACCGTGGTCAGTCCAAGACTCTGCGCACAACTGTTCTATATTTAAAATCTGTATACTATGGCTGCATTCAGACAGCCTGCCCAATTCTGGTATTATTTTCCACTAATTGGTCTTTTGAACAATCAGATCAGCTCTGAAAAAGCGCTGATGTGAAAATATCCGATGTGATTGATCAAAATACCAATTAGTGGAATAAATATCAGAATTGGGCTGCCTGTGTAAACACAGCCTATCTACTCCTGGTTTATGCTTGTCACAAAGTCATAATTATTGCTAAACTCCTCCTATTTCTACAATTTCTCTTCTTAGTTTAAAACTACCCCTAACTTTAACCACACTGCTAACTTTAACTTAATTAAGACCAAAAAAACCATTTTTGACTGTGCTATAGAATCTAGGAGAAACCCAGGTTTACTTGTGGGGAGGCAACATATTTGAATGACATTTTTTTTAACAATGTGTGATGTAAAAATACATTTAAGTGTGGTCGCAATATTGGGGATAGCTTAGTGACATCTGACCTGCCCCTTGAGCCCACTCAGACACTTTTGACACCCATTCCAAATGAGAACTACAAATGTGGGTCATGCGCAGTGCAACAGCACTACAAAAACATCCTCCTTCAGACACCCACATACAGGTCGAAAAATCCCTGTTAGGTCTATCATCTCATGCAAGACAAAGGGAGTAATCTATCTCATCACCTGTCTATGTGGGAAAACCTACGTGGGACAAACGAAAAGACAATTAAAACAACGCATAGCTGAACACCGTAGCTCAATCAGGTGTAAGAACACTGACTATCCAGTAGCAGCTCACTTTGTTGAAGCCAACCATCCCATCTCCTCCCTCAAATACACAGGCATTGAGCATGTTGCTCTACCAAGGAGGAGGTAACATCGAAATCCTACTACTACAGAGGGAGGCCAACTGGATTTCCTTTTTGAAAACATTGACCCCTAGTGAACTGAATATTGAATTTGATCTCAGGTCCTTCTTATGAACAATTATATTTCTATGTCTACAGTTTATCAGCGTACACCCAATATGTTCCCCGTTGATGATGCTAATAATGCAGTATGGTTGAACTAAAAGATTACATGTAAAAAAAATTGAAACAATTAAATATATGTGAAATTAAATTAAACAATACTGTATGTTGATGCTAATCTTATGCTAATGATAATATGATAGTATTCAATATACGTAAAAGTACTTTTTCAATATGCTGTCAATATGCTGTAAACTATTGTCTTTTAACAGTTTCACTCTGATTAATTCTAATCAACCTAATAATTATGACACACCCCTCACTATTGTCATTAGTTGCACTAATTGCACTCTTTGTCTACATAACCTGGTTCAAGCATTCATGACATTACCCTGAAGGCACAGTGATGCCGAAACATTGGTGTTTTTTCCCAATAAATTACTGGGAGTTTATACATATGGAGGGTGTGACTCTATTTTTATAGCTTACAGTTTATTTGCCGTTAGTCAGCACCTCTACACTAAATAATTTTCTCTGGGTGTGCGCCAGCTCATGCTTTTTCTTCAACAATGTGTGATGTAAAAATAGTAAATACAATTTGTTAATGTAACAAAATGTTTGATCATTTTGAGACTACAGAAACAGGCCTAAAATGCAGCGCTGACATCATCGTCATCAAACACAGACACCAGGCTTTGGTTTTTGCTCTAGCACTACACAGCTGATTTAAATAATCAACTAATCATCAAGCTTTGATCATCTGTGTAGTGTTAGGGCAAAACCAAAACGTGCACAGAGTTTGGGAAACACTGTGTTAAATGGTTTTGATTGAGCAGTGTTTTTTTTCCTTTAGTTTCTTACAACGCAACTACTGTACAGTCGTGGCCAAAAGTTTTGAGAATGACACAAGTATTGGTCTCCACAAAGTTTGCTGCCTCAGTGTTGATGATGGCAATTTGCATATACTCCAGAATGTCATGAAGAGTGATCAGATGAATTGCAATTAATTGCAAAGTCCCTCTTTGCCATGAAAACGAACTTAATCCCAAAAAAACATTTCCAGTGCATTTCAGCCCTGCCACAAAAGGACCAGCTGCCATCATGTCAGTGATTGTCTTGTTAACACAGGTGAGAGTGTTGATGAGGACAAGGCTGGAGATCACTCTGTCATGCTGAATGAGTCAGAATAACAGACTGGAAGCTTTAAAAGGAGGGTGCCGTCATCATTGCTTTGCACAAAAAGGGCCTCACAGGCAAGGATATTGCTGCTAGTAAGATTGCACCTAAATCAACCATTTATCGGATCATCAAGAACTTCAAGGAGAGGTTCAATTGTTGTGAAGAAGGCGTCAGGGCACCCAAGAAAGTCCAGCAAGCGCCAGGACCGTCTCCTACAGTTGATTCAGCTGCGGGATCGGGGCACCACCAGTGCAGAGCTTGCTCAGGAACGGCAGCAGGCAGGTGTGAGTGCATCTGCACGCACAGTGAGGCAAAGACTTTTGGAGGATGGCCTGGTGTCAAGAAGGGCAGCAAAGAAGCCACTTCTCTCCAGGAAAAACATCAGGGACAGACTGATATTCTGCAAAAGGTACAGGGATTGGACTGCTGAGGACTGGAGTAGTCATTTTCTCTGATGAACCCCCTTTCCGATTGTTTGGGCCATCCGGAAAACACCTTGTCCGGAGAAGAGCGCTACCATCAGTCCTGTGTCATGCCAACAGTAAAGCATCCTCAGACCATTCATGTGTGGGGTTGCTTCTCAGCCAAGGGAGTGGTCTCACTCATAATTTTGCCTAAGAACACAGACATAAATAAAGAATGGTACCAACACATCCTCCGAGAGTAACTTCTCCCAAATATCCAAGAAAAGTTTGGTGATGACCAATGCCGTTTCCAGCATGATGGAGCACCTTGCCATAAGGCAAAAGTGATAACTAAGTGGCTCGGGGAACAAAACATTGACATTTTGGGGCCATGGCCAGGAAACTCCCCAGACCTTAATCCCATTGAGAACTTGTGGTCGATCCTCAAGAGGCGGGTGGACAAACAAAAACCCATAACTTCTGACAAACGCCAAGCATTGATTATGCAAGAATGGCCTGCCATCAGTCAAGATGTGGCCCAGAAATTAATTGACAGCATGCCAGGGCGGATTGCAGAGGTCTTGAAAAAGAAGGGTCAACACTGCAAATATTGACTCTTTGCATAAACTGAACGTCATTGTCAATGAAAGCCTTTGACACTTATGGAATACTTGTATTTATACTTCAGTGTACCATAGTAACTACTGACATGAAGATCTAAGCAGCAAACTTTGTGGAGACCAAAACTTTTGGCCACGACTGTACATTGAGCTACCATACGAGAGAGTTTGGATTTCTGTTTTTATGCCCAAGGATAAGTCTGAGTCGTATTTCACTGTTATTTTTACACAAATAATTTTACATTTTCAGTTATAAAACTGACATTTTTTAATTTTTTGTTAAAAGAGATGTTGGGCCTCCCGAGTGGCGCAGCGGTCTAAGACACTGTATTGCAGTGCTAGAGGCTACAGACCTGGGTTCGATCCCAGGCTGTATAACAACCGACCGTGATCGGGTGTACCATAGGGGGGTGCACAATTGTCCCAGCGTCGTCCGAGTTAGGGGAGAGTTTGGCCAGGGGGGCTTTACTTGGCTCATTGCGCTGTAACGACCCCTTGTGGCGGGCCGGGCGCCTGCAGGCTGACCTTGGGCATCAGTTGAATGGTGTTTCCTCAGACACATTGGTGCAGCTAACTTCCGGGTTAAGCGGGCGGGTGTTAAGAAGCACGGTTTTGGAAGATGCATGACTCGACCTTCGCCTCCCGAGCCCACGGGAGTGCCATGTCAACTAATTGATATTATCTCATAACAAATGTATATCTCCTAAGCCTGTGTTAACCTCAGACTGCAGGGCCTAGCACACTTCAGAATCATTTTGGTAGCTCATGTTGACCAGTAGTGTGTGCCACAAAGTATTCGAGTCTTATATGTATGTGTGTTATATGTTGTGAAACTGTTAGACGTTATTGTTATAGTACTGCATTGTCAGAGCTAGAAGCACAAGCATTTCGCTACTCTCGCAATAACATCTAACCATGTGCATGTGACCAATAACATTTTATTTGAGTCTAGCCACAAAAGTAAGAAAATTAGAAGAGTCTACCCCCCTTCGCAGCCTAACGTGATCATTGACAGCTGCCTTGAAGGACACACATGAAACATGTTTTATGCTACCAAAATCAGTGAAATGTAGGCTAAACTGACAACGGAGTGAAGAGCAGAAATCTCAACTACAAAAGTCGCAGTAATGAAGAATTGAGTGTGTGCGCGTTCACGCGAAGGGGGGGGAGAATTACTGCAGCGGGGAGCTTTTCCGCACAACACCTGTATTTAGCTAATTTGCCACGTCTGTAAGATAAGTTAGCTAGATAACGTTTGCAAGCCAAATTAAACTCAATAATAAAATTGTCAAGTGACAAAACTACAACCTTACCGATAAACTCAAGTTTGGGACTGTGTTGAAAAAGTGTGTTGTTAGCTAACTTAGCTGCTGGCTGGAACAAACGCTCGCTAACGTTATATTGTATTATCTAAGTCAGAAGTATGACACAAACCTAGAGGGGTCCTGTTGAAGCAAGTCACACACAAAAACAAGTCTGAAATAAGTGCAATATTTAATGAAGTCAAACAAAAAAAACGTACTAGTCAGAGATTCTTATTATGGAAAATAAACCAAATATGCGCAGCACTTCATAAACTGACCCTTGTGAACGCGCAGTTTTCTGTCATCCAGTCAGCTGACTTTCCGTGCCAGTTTGTAGCTTGTCATTAGTCACGTGTTTTGTGTCGCGCATGAGTTACTGAAACCAGCTAACTGAGGATTATTAGCCAGTTGTTTTATAGCTACATTAATTAGTAAGCAAACAACAACAACCGAGGAACCAGCCATGGCGCTCAGCGATGCCGACGTACAGAAACAGGTAACATTATGTTGCTAGCTAAAAAGCTAGCTATGTGGCTAACTTTTCTAGCCAGCTAAGTTTTGCTAACACAAACTATTATAAAGTAGAAAGGGTCATCTCTGTGCTTTCTTTTTAGCTAGCTATACTAACATGTTTGCTTTGTGAGATATACAGTAGATATATATTTGTCAGCGCTCACCAAATAGCTATGTCAAACGAGTTTGATGCGTCATGGCACTTCCCCTTGGGATTCAAAATGAAAGTAACTGTCCAGTGTTTCCAGATTTCTATGAAATATGATCTATAATTAATTTAATAATGAGTGAAATAGTTTTCTTTCGTTTTTTATTTGATTTAGTACTTTAAAAATCAGCTTTTCTGTGTTAGACTGGTATGGGCGTACCCCAAGAACAGAATGTGTGGGCGTTAACCTGTCGTAAAAAAATTGTATGTAGTAGGCCGCTGATTGGCAGCTCATCTTCCTCAGGATGACATCATCCTTTATGAGGAAATTTTTGAGGAAGCATTTTTGAAACGGTTTGTTTGAGGTAAGGTTTTTTTTTTAAGTGTTTTATTTTCCTTCTCCAATTCATGTTTTGACCTTTGACGAGTATAGGGTGAGTCAAAAACATTTTGTTATGAGTTAACAGAATATTCACTTTTAAAAGTGCGATTTTCACTGTTAAGCCTACTTTAATTTAGTTAGTAAGCTAACAAGCTAATTAATTGGTGCTTTTTATTTATATCAAGCCACTCCGATCCATGAGATGCTTGGTTTCCCATACCAGTCATTTGCTCTGCCTGGCTATATTGCGCCTCTGGGTTTTTGTTTTGAAAAGGCACTTTGGGAATCAATAATGTCCCCTGCCTAATGTTTTACAGTGCATTATCTGAATGATGGCATACAGGCAGCTATGTACTGCATCTAGGCCTACCTAGTTAAAGTTTGCCTTTGTGACCAATGACAGTGGATTCTTCACTGGTTCATGAGAAAATTAGTTCTACACACGAACACTGCAGGGTGCCACTGCCACATTTCACATGTTGGTGATAATGGGTTATTTTATATAATTGTATGAGTTATGATGGTGTAAGCTCAACATTACTTCTTCATCACCTGTTTCTCCTTGGACAGATCAAGCATATGATGGCCTTCATTGAGCAAGAGGCCAATGAGAAAGCAGAAGAAATTGATGCAAAGGTAATACTCTCTCCCATCTAGCTGGCAAGTCTGGTAAAGGTACTTTTCAAAATATAAACTGTGTCTCTGCTCCTACAGGCAGAAGAGGAGTTCAACATTGAGAAGGGCCGTCTAGTGCAGACCCAAAGGCTCAAGATAATGGAGTACTACGAGAAAAAAGAAAAGCAGATCGACCAGCAGAAGAAAATGTTAGTCCCCCCCCCCCCCTTTAGCCCAGCAGTTGGAGTGAATTCTTCTCAGCTGAATGGGAAATAATTAAGTGATCTTTTCTGGCGTCAGATCCCAGTTTAAACGGATAGTGTGACATTTGGGCAATTACTACTTATTCTTACCCAGTCAGATGAACTGATTGATATGTCTCTGCGTGCAGTTTGAAGGTGTTAGCGCTATGACTGGAAGCCCACAGGAACAGCTAGCATGCTAGCTACGAAATTACACCACTATTCTTCCCTTTTGCACCATGATTTGTTCTCTCCATGTTGTCCTGTCTAAACAATTTGTTGTACCTCCCACTGATAAGAGTGCTTGTCTGCCACTTAATATTTGGCTTCTCCACACAGTCAGATGTCCAACCTGATGAACCAGGCTAGACTGAAGGTGCTGAAAGCTCGTGATGACATGATCTCGGTTAGTGGCGGCTTTCCTCCAATAATCTGACCACATTAAATGTTTCGGCTATCAACAACTTTTTAGATATCTTGTCACTAGGGCTATCTGACTCTATCTATTTCTGTGTGTCAGGATCTGCTAACTGAGGCTCGTCAGAGGCTGGCCAACATTGCTAAGGACCCAGCGAGGTACCCTGCCTTGTTGGAGGGGCTAGTTCTGCAGGTAATCTTCCTGTGCGCTCAGGAGTAATCTGACTCATGAGCTCTGCTGTAGTCTGACAGAAGTTTGCTGTGCCGCTTCTACTCACTGTCATGCAACGAACCATGGCGACTAAATATGTTCTATTTATGTCCGCGCATCAATTTCAGGGATTCTACCAACTGCTGGAGCCAAAAGTGATAATTCGCTGCCGGCAGCAGGACATTGCCATGGTGCAGGTCAGTGTTGTGTTGTTAGGGATACCTTGTTGAGTCAGTTCTATTTTTTTGGCTTCTGTTCACATTGTCTGTGTATCATGACTGATTTCAGCTTGTATTATGACTTGTATAGGCCTACTTGAGTTTGAGAAAATGTGTATTCTGGCAATTCATTAAATTTTGTTGCATTTTCACCATACAGGCTGCTGTACAGAAAAACATCCCCATCTATAAAGATACTGTGAAGAGCAACATTGACGTCAGCATTGACAAAGACCGGCACCTTTCACCAAACATGTAAGAGATTCCTTTTCATTTCACATTAATTGTGGCTAAACCAAGAGCACATCAATGACTAAGAGCTACAATAACAACCCAACTAACAGGATGCTGAAAGGGGGGTAGCCTAGCGGTTAAGAGCATTGAGCCAGTAACCGAAAGGTCGCTGGTTCGAATCCCAGAGCCAGCAAGGTGGAACATCTGCCATTCTGCCCTTAAGCAAGGCAGTTAACCCTCAACAACAACTGTTCCCCAGGCACGGATGACGTGGACGTTGATTAAGGCCGCCCCCCCGCACCTCTCTGATTCAGAGGTTTTGGGTTAAATGAGGAAGACCCATTTCAGTTGAATGCATTCAGTTGTGCAACTGACTAGGTATCTCCCTTTCCCTAAAATAGAGTGCATGTATTTGTATTCGGCACATTAGCAATGCAAAGGAATGGGGGAGATTACAACTACTTTGTTAAAATGGGATTACATCTAATGTGCTTGAACGTTAACTTTATCACACTGTGCAAATGAAGTCTATCCTTGTGATTGATTGAGTAAAGAGGACATAAGCAAGCTATAGTGGTCCTTCAACGAGTGACTGTGACCTGTATGTTTCTGATGTCCACAGCTCTGGAGGTATTGAGATGTACAACGCTAATGGGAAGATCAAGGTAGCCAACACCCTGGAGAGCAGGCTAGACCTCATGTCCCAGCAGGTACAGGATTGACATATTAGGCAGAGGAGTAGGGGTTAGGAATCACAATAGAAATACCCCAAACACTAACCCAAGTATGTCACATGTACAACTCCAACAGGATGAGGTTGATTTGAAAGGAAGTGATGCGGTATTCACTCTGTCCTCTTTGTTTCCTCTCTGACAGATGATGCCTGAGGTCAGAACGGATCTGTTCGGTGCCAACCCGAACCGTAGGTTTTTGGACTAAAAGATGATACCGATGGAGACAAAGGTTAAGGGATCATTGGATGTGTTACTGTGAACAGGCCTCTTAATTGGACTGGATATGTTGAAAGTTGAGCAGAACACCCTGTCTCTGTGCTGGTTAAAAATGTCTCTATGATCTTCCAAAGTAAGAAAGAGTTTGAGACATGATGTGAGGGAGAATGGGTGTTGGCTGGTGTTAAGGGTAGGTAGCTTTCCTAAGCATTTTATACTACCTCTTCAGTTCACCGCTGGTCCCCTCCCATCACTGAGGGTTGTCTGATTGTCTGTTTACTTTCCCTTAAGGAACAATCAAGGTATTGTTTGTTTACTGTAAGGTATCCAAACACCTAACGGGGTGGCTACTGCTGTATTCCTTTTGATGTTTGTGTGTTGAATGGGAATATATTGAATTGGAGAATGGATGTCTTTTGTTGTTACTTCCCCATGTGATTAACAATACATATACAACAAAGAAACATGAATATTCACTTTTTTTTTTTTCATCCAGTTTGTAAACAGATCTTATCATAGGCTTCACTAAATTGTACATCACTACATCAAACAGACATTTCTGCACAATTCCAAAATGTGTAAGATAAACGCTAGATGTTTAGGACAAGAGACTCCATCCGCAAAAATAAGGCTTTATTTGCATTATTTTTATTGTGCGCCAGACATGTAATTCAAAGATGCATTAAAAAAGGTTAAGCTAACAGTAATACAGCTAGCTCTCTGAAGAGGTTTGCTTCTGAGCCCCAGCAGTCTAACCTGTAGGAGAGGAGCCTGGCTGTTCAGTAGGTTACAGTACAGTGACTAGGATTAAAGCATTAACAGGAAGAGTCCAAGATTACAACTCTAGAAAGCCAATGTGGAGATTAAGTCCTTTTTCATTAAATGAAAAGGATATCTATCTCTGAAAGGTGGACAATTTGCTTACAAATACAGGCCACATTTTTGACTTCTCATCAAACATGGCAATGTATTCAGCATTATACAACATTCATAAATAAAATATTTAATTAAAAACAAATGTCGAGGGATTTGTCACTTACAAATACAGTGCTGTTGTCATACAGTCAAACAACATGGTGGCTTGGCAACTTCCTTAGTGATGGCAAACTCAAGGAGCCTTCTGCATAAGAACCATGGAGAGTTCTTGCACGCCAAAAATACAACCAACCTGGCTGAGACAAACCTCCAGATTAGTCACAAACACTCAGGACCCTGCTTAACCTATAGAACCCTGTTTTAGAAATCTAGACAAACATAATTAATGTGTAATGTTTCCCATGTTAACAGTTAACCTCCCTATCTTACTCTCTTCATCCTTTGGTTAGCTGATTGTGATTTCACTCCATGTACTCACTGCTCATAGACTCCCTCCATTCACTTTCACTGCTGAATGAAGCAGTATGTTCTGTACTGTAAGGGACACTGCCGCATGCTGCTGCTATCCCAGTAGCCCTAGCAACTGCTCTCCTACGCCCAGGAAGTAGACCCCCTGTGCAATGCCAAAGAGGGGGGCGATGACCAGTGCGCGACACGTTGCCCCCTTGAGGAATGTTGCTGGGCCCTCTTTACTCCAGATCCTCCTATGGAAGTGTGAGAAACCTGCTGTCAGCCAAAGGTGTAATGTGGGTTTTACGGCCTTACCGTGTGCAGTCAACAATGCCTGGTGCAAACCTTACCATGTGCAGTCAACAATGCCTGGTGCAAACCTTACCGTGTGCAGTCAACAATGCCACGGTATGTGTCCTCCCCCTCCCCCTTCTGCAAGGTCTGTATACGAGTTTTTATGACTGCCAACACACACACACACACAAAGACTGAAACCAAGGTAAACTCAATTTCCCTTAACAAAGTACAATGAGGGTATCATTGTGCTCTGGGATTGCTGAGTTAATGTTAATAATGTAGTTCATACCATTGCACTTGTGGTATAATTTAATTGTAATCCGCTAATCAAATTCAATAGGCTCTGCAATCCTAAACCAACACAGGAATCTGCCTTTACAAACAACAGATGGATTAGATGGTCTTATTGTGGACATTACAATGTAGGACTGAATGCCATGCACTGCTACTGAATATTCTGTATGTTACTGATTGACACTGAGGAATACAGTGGTTTATCTCTCCTTCATGGGGCTCTTCCCTGACTGCGTCTCTCTCACCGTCCATTGGTGTGACCGCTACAGCTGCCACTGATCCGGCTGTGCAGCCTGCCGTGAAGGACTGCAGGAAGGGGGCCCGCTCCTGCAGGTCTCCATGGCTACCCGGCCCTTCCCGGCCCAACACGTTCAGGTTGGCGAACAGTGGGAAGTAGATCATAGAGAAAGGGACGTCCCTGGAAAACGGTGGCATGTCTCAGTCATCTACACCTAAATTCAACCTGCCAGACATACAATAACTGCAGTAACCTAGTGATTTATGTTGGCCTTGATTAGCCAGGGTGCCAGACAAACTGATAACATTAAGTGTGTGCGTTTGTTTGACACATACAGTTTGTCTAATATCATTAATTCATTTAGCGTTTGACTTTGTATGCCATTAGCCTATGTGGATTTGTTAGAGGCAGAGAGTGAGACAGAGTGTCAGACCTCATCAGTGTGGCTCCAGCTCCCTGGTAGAGGCCAGGCAGGCCGCGTGTCTTCAGTAGCTCCAGGGTGAGACGGACGGCAGTGGTCCGAGGTGGAGTGGCAGGCTGGGCTGGAGGAGCTGGACCAGGAGCTGGACCAGGAGCTGCAGTGCGTACTTGGACCACTCTGCTTATGGCAGCTGTCACACACGCATACACACCACATCAGCCAAGAAACTTCAGCAGCAGAGACAGCTGTGGTTGGCCTAAAAACAAACGGTTCACAGAACTCACCCAACCTTCCTGTGTCCTGCAACTGGATCTTGAGCATCTCCATGGGTGTGGTCACTATCACCTGGCAGGTCCCCGCCCCACATCCTGCCAGTATCTCCCCCCACAGGGGCAACTTCCTGTGGGCCAAATGACAGTTAACAGGCTAATAAATAATAATGGCACCACCACTGATAAAATGAGACTGTAGCACTGTAGCAATAGCACCTTAGTATGTCTGACTTTATTACACTTGTGTTATGTTAAACTGATGGATAAATAAGTACTCTAAGGTATGTAGGTTTGTGTTTCAGTTGAATAGTTAAAAGTGTAAGAGCTGTGCTAGGACAAAAAGTGAGTTACCCGTCCTTGGAGAGCTTCTGTCTGAAGATATCATTTGCTGCCAGTTTAATGGCTTTCTCTGGTGTAACAAGAGTGAGATTCACTGCTGCACCTGCGGGGGAAATAGTAATGTATTATAACAACACAAACTACAGTTAACGTTATACATAAAACCTTCCCCTGTACTTTCAAATGATTAGCTCTAGGCTACTTACTAACTGTAGGTGCTCAATACTTTAAAAGAGTAGGGTAAAAAATGTAATACAATGTTTACAGCAGTTATTTCTATTTAGGCTGTCTCGGCTACACTCATAACACAGAATTGTACATTACATTAATCCAGGGAAATAGTACCTCGATACATCCCAAAGTAGCCTTCCATCTTTACTGTCTTCATCAAACAGTCCAGCCTTCACATCACAATGAGAAGTATTCAGGTAAAAATCAGTTTGGGTGAACTTTCTGAAGAATTTAATCAATAAAATTCACGATTTATCTTATAACATTTATATCTGATGCTTATTGACCATGCATAAACAATGAATACCATTTAGTAATTTGCTTTTCCTTACTATACAATGTCTTGTCAATCTTAACAAAACCCTACATTGCAGAATGTTGGATGTTCAGCATCGCTTAAACACAGCTATACACTACAAACATAATTGATGGAGACTTTCCTTTAAAGCTAGAATCCTTAATTGAAACAATAAGCTGAGGGATGGCCCTGGAGAAATGTAACCACTCTTAAATTAATAGACAGCTATGGATGCAAGGACTGACCATACATGATACTGTTTACATTGTTTACAAAAATAGTTTATATTTTGGGTTCTGATGGGGTACAACAGTTGAACTAAGCTCATGAGGCATTTATAAGTTATATTCTTCAAGAATCAATAGGTATATCTCATTAAATTAATTTAGTCCAAAAATGGATGTATCAACTAAGAATTCTACCTTTAATTGGTTCACATTTGGATCACAGTTGGATTTTCCATTGATTTGATCAACCTCATTAGCAGCTACTAGATTGTTACTTAATTAAAAGACCAGGAGTAGTCAGGATGCCAAAGGATCACTCCTGTGCCAACCAGTAACTCACTCGGCCAACATTCTGTCTTCACCAACATAAATATAGGCACAATGCCCACTCAACCCTGTGATGCCATTGTGTGTACAGAAGTATAGAGATAGACAGTTGTCTGTACTAGACACCCAGTAGAGCCAAGCATGTCAAGATCTAGTACTATAGAGCCAAGAATGAGCTCTTTTCCCTGTCTGGTTTATTGTGGAAGCAACTCTGTAAATGTATCGCTCACCAAAACATCACCAAAAACTTGTTTGGAATGCAAATGTGCAAAAAACATTTGGCCCAATCTGCCCTAATGGACAGCTTAGTCTGATTACTTGAAAACAATTACTATGCGTGAGGCAAAACATAACTATTCACTCTTTCATCCAAGTCAATAAACTGTACTTTATTGTGTGAATAAACTAAAAGTGGAACCAAGCCAAGGCAGTAGGTCGTCACTAGTTACCAAACCCGCCAAGTCATAAACCCCTTTTTACACAATTTATCTTCTTAAAATGGGATTTTATACCTAACCTTAACCTTAACTACACTGCATATTTTATGCCTAACCTTAAATAGAAAAAAATCATATTTGTTTTCATGAATTTTTACAATATATCCAATTTGGACTTTTTGGCTAGTGGAAAACAAGACTGTACTCACATTCCGGTGTAGACTTGGGCACCCTGCTGGTTCTGTAGGCGGGTCTTGGCCAGATCAATAGGAAACACAAAGGTCACACCCACCAGCCCTGCCACGCCCCCATTAATCAGCTTAGAAGGGAGGCTGCGGAGGAGGAAAACACACACACACACACGCAAGCCATGCATAAACACACAGGAACACAGGCACACACACACAGAGACAGACACACTCACACGGAAAGACACAGACAAACACTGTGTAAATGGAAATGTTGGCTTAGGGCAACACAAAATGTTTAATCTTTTCACATTATTATTAGATCCTCAAGGTTCTAGGTGAATAGATACAGTTGAAGTCGGAAGTTTACATACACCTCAGCCAAATACATTTAAACTCAGTTTTTCACAATTCCTGACATTTAATCCTAGTAAAAATTCCCTGTTTTACGTCAGTTAGGATCACCACTTTATTTTAAGAATGTGAAATGTCAGAATAATTATTTATTTCAGCTTTTATTTCTTTCATCAAGTTTACATACACTCAATTAGTATTTGGTAGCATTGCCTTTAAATTTTTTAACTTGGGTCAAATGTTTCGGGTAGCCTTCCACAAGCTTCCCACAATAAGTTGGGTGAATTTTGGCCCATTCCTCCTGACAGAACTGGTGTAACTGAGTCACTTTTCGCACCAAAGTACGTTCGTCTCTAGGAGACAGAACACGTCTCCTTCCTGATCGGTATGACGGCTGCGTGGTCCTATGGTGTTTATACTTGCATACTATTGTTTGTACAGATGAACGTGGTACCTTCAGGCGTTTGGAAATTGCTCCCAAGGATGAACCAGACTTGTGGAGGTCTACAATGTTTTTTCTGAGGTCTTAGCTGGTTTCTTTTGATTTTCCCTTGATGTCGAGCAAAGAGGCACTGAGTTTGAAGGTAGGCCTTGAAATACATCCACAGACTCAAATTATGTCAATTAGCCTATCAGAAGCTTCTAAACCCATGACATAATTTTCTGTAATTTCCCAAGCTGTTTAAAGGCACAGTCAACTTAGTGTATGTAAACTTCTGACCCACTGGAATTGTGATATGGTGAATTATAAGTTAAATAATCTGTCTGTAAACAATTGTTGGAAGAATTACTTGTGTCATGCAAAAAGTAGATGTCCTAACCGACTTGCCAAAACTATAGTTTATTAACATGAAATCTGTGGAGTGGTTGAAAAATGAGTTTTAATGACTTCAACCTAAGAATATGTAAACTTCCGACTTCAACTGTATATTATAATGGTGGTTACCTAACTTTCTGATTGGCCATCCTGCCTCTCATTGGGCTCCAGGCCCACGTCGGTTTCCTTCCTCCTCCTCCTCCTATCGGCACACCAGCTCAGCCCAAAGGTGTCACCACCGTACCCTTACCGGCCCACCTGTCTCCAGCACAAATGCAGCTTGCCACCTCTATCGTATCAATGTGGTGTCTGTTCTGCCACAGTGGGTTTCGAATAGGGTTCCTCTCCGCTGTAATGTGTTACCCACCACCTGAGCTTAACCAGTCTTCCTGCTCCACTGTGCCACACAGAAATACCAGTGGTCTCTGTCTGTTGTAATAGAGCAAGGCCACACCAATGACAAGGGTCAGGTTACCTTTTCCCATACCTTAGTATCATGCAGAGGTCCAATGTATCTATTTGGTAACTCTCTGAACTGCAGGGACAACTCTTTATGGCAATAGTTTTTCAGAGTTTTTCATCCACACAGAATCAGAATTCTGACCGTAGATGTTATGATTGACCATCTTGGTTATTCATTAGCCGTGTCCCAGATCTGTTTGCGCCATCATACCACTCCATGCCACTCCTTGTCATGTTGGCATAGGACAAGGAGCAGCAAGGAGTGGAAGGTTAGCACAAACACATCTGGTACCCAGGTAAGTCATTAATAATTCTGAGGCAGAATTTCCTGTGGCTCCCACACAGAAAGAAAACCTCTTAAATCTCTCTAATCTTATTGCAAAAGGGATAAGATTATTTGATCTACCAAGGAGGACAACTGAAAGATGACAGGCTTACCGGTTTCCTTTAGCTGTGTTTGAGATCCACCAATTACAAAGGACTGAAAAAGAGATTCAATGTGAACTTGTAACATTGGTTTGACAACTTTTTTCTGCCGACAATAACTGTCAGAAGCTGGTCTGTTATTATGTACAACTATGGCCAAACCGTGAAATGGACATCAGGTGTTCCCACTTCTCAAATGACCCTCTTCTCCTCTTGTCCCCTTTCTTCCATTCTTTATTTGTTCTCTCCTTATTTCCTTCTCAGCTCCCTCATTAATCTCTCCCTTAATCTCCCCACCTCTATTCCCCTACTGTCTATTTTTACCTCTGTAAACCTCTCTATCCTGGCTTCACTCTTCCTTTGAAAAAATTATAAATGCACATTTGTTACCTTAGTTTTGACACCATTCTCTTGATATCTCCTCAGTTCTTATCTACCACCACAAACATCCTCCTCTTTCTAACCATTCCTCAGTTTTTGCATTTCTAGTGCCCAGTCAGTCACGTTCTGCACATGCCTTTCACTGAGCCGCTCTGTGAAACTTTCTTTCAGCTCCGCTCCATTCACACTAGTCCCCTGCCAAAAACACAGACAAGAGTCTTTACCCCATGCCAACTTCAAACCCCCAAGCCCCAACTGCTTCAAACTGCACCAGATCATCCAGCTCAGACAACATAGCAAATTTTTTGTCTGAAAATTGTGTTTTATCATGAGGAAGATAGCAGTGGGGAACTTACCCCTGTCAGTGCATCCCACAAGCAGGATCAAGCTGTCCACATTCCTTTCACTTCAACAATGTGTGCAGCAACGGTAGTCAAGCGAAAGTGATCTGCGAGAGCCAGACACTGCTCAGGGGCCGTTGAGGATACACAAGCATTGTCCTCCTGCATAAGTCCCTCCCTCTCGTGGTGGCTCTCTGAGACACAGCCACAGCAACACAGCTCTGCACTAAAAAAGCAACATAAACCACACAACAATGCCACGGAAACGAAACTCCTCACTCACATAACATATTGACTGTGCAAAAATATTGCTATGATAATCCACTACAACTTGAGCTGCAATACAAAAGCACTTTATGTATGAATGAGCCTATTCAGTAGCAGCACAAACGTTACATAATACCTCAGGCACAATATGAGCCACAACTGAAAGAAACACTGATAATTACAACTCAATTAAATGATCATTACAACTCAATTAAATAACCACAAACAACAACAAAAATGAATAGTTGAATACAACTATTCAAACATTTAAAAAATAATTGTATGAACAATATTTAACTGAAACAATCAAGGGAATGACAGAATTACCGCAACAACTGAGTGATTCCACCAACACAAGCTCCACCCTGCTCTGCTCCAACTATCTGATTTAAAGTATTGATTTTTAGTATGGATTTATGTTAATGTAAAAAAACAACTTCTGACATTCATAATTAGTCACATCAACTGGCAAATACTTGCATCCCAGCAGTAGTTTTTCATAAAAGTAAATTTCACTTTTAGATTAACATTTCTCATTTTGTCTTACAATCTGTTGTCAAGTTACAGTACAAAGAAAATGTAAAAATGGCATAACTTACAAGAGAGAAAAACATAAAAAACTGGTAGAACAATTGTTCTTGTCTTTTGGAGTGGTAACAAAGGTCAGAGTGACTGTGAAACAGGTGGAAACAGGCACACATTCTACATGCAGAAACAGAGACAGACTGGACTAAATGTTCACTGCCATAACAACACAGAGCTTAAAAACCCTATTATTGCCTATCTATATGTTTGTTATCTCATTATCTAGGCCTATTGTGTTTATTTTCTTCCACAATGAAAAGGTTGTTTTACACAGAGTGGAAGCATTTATTCTTACGGGACAAGATACACCCAAATAGGTATGGCTCCAGCATTCTCTCCTCCAATCTGTCTCTCACTCTGGCTTCGTGTAGAATCTTTGATGCTTGACGCTATGGAACTTTGGAGGCTAATACTCAAATCTTGTGGCTCCCGCATAAGAATCACAAAAGGTTTACAAAAGGTTACATTTCATATTACTAGTCGTGTGTCTGAAAGACTGGGCCAGCCTCCCACTAGATGTAACCGCAGGCCTAGGGGTATAATTAAGCATAACCTAACTACAGTTCCCATACAATATCCTGACTTGACCTATAAATCTGTTAGTAGAACTCCTGTTTGTATTGAACATCCCCTTGATTTTAGAAATCGCAAGGGGCTTGGTTTCTTTCACCTAAATGTTAGGAGCTTGTTGCCTAAAATGGATTTTGTAAAAATTCAGAATAACCCTGATACCCTCATTTTTTCTGAAACCTGGTTATCGGAATAAAACCCAACAGAGGCTGATATTATACTTGATGTTTATAATGTCTTCAGATCAGATAGAATGAGCAAGGGAGGAGGTGTAGTGATTTATACCAGAAACCATCTTTCTGTCTCCTTGTTGAAATCTTGCTCTGTTCCAAAATAATTTGAATTTTTATCTTTAAGCCTTAAATTAGATGCAGTCTATCATAATATTACATTGATAGGTGTATATCACCCTCCCTCTGCTAAGAAAGGTATGCTAAATCATCTAACTGATCTTTTAGCATATTTTATGTCATCTGAAGTGGTCATACTACTCTTGATTGGGTAACATGTGACTCAGATCATATGAAGGAGTTGTGTGTTGGTCTAAACATGACCCAGCTAATCACAAAGCCAAAACACAGCCTAATCTAACAGAGTTTTCTACAATCATGGACTATGTTTTAACAAATGTTCCAGATAACTATATGTCAAGTGGTGTATTGCCTCTAGATATTAGTGACCACTGCCCTATTGTATGTATCAGAGATGTAAGAAATCAGAGATCCAAACCTCGCATTATCACTAAAAGAAAATTCTGAAATTTTTGTGAACAAGACTTTTTGAAAGATCTTTCTCTGAGTAATTTTGAATGCATATCTGCTATCCCAAATGCTGAGCAGGCATTCAAGCATTTCACTATGGTTTTTAACTTCATTGCAGACAGGCGCCCCTTTTATACGAATTAGGGTAAAATAGATCCAACCCCTGGTTTACTCATGATATCTCTGAGGCTTTATATAAAAGGAATGAGGCATGTTCTAAAGCCAGAAAAACAGCATCAATATCTGATTGGCAGACTTTCAAACAACGGAGAAACCTGTGCATTAAGCTTGTAAGGAAATCAGAATATTATGTAAACACTTCATCCGATTGTTATGGGAACCCAGAAAAATTCCGGAAAATTGGTAAAACCCTAAAGAACAGTTCCTCTGCCTCATTACCAAAACAGATACAATTGGACACCGGGCCCATCACTGAGAAAGGGTCATTTGATGATGGGTTTAATCTACACTTTATTGCAGCTGGTTCTTTATTTGAAAGAACGACCACTGCTATTACTAGTGGAAGTGAAAATTGAATAAATGTTAATGAAGCATCCATGCATAGCAATTCAGATGTTGATAACCACAGTTTTTCATTTAATCCCTTCAAAGTAACTGATGTCTTTGATGCGTTGTTGGCTATTAATACTAAGAAAGCAACAGGTGCTGATAAACTTGACCCTAGTATGCTGGTTAGTGCTGCGCCATTAATCTCTGAAATGCTAACACATATTTTTAATCTAACAATAACTACTGGGTTTATCCCAAAGGTATGGAAAACTGCCCATGTGTTGCCTCTACACAAGGGGGATGAAACCAGTCGCCTTGTTAACTATCGTCCAATTTCAAAATTGTCCTGCCTAGTTAAATTGTTGGAGTCTCTGGTAGTTGCACAGCTGTGTGCTTTCTTAACTGAAAATTGCATCTTGAACCCATATCAATCTGGCTTCAGGCCTGGGCACAGCACTATTACAGCTACTACATTGGTTGTTAATGATGTTGCTGAAGCACTTGATGGAAAAGCATATTGTGTGGCTCTGTTTATTGACCTGTCAAAGGCTTTTGATACGGTTGATCATTCCAAACTGACCTCCCTGGGTCTGGCTAGGGACACTTGCTTGTGGTTTAAGGATTATCTGAGTGATAGAACCCAGGCCATTGTAACGGATGGTGTACAGTCTAGTTTCCTAACTGTACAAAAAGGTGTTCCGCAAGGCTCCATTTTGGGTCCTTTGTTGTTCACTCTTTATATAAATGACATTTGTAATACAGTGAGGAACTGCAAGTATCATTTTTATGCTGATGACAATACTGTACGCTGTTGCTCCATCGCTTGTTCGAGCATTTGATCATCTCCAGTCAGATTTCTT
The DNA here is from genome assembly GCA_023634145.1 of Thymallus thymallus. Classification (NCBI taxonomy): domain Eukaryota; kingdom Metazoa; phylum Chordata; class Actinopteri; order Salmoniformes; family Salmonidae; genus Thymallus; species Thymallus thymallus. The sequence goes on along the minus strand of CM042413.1, from coordinate 34,295,360 downwards.
AATCCTATAAAAATCTTAAATCCACCAGATCTTAAACTGGTGATCTTAAACTGGTGCTAAACGCAAGTAAAACTAAATATATACTTTTCTCTCCTAAGCGAAGAAATCAACATGTAATTGATTTTAAGATTAATACCGTGGACGGTTCTATTATAGAACGTGTTCCGGCTTACAGATATTTAGGGATTTGGTTAGATGAATGTCTTTCATTCAAAACACATGTTCCTGAATTGGTGAAGAAGTTGAGAAACAAAGCGTGCCTGTCTTACCAGCATTTAACTGATATTGTTGAAGCTACCTTTATGTCAGTGCTGGATTATGGTGATCTGCTTTACATGCACGTATCAGCTTCGGTTTTAAAACCTTTAGATGCAGTCTATCATTCAGCTTTGCGTTTTGTTACTGGTGCCGATTTTTCACACACATCATTGTCTTCTGTATGGTTTGGTTGGGACTCCCTGGTTTCCCGGAGAAACAGACACTGGCTGATGTTTGTATATAAGGCTTTTGTGTATAAGCTACTAAGCTATCTTACCTCTAAGTTAAACTGGAGAAGTGGGGGTTATCAAATACGCTCTCAGGATTGGCTGACAATAGAGATCCCTCGGGTTAATTCAGAGTTGGGAAAAATAGCATTTGTATACCATGCTCCTCATTCTTGGAAAGATTTGCAAAAAAAACCTTAGGCTAGACGTTTTGGTTTCTATTGGACAATTTAAAGCCATGATAAATGAGCTAAATGTTGTTGAATGTAATTATTTGTAATTGACTTGTTGTGTTTTTATTTATTTTAACTTTGATGTACAGGGCTCAGCTGTAAAAGAGACCTTGGTCTCAGACTGATTTCTCTGTATAAATAAAGGACATTTTTTTTATGGATGGTATTTTTGTGTAGAGGAGGACTTTCAGAAAGCACCAATGAGAGAGCGGCTCTCACACCCCAGTTGTTGAAGGGGGTAAATGTGGCCCCAGACTGCCTGGTGTCAGGTTACAAACCCTGGACTCCCCTTAACTCCTGCCGGAGAGGATTTTACAACTTTCAGAGAGTAGACTGTGATTATGTAAGGTATTCGTGTTCCAGAGATCCTCTGTTTGGCCATGTTGAGACAGTGGGTTCCGTCTCAAAAACTGCAGTGTGTCCAGAGGAACAGTGAAAAAAATCATCACTGACAAAGTCGTGGGTATGATATTGTTTTACCTGGGGTTGGATGCATAATCCATCCACATTTTTGCTACTGCCTTAGTTTCATAAATCAAAGTCCTGTAAGGGTACACTTACAGACTGTACTCAGAGTACTTACACGCTATTGTCCCTTGCAACTAGAGTGCTTACACAATCACCTATGTATGTATATATTTTATTTATATTTATTGATATTGTTTATTATTAATTGTATTGTTTTTATTTTACTTTGACCTGCGTTGTTGGAGTTCAGAGTTTAAGATGTTCACTGTACACTGTAATTACACCTGCAACCCTTTACATGTGACTATTACTATTACTCCCAATCTAACCTAATTGCTCAAAGAAACTTGTGATGACAAAGAGCATGCTCACTGAGGTGATTTTCACCATGCATGGTCTTTTAATCTTAAAATAACGGTCAACCTATGTTAGGACAAAGCTAGTGGGCTGCATGAAATGATATTGAATAGTCTTTATGAGGCACATACATTGCATGTTGTCGACCCTCTCTGAGAGTTGTGACTGGATGTTCTGAAACAGTCTGGAGCCTGGATCATTGAACAAAGTCTATGTCCTAAAATGAGTAAGGCTACCTAAGCTCGACCACAGCCGCACTGGACAACAGGCAGTCAGGATCTGTCTGTCTCCTAGCAACATGGCAGCACTGATGGGGCACATCGGCTCCCAGGGGACCTAAGCCTATCCGAGTATCGACAGCACTGTGATAGCTGTCCACCGACTAGCCCTAAGGTGACTGCTCAATCAACCCCAGCCCTAATAGAATACAGATAGGTTGAATCAAAGGGGAGTTTCTATTTGCTATTGAATATGTCAATATGGAAAATATTGATAAACAGAATGTTGTAGTCCGGAAATTGCATGATTGCTGTTTCTCTTCCTTCCATTGTCAAGCTGTTACGAATTGTGTAGCCTACATAAATGGTGAATTATACTATGTTATTTCGGTAGTCTGTTGAGATAGCCGCCCTTTAACGACAGTTCAGAGAGACAAAATGACAGTATCTAAGGCCAGTGGTCATTCACTTATTCACTGCACACAACCTCTCTCCTGTTCATGCGCTTTCCCCTTCCTGCGATGGGGGGAGCCACAGCTTTACATATTTAACTCACTCCCTTGAAGGAGACTGCAGTTACAAAACAAATATATTCAAAACCTTTTCCTCACTATTCAAGCTAATACATTTACACTTAACTGTGGTTTTATATAAACTACAAGTTGAAATATAAAGGCTAATTGCTATCCTATAATATGAGTTCAATGAGGATATTATTACCTAACTCATCATAACTGGTCCAGGGAGAACAAAAGAAAAGAAACATCCAACATACAGCCCAGTGATCAAATTAAATTTAATGTAAATGCCCCTGCCACTTAATTTATTCAACTCTTGAAGACGCGCAACAGAAGAAGCGCACACAATTTTTATGTAGACTGTAGAAGCGCTTTTGCGAGACCATTCTGAATTCACGAGCATTCCCTTTAAATGGGGACTCGTTTATCAGTCGAGGTGGTGGTGATGGCCGCATCGTAAACTAAACAAAGAAACCGGCTAATCAAATATTCGTATCAATATACTTTCATTTAAGTATAATTACATGTACACAAATATTTAGATGGGTATCATATGATACCCAGAATTTTCGTATATTTCAATACGCGGCGTAAGTAGCTAACTGAACACCCCTCCTCGCGCCAAGCTGGTAGCGCCACCCCATCTGTTCAGCGCTTGTGAAATTCTGATTGAAACAGATTGTAGCTAGCACTCTCCGACCCGGGTTGCAATGGCAACTGACTGGATGGAACAACAACGGCAACTTTTGTCATTTTTTTAAGGAATTACGGACATTTTACACCCATACCTTGAGGAAATTATTTCTAATGTGAGAAACAAAGTTATACAATAAAAGGTCCGAAAATGTCCCAGGGATGTACAATTTCTGTGGAAGAGATCCAGTCTTGGTGGGAAGTCCCCGCCATAGCTCACTTCTGTTCGCTGTTCAGGACGGCATTCAACCTACCAGACTTTGAAATTGAGGTAAAGAAGTTCTCGAAATTACATTTAGATTTTTGGGAGAATAGTTTTTTCTATGTTTGGACTACTCAATTTCAATTTCCTTCACATTTGCCTCATATAATTCGTTTTGTGGGGCAGTTGAAAACTAGCTAGTTAGCTCACGTTAGCTAGCTAGCTCATCTATTCAGAACTTATCTGTGTTTATCTAACGCTAGCCAAGTTAGCTGCTAACTAGTTAGGTAGTAAGCTACTAGCTAAGCCATAATGTTTGAAAACAAGTTACATCCCAGTTTAAATAAACGGTATTGTTTCATTTCATGATATACATACTATTACTTTGTAGATATAACAAGCAATACAGTTAACGTCAGCTAACTAGTTACTGTAACATTACACCAATGCCATTGGCAATGTGTATTTTGATAGTTCTTGCCAGCCGAAACAGAACCATGTGGTGTGATCCGTTTGTTTTCATTTGGTGAAATTTACGCTCGTGTTTACAGCCATCCGTAGTAAATAGCACGTCTTTGTCCAAATGTTACCTAACCTAGCGAACTAAGTTACCTAACTTAACGTTACCGTTATAGATTGAAACAACATGTTAATTATATCACCGTAAATGGATCGAAGTTGTAATGTTAGCTAGTAACTTTTATAATTGATTAGATCATTAACGTTTGCTATCTTTATTACTCTCAATAACAAAATAAACCACACGCACGCGAATAAAGGCTGCTTGCAGTTTATCTTGCTCCCTTTTGATCCACTGTTGCCATGTTGTTGTTTTTTTAAAAATAAAATATAGTCAAGTTAATAAGGAGAGTTTCCATTTTATTGTCTAGCATGCTATCTGGACGGGGTAGTCAGGGGTAGCATTTGCCATTCTGGCATTGTTTCATTCGCTCGAATGTTTTAACGTTACTGTGATGAAGCAGTTGTTCAAGATCTTGTTTTCTATGAAGCCAACATAAATGTCTAGAGCGTCATTTCGCGCGTTACTTTGCTATGTGAAAATCATTTAGATTTATTACACCTCTGTTAGCTGCATAATACAACTTTTATCATCGGATTATCCACCCAATTCCAACAGAGTGGTTTCGTTGTTGTAGTTTACTACTCATCTCACTGTTTGGCTGGTTAGTAAGCAGTCAAAGTGTAATTGGGATCCTTTGATCCATCGAAGAATGATGGGACTTGAAGAAAATGGGTACGGTCAACATAGCGCATAAACAGCCCCCATTACTCATCCACCCCACCATCTCGGGAGTGAAAAACACAAGCATGCATCGCTTTGCTGGGGGGGGGGGGCTGTTGATGTAGGAAAGTTGGTATTGTGTTGATAGTTTTTTTCCGCGAGTGATATCATGGCGTTAACGTCTCGATTCTGTAGAACTCGGGTATGATCGATTTGCACTAATTGGTTTTACGCGGGTGCGCGTCTTACAGCCACTGAGAGCGAATTATTTTATCCATCTTTAACCGCATCGCTAGACACAGATCACGTGCTGCCACTGTAGCTGATTTCAAGTAAAATGTTATTTGATGGATTGCTTAATCCCTGACTAATATCAGTAACGACATCTATGGTATAAACCCACCGATTTGACGTCTTAATCGGGCGCGCTCTTGGTTGTCCAAGGTCACACATATCTTGTGCTCCAGTCAATAATGAAGTATAACCTAGGCTATATATCTGAATTAAGGCCCTACAGTTCATTGAAATAGTAAATTACATCTACATCTGTAAATTATAATTTGAAGTTGTGAAATTTTCAGAAATATTTCTGGGATTATGTAAAAGGGTGAGTGTTCATACTGAAATCTGTCATTTTGTCACTATTAATTGCTAAATGACAATATCTCTTGTTTCCCTGGCTATAAAGAATCAAGCTCTCTCTGGTGTAATTATGCACGGATGATAATAAACATCTAGGCCTAGACCGATCAAATGTCATTGTCACATGTTCACTGCTGCATGGATCAGGGTAGTAAAAAGCCTATGACTACATGATCTTACTCTCAACTGATCTGATGTATGGAACTGAGCTGAAAGGTTGCCCATTTTCCTCACTATTTGGGACAAACTAAACCCAATCTGTGAATTGTGTTCCTGGTTGATCTGGATGTGTTTCATTACCAGGCCTGTAATGGAACAGAGCATAGTGGATGGCTTTGGTCCTCATTTGGTTTGTTCTTAGCCCTAATGTGTGCTCTTAAATGGCTGTGCTGAAAAAAGCAGGTGGCTTGCTTAATAAATAGCACACAAATCCAGGTCTAAGAGGATCTAGTGTCTTTGATGTGGCCTTGCCTGGGAGGTTATCGTATGACCACGCCGGAGTAAATGATCAACTGAGATGAAGGCCTGTGTCTCACTGGACAGATAGAACGGAGAGCCCAAGCGCTTTGGGAGATCACCTCAAGCTCTTCCTGTATTCACCAGCATGTGTATACATATTTAGCCTAAATCAACTGTTGCTCAGACCAGACTAGATTTTCAGTTAAGGTGCTAATTATATTTATAAGGCTGCGTTTTAGCCATTTCTCTGATGCAAGATCTAGCTTATAATGAGCATTCTAGCTCTGAATCTGTGAAGCCTTAAGGATATGTGGCTACACAGCTAGGATGTTCTAACCATGTTTGACCTGTTTGGATTCACTCAGTTCAGAGTAGGTTTTGAGGAGAGAGAGATTCCTCCTGGGGCTCAGTGAACACTCTGGGGCTCTGTGTTTAGGGGGGGGGGGCTCTGTCAAACGTATTATTCTTTTTGTGCTTCATGCTGCACACCATGCTATACCAAGCAGGCCTACAGTGACATGGATTCAGACCAGCATTGTCTCTGTCTTGATAAGTAGTCTAATCAAGTGTTTAAAAGATTATGATGAGAACACATCTGTGTTTAGGATTGATATAGCCTAACTTTATTTAACTAATTCTCTGAAATTTACTATTGGCCAGTGAACAATTTTTTTTTTCTTCTCACCAAACTCCTAGAAGTTGAATAACATGTATTATATATAGAATATGCAACTAGAATGTTTCTTTGAACTCCAACAACCAAAAATAAAAAAGATACTGGTTTCCTGGGTTTGTACTTGTGCTTTGTCTATGTGTCTTTGTGGCACTTAGCTCTGTGCTGTGAGCATTGAGGTTGGGTTACTTAAGAGTCGGGTTGGAGCGATGTAGGAAGTGGCTGTCATTCCCCTGACAGAATGGTCTTTCCTCTGGTATCGAGCGTCCAGGTGATTTGAGTTGAGCCTCTGTCTCAGTGTCAACATTACATTCTTTCCGTCCAGCATTGTGGACGCAGAGCGATGCATGTCTGAGGGAGGCTGGTGTTCTGTCTTCCACATTCTCTCTAACACTGGACGGACAGGAGGGTCAACATTGTGGCCACTGAGAGCTTCAACCAGCTGTCCCTGACACATTCATTGGCTCTTGTTAATCTTCTATTCTGGTTTTGTCCTCCTGGTGTCAGAATTGGCAGCTGGGAGGAATGGGTATGCTAGCCTCTGAGTAATTTCTTCTTGTGTAGAGAGGGTATAAAGAACAGTTGTATTTGTTACCAGTGTCATCTCTGCAGAGGAAGTTATCAGCATGCGAAAGAGGCAAACATGTAAGGATTGACTTGAAGAATGTTTGTTACACCCTTTTCTTTAGCTCTACATGGGTCTAATATCTTGTCTCTTGGTCATAAAGCTCAGTTTGTAGCGAGAGCTCAGGATGGAGGGAATGGCTCAGTGGGCAGAATTCACTGTCTTTTTTTTCCAGGAGCCGCTTTATGAATGTCACAGAGCAGAACTTTTGTACCTTGTGAAATCGCTACCAACTGGATATTAACAAACCCAGTGATCCGGTGGGAAGGTGGTGTTGTCGAGCGGCTCTTTTCTTTTTCGGGCCGCGGTTCCGGTGGGTGATAATGGAGATTTTCTTGGCAAGTTCACACAACGGCTCCTTGCACATTGTTCTCCTGTTACACTTCACTGTCGCTCCCAGTCTCCCCTGGTCGGAGGGAGAGGGGCTCTCCAGGAAGAGGCCTTAGGCGACCTGGCCGTCCCCCTGCTTCTTTGTCTCCATGGAGGCACACTTGATTTCCTGGCAGTGTGGCTGTGAAATGAGCCCTGAAGTCCCAGAGCCTCCGGGCGCTCCGAGCCTCCTCCGGATCCTACAGGATGTGCCCTCCACCACCAGTCCTGCCAGCCTGAGACGAACATTCTACTTGAGATATGTGTTGTGCTGGTGTTTGGTGTAGCGTGTCTGATTCCATACATCTTCATCCGCTGTCTGTTATCTGGAGAGAGGCAGGGAAATTGGCCTCTTTCTGGGCTTAAGACAGGCCGAGGGATGATGGCCGGGTACTATTTTGCATTGAGGGTGAATCATTTTAAGAGCTGGGCTGACTGCGGATGTAATGGAAATCTGTCTGCTTCTGCTGATGCACTGAAACAGGTCCTGCTTGTTATGGAGCCAACCTACCTACTGTAGAGAAGAGCCCTCCGCACTTGACCTGGCAGTTCTCAACAAACTGAAATCAACAGCGAACCTAGGATGTTGCTTATTGTCCTGATGCCATTGAAATTATTTCACTACAATGACTTCCAACTCCTACTTTTAAACCAACTCCTGCCACCATTGTGTACTGATTGCTCATCACGTCCCTGTGAACACCAGCCCTTCTCTCCTTCTCAGGGTGTCTCCCCGACCAACTTGGGCTGTGATGTTCAGTGTGCCAGTGCTGAATAGCCTTTATTCATCCAGCCCCCAGAGCGGTGAGACTCCAGCCTCAGCCCTGGCATCACCATGACTAAATCCCAGATGGTAGCTCTTTCTTTGCCTTCCCCCTGGAGGGTGGAGGTGCTGCTGACTGGGTGCTGCTGCCTGCTGCAGCCTGTCTGGACTGGGGGGGGGGGGGGGGGCCTTCTATTCTTCCCAGGCCTGTGCCTGATTGTAAAAGAAGATTTAGGCCTATTAGATCTGGCAGAGCGGGGAGCTGAGTGAACAAGGCCTCTTGTCTAAAAGCAAATGGATTAGGAAGAAGGATCTATAGTTGTTTGTGACGTTCACCAAGTTTAAACGGGGCCCTCTGGTACCCGTTAATTCGGTGTGTGGATTATATGTCGGAGATAGCAGGATTTAGCTAAAGCGTGCTGCCTGAGTCTGGTTTGAATTGGGGGCATTGATCTGAGAGGGGCCGTCCTCATCGGAGCTCCTGGGTTTTTGGGAGGAAGTGAACGTTGACTGTGGGATCTGCGCTGTCAATAAAGGAAGGGTCAGTGGGCCATGTTGCAGCCAGCGCAACGCTGCGTCTTGAAAAGGATCAGTGGTTGCTGCGTTCATCCTGAATATCGTTACCTTTTAACCCTGGCCTGCACAGCTCCTTTGTCAGCCCCAAAAGGATGAAGGACCCCCCACACACACAACAACAATGAGCCTTTCATCAGCCCAGTTTGTTTTATCCTACTATATCGGCTGAATCCTCCACCCGGAGTTCTCCCTTAGCTCTGCTGTGCTACACACCACACACTCTCCCTGCACAACCCTCCACGGCTCATCCTCTCAAAGCGCCACACATGCGACGCTCACATGGCCATGTCAGCTAACTCCAAGCACAATCCTTTTCACACCCTGCTGTAACCCCTCAAGGATGTGGATCCCTCATTAATATACACTCATACACACGTTCTTAGTCCTTCACATGCACTGTCTCTCTAACAACCCTATCCAGGCACATTGTAAGAGCCGACTCCCCTCCCCCAGCTGTGATTGACAAGTGAAGCAGCAGTACATGCATCCGATGGTTTCACATGGGGAGTTGGGGGGTGAGGGGCACGTACACTGGGGTTTGTTTCAGCCAACTCTATTGTTGCTGCTCCCCATGGCTCCCTCTCTCTGTCTCCAGTCTGGGGGCGGCCACTACCCTCGCTGCTCTGCTCTTTCAAGGGCTCCACTTGTTATTGGCTTGTAGAGAAGAACGAACAGAGTAGAGGGTATATTACTTATGAGCTTCTGCTAGTCAGTCTTGTCAAGGGGGATTCCTTGAAAGCCAGCTAATAACCTAAGCCTGACTAATGTGTATTTAGTGCGTCTGGCAGACGTGTTTACGTCCCAGTCTCAGTACAGTGTGATGCAACATTACACATTGAGCAGGTAAGAGAGGGGTGGGAAATATGGTGTTCAGAGCATTTTTCGAACATGAGTGCAAAGGGACTAGTGTGTGTTGGGGGGGGGGGAACAAGTGGGAGTGTCACCCCACTGACTCAGCTATCTCCCCCCCCCCCCCCCCCCCCCCCCTTCCATTCCCATTCTCTTTTTGTGGGAGGGAGGTGCAGATTGGGTGAGATGTGTGAGACCTGAGGAGGGTGAGATGGTGTAGATGGGCACAAGCTTGAGTGCTTAGAGGCTGTAGTCAGCCTGAAACAAAGACTCAGTCAGATACACTTGTTGGGTCTCAGGAGCAGTTGTTAGTTGGAGTACTTATCACCTGTTTTGTAAAGGGCTGTTCGAAATGGTTCTGTCAAGCATGCCTTTCTCTGTGATCTGTTTGAATAGTCAGTGTTCCCCTGCCTTTCTTTATTAGGCAACATGGTGTTCCTTATGCAAGTTTTGCTGTACTGTTTTTTTTTAGTTTTACCTGTTGCTCCTGTCTCATTTCCGCTCTCCTGTCTCACCGTTCTGTTGTCTCACTGCTGTTGTGCGGTCTCTGTGCCGTACTCATGTTGCTTAACTTCTAGTCCTACCCCTACTCTCCCATCTGCCTCGTGTTGTTTTCCCCAGCCCTTTGCTCACTCGGTTATTGCTATCAGGGACCTTTGGGACGTCCCTAACCTTAACCATTTAAAATGTGGTGACGTCAAATTGGTCAAACAGTTTTTTACTCTGTGGGGCCAGCAGGCTAAATGTTAATGTGCTGTGTGTGTTGGTGGAGGATGTGTGATACTATGTGGGAAATGAGACCACTGGGTTGTCAGCGTAAAGCAGGAAACTCCAGTTCTGAGAGGAAGTTGATGTGTGTGGCTGTGGAGAAATGAGACTGTGCTTAATGATCCTCACCCGGGGGGCTCTGCTGTCTGCTGTATGGCAGTGAGCTCAGCACGGGAAGGATCTGTCCAACTTCAGTCCCCCCTCCCCAGCCCCCTCTCTCCCCTCCCCAGCATAGTCAACTGTCACGTCTGGCCCTGACATTGAGACTGCAATGAAACTCAGCCGGCGCTCCTACTTGAGTAATCATGGGAATCAGCAGTTTGCTATGTGTGTGCTTCCTTGTTTTCCCTGTGTGTTGAATAACACTGTAGATTCCCCATGGCAAATTGTTAGAAGATGGGTCCTTTACTAGTTGCCGCCTTCAAGATGATTCACATCTAAACAGTTTTGTCAGGTAGTTGTTTTCAGGGTCCAAATGGAGACCATGGCCAGGTAGCACGAGGTCACCGGGTTTTGAATACGTCAGAACGTTGCTCTGGGGTTTCACAGCCAGCTCACACCAGTAAGTGCGAGATTGTCGAACCCATCACCAGAGCTTTAACCAACTCATTATGCATCCATATAGGTGGTATGCAGGCATCCATTTTGTTTATCTATCTTTGGTTCTTCTCAAGGTCTGGTATGAGACTGGCGTATCTCGATGCTCTCCGGAACGAATGCATGGCACATCCTGAGGATGCGAGGGCGTCTTCCTGTGTTATGGTGTGTGCCCTTGCTACGTGTCGTGTGGGAGGGGAGGTCTGAGTGTTGTCAGTTGATGGCTCCTAGAGGAGCCATGTAAGAGGAAGAGTGGGGGAGGTAAGTGAGAATAGCCTTCACATAATGAAGGCAGGCTTCTCAACCCCCTCCCCCCTCTAACTGCCTGCTTGAACCCATTGGCATGAAAAGCATCTGTAGAGTGAAGCCAGCCCTGATACTATGTCCTCTCTGGGTCTCCTGGAGCTCTGGAGCTGTCAGATACAGCCCCAGTGGCAGAGCTTATCACAATAGGGCCACACGTTGTCGTTGGGACACGAGCATTGATTGGGCACGTTTCTTTTATCTTCAAATGCACCCGCCAGTCTCCTCAGACTCTTCTGTTACTGAGACTGTCTTGTAGGATCACTGACTGAGCATGTGTTCTGTTTTCTCTGTGGCCTAATGGCGAATGACCAGACCCAGCAGGGGCTCTGAATGGGCAGAGGCCTTTGACAACGGGCCTCCCTGGCTCTACCTGGGGTATCTGCCGGCCTGCGGAGCGAGGATCTCTGGGACCTTTGTGCACACGTTCAACCAACCCACTGTGTTAACCCACCACAGAGGCTCTGTTTACGTAATCATTAGCAAATGTTTGTGAATCGTGTGGGTGTTTTTTTTCTCTGACGGAAGAGGCTCGTGGCTGCAGCACACAAACTGAAGTCTGTTCCTTTTGAATGGGATTGGCCCATCGTGGACTGAAAATATTTCCTGCGTTACACATGTAACGCTGGGCAATCCCTTATTATTATTATTATTATTATTATTATTATTATTATTATTATTATTATTATTATTATTATTATTATTATTATTATGGCAGTTTTGACACAAGTGATTTGCTCATGGCAGAGCTCTGCTGTGAGTTAGAATGCCAGAAGCCCAATTCTGACCCTGTATTCCAGGTGTGACGCTGCAAGTGACACCTGAGGCTTAGCAAGCTACAGCAGAGCCGCTGAAAGGGCTGAAACTGCGCTTTAGAGGATGTGACACACCTTTTGACTTAGCATTGACTCACCCTCCAACCATCCTTCAAGCATTTGACTCGAGTGTTTACCAGGCTGCTTTGTCAAGTTTTAGTGCCTTGGTGATAAGTCTGTAAAACCTTTATGATTTGGACTGTTGAAAAAGGTGGACAGGCATATCTTTGTCTTATCCATGTTCTATCTGTGCCATGTGCATATCATCGGGTTGACCTAGTGTGTGTAGTTCCTGTGTGTGCCTTGGGGTGCAGGGAGTGTCCTCGCCATGTGTTTGATCCCGGTAGTTTGAGCTCCTTGCAGTAGAGCTCCAGCTGCACTCAGTGTCCCTCATCAGCGCCCTTAACACACACACTGCTTGATTTAACGGTGAGCCCACAGAGGGATCTCCGTCGTGCTGAAGAAAGGGCTCACACCCCACACACTAATTCCCTTTCCTTTGCCATCTGAGCTGCGTCTGAGCTGCCGAGTGGCACTTCAAAGGTGGAGCGGGTAGTGTTAATCCAGGGCTGCTCTGCTGGGCTGGGCACTGGCTCCCCCGGACGGCCCCAGGTTTGAAGTGTGATCAAAGTGCAGTCTTCCACTGATAGATGGGGCCCAGGGTCTGGCTGTCTTGGGACCAGGAAGTGCCAGGGAGCGTGACACAGGATCGCTGTGTCCCCCTGTCAACGGAAAGAAAGGAGGGAGTCCAGATCAAAACCAAAAGTCCTCCATGAAAACCTACAGTACACACGGACACACTTACGTTCACAAAAAACCTCCATACACTCCCTCTCTCTCTCTTTTCTAAGGCTACGCACACGTTTTTGATATCCTACATGTACGTACATATACTGTACATATGGTATCATAACACTGTGAGCGTAGATGTTGAAAGAGCCTCGTGTTCTAAGATCATGGGCATAGTACTGAGGCTAGATAGATAGGGTAATTCCACGATAATGGAATTGCGACGACTCGCTTAAAAAACAATTAGATTTGTCAAAGTTCAACAAACCATACAACTCTATGCACAAGGACTGCTTTTAACCATTCACAATGAACATTTTACAAACACACATTTACTGGAAGAACTGTGCAGATGCAAAGGTTGGTAACAGAGTTTTGGTAAAATCTATGTCCACATTTTCTAAATATCTGCTCTGAATTAAGTCAACGATGTCTGCTGAAAGAAGTGTCAGCTCTGACATGGCACATTCACTTTGAAATAATATATGTTGGTTATTGAACTACGTTAAGTGAAGTGGATTTACACCCGGTAAAGGAATTTCATCATGGGTCCCTGATCTGTACTACACAGAAATGCATAATTGTGACCCACCATCTCTTTTCGGTCTTATGTTCAAAACATTTTTTGTTTGTACTTTCATCCAATGTAAAAAACAGACTCAGAGCTTTGAAATGGTATATAATGCACTGTAGTTGAGGAACAATGTGAAAGTAGTGCTGCTTTGAAAGTTGATAAACTTGAAACCCCACTTTTGAGAAAATGGCCCTTGAATGTTTTAGTAGACCTATTGGAGAACTCATCTTTGTTTTACGCCCATTCCGCATCGCTCATACTCTCTTAAGCCTTAGCCCCACCCATCTCTTTGATTCACATGTGAGGCCATGTGCTAAACAATTTATGTACAAGAACAATACCAGTAACGGTGGCAGTTATACTGGTGATAGATGAGGTAGTGTGTGTGTCACTCTGTTTGTAATCTCTCTACCCCCCAGACACACCCGACTAAGTGATGCGCCATGTAAAAGAGAGGCTATAACCACCCCCCAGCCACATCTAGTGGATGGGTCTCTATTGTCATGTACATGAAATACAAAAGATGGCCCTAATCACTCCCAGACACCTGGCTAAATTGATGGGTCATGTAATCATGTGGCAAAGTGGAGTCTTTTGTAATCTAGCTAGTTTAACAATTAACCATACATAGGGATTGTCATAGCTAGCCACCATGTGTGAGATGATGTAGCATTGCCTTTAAATTGTTTAACTTGGGTCAAACGTTTCAGGTAGCCTTCCACAAACTTCCCACAATAAATTGGGTGAATTCTGGCCCATTCCTCCTGACAGAACTGGTGTAACTGAGTCAGGTTTGTAGGCCTCCTTGCTCACATGCTTTTTCAGTTCTGCCCACAAACTTTCTATAGGATTGAGGTCAGGGCTTTGTGATGACCACTCCAATACCTTGACTTTGTTGTTCTTAAGCCATTTTTCCACAACTTTGGAAGTATGCTTGGGGTCATTGTCCATTTGGAAGACCCGTTTGCAACCAAGCTTTAACCTCCTGACTGATGTTGCTTCAATATATCCACATAATTTTCCTTCCTCATGATGCCATCTATTTTGTGAAGTGCACCAGTCCCTCCTGCAGAAAAGCACCCCCACAACATGATGCTGCCACCCCCATGCTTCACGGTTGGGATGGTGTTCTTTGGTTTGCAAGCCTCCCCCTTTTTCCTCCAAACAACGATGGTCATTATGACCAAACAGTTCTATTTTTGTTTCATCAGACCAGAGGACATTTCTCCAAAAAGTACTATCTTTGTCCCCATGTGCAGTTGCAAACCGTAGTCTTTTTTTATTTAATGGCGGTTTTGGAGCTGTGGCTTCTTCCTTGCTGAGCGGCCTTTCAGGTTGTCGATATAGGACTCGTTTTACTGTGGATATAGATACTTTTGTACCTGTTTCCTCCAGCATCTTCACAAGGTCCTTTGCTGTTGTTCTGGGATTGATTTGCACTTTTCGCACCAAAGTATGTCTCCTTCCTGAGCGGTATGATGGCTGAGTGGTCCCATGGTGTTTGTACTTGCGTACTATTGTTTGTACAGATGAATGTGGTACCTTCAGGCGTTTGGAAATTGCTCCCAAGGATGAACCAGACTTGTGGAGGTCTACAATGTTTTTTCTGAGGTCTTGGCTGATTTCTTCTGATTGTCCCATGATGTCGAGCAAAGAGGCACTGAGTTTGAAGGTAGGCCTTGAAATACATCCACAGGTACACCTCCAATTGACTCAAATGATGTCAATTAGCCTATCAGAAGCTTTTAAAGCCATGACATCATTTTCTGTAATTTTCCAAGCTGTTTAAAGGCACAGTCAACTTAGTGTAGGTAAACTTCTGACCCACTGGAATTGTGATATAGTGAATTAGAAGTGAAATTCTGTCTGTAAACAATTGTTGAAGAATTACTTGTCATGCAGAAAGTAGATGTCCTAACCGACTTGCCAAAACTAGTTTGTTAACATGAAATCTGTGGAGTGGTTGAAAAATGAGTTTTAATGACTTCATCCTAAGTGTATGTAAACTTCCGACTTCAGCTATAACTCTGTTATATACACAACTGACATTTTAAATATTTCATAGTGCTCTTTTATTTTTCTATTGATGTCTACCCAATTTGGATCTGACAGAGACAATGTTTTGGCAATTGAATTTTCACTCTTTTGGGCTTTGGAATGTCAATTAAAATCATTTTTGTAATTGTTTCATAATGTTTTAACTGATCAAAACCCAAATCGTTTTTAATAAAAAATGTAATAATCGAACCGAAACTGAACCAACTTCACAAAACACTAATCACTCAGCATTACTGCTAGCTAACCATGTTATTGTAGTTTCTGTCCCCCTAGTTCTAGGCCCTCCCAGGGTTGTGAGCTTCCCTCCTCCCAGACTCTTATTTAATTATTCTTTAGATCCATTAGAATCGGTCTAATTTTCCACCATGAGCAGATTGATCAATAGGTTTTTAAATTGGTCATTGAAATGTGCTCAAGAAGCTTAATTAACTTTTTTGAATAATAGGACTTGAAGAATCAGCACAGCCAGCTCCTCTGGCATTTTTCTGTTGCAGCTACTCAGGACTGGTTGGTGCTATCGGATAAAATGTTTTAACTCCAAAGCAGAAACATCCATCTTATCCTGTTTTTCAACCTCTCTCTCCCTCTCTCCACTGTTTTCATCCTGCTGACTGTTGACTCCTAGCTTCCTTGCCTCTCCACAGCCAGGAGGTGTGGAGGTTGACCCCCAGTGACCCGGAACTCAGACATTTTTCTCTAGCGACAGGCAGCAATCTGCAGGCTGTGGCTGCACAATGAAATGGGCCTCCTCGCTCTTCAGTCACCATGCTTTTTCTTTGGGGAGGTTTGTTGGTGGTGGATGGGAGATGTGTTTTAGGCTGAGAATTTGGACGTTCTGTAGATGGAGACAGAAGGGCGTGGTGGGGCGTCAGTTGCAGGCGGATTACTTTTTTAAAAGGGAAATGGTCAATGCTGAAGGGTCGCTTTGCATCGTGGGAAGAAATGTTAAGTGAAATGGATTCTTGGATGATGGGGCACTTTTCATTAGCATTTTTTGCCTCAGCCTCCCTTGTCTCAGCCCAGCCTCTGCTCTGTAGCTGAGGGCCTTTGCGTATCCTGGGGAGAGAGCAAAGCATGCTGGGTAACGGTGTGGGGTGCTGTGGCCCTGTTGATCAGCGGAGGAGAGGGGGCCGGGTCTGTGCGGTGGCCCTAGGCTCCTGCTGCCATCTCTCCTTGGCCCTTTAGTTTGCTCTCATGGTTACTGCCGCTTCATAAACCCTCAATGGTGGCCACACAATGCCAGGCAGGAGAGGGGTCAGGGTTGAACTTGAACCTCTCCTCCAACCGCTGGCAGAAAGGACTCCTCTGAAAACATGTGAGCTAGTCCCCCCCCCTCCCCACAGTGACTCAATCACACAAATGGGTCCCTACACACAGCCTACCTAGTATGGTTGTTTGTCATGATATTCTGGTCCCCTATGGCTCTCACAATATAAGTTACTAGTTCCAATATCCACACTTCAACCAAGTTTTGCGGCGAGAGCTCCTGTTTCATTGAAAATGTCTAACTGTGGCTTAGAAACCCTAAATTCCCATCAATCCTACCGTTTTACTCCAGGGCATCCGTATCACTTTGGAATCTCACAGCTTTATTTTTTTACTGCACCGACCTGTGACTAATACCAACCATAAAATGTTATATGCAGACTTTAAAAATGAATATTTTTGTGTGCCTTAAAAAGAGGATCTCTATATAACTCAAAGGCTGACCTCTTCCCCCTGCTGTGTGTCTTTCTGTGTGGTAGGAGCTGGAAGAGGCGCTACAGCAGCAGGACATAGACTTTCTGTCTGACCTCCTCGTCTCACTGCTGCAAGGATGCTACCAGCGCACAGATATCACGTAAGTAGTGCCCCCAGCCTTCTCACATCCTTTGTTCAACCTTCATTCCATTTTTATTAGTTAAATATTGACTAGGTCTACCTTTTCGCTCACTAGCAGACAGCAGCATTTACCTTCCTTGTAACAGACCAACGTTGCGTTATCTTCCCCATCTTGGTGACAACATCCAGGGGCCCATATGGGCCTGCACACAGTGAAACACAGGAAGTTTGAGTCACAAAACCTGTTAATAGTGAGCACATCAGAATGTGCACAGCTTGTGTTGAAATCAGCCTTTGCAACTGCGTGAGAGTTCTCACAAAGGAAACTAGGGTTAGGAGGATTTTTCCCTGGGGGGGACAGTTCCTTTGATGATTAAGTGTGAGAGATAGGGAGTGGGAAGAGCACAGGAAAGTAAAATGAATGTTCCAGCCCTAAAGGGGCCCCCACCCACTACCTCCTCCTCCTACTGGGGCCTCGTTGATCAAAGGTGCGTGCGCACAAAAAAATACTCTAAACCTTGCGTGTGCCAGTTTTCCCGCAAAGGTTGTTATTCAGCAATTTTGAGCTTGACGAGAAAGTGTGCATATCTACACGCAAATCTCAAGCCATGCGTGCACACAACTTCTAGAAGGTTCATCAACTGTATTGCAAGCAAATGGGCTTATTGTTTGTTTGGGGGGAAATTGGAGGTGTTTGCTCAGGAATTGTAATAATGCTAGGCTAATATAATCACAATCATGTATTGATAAACCAAATATTGAAGAACAATTAGTATTTTTCATGGAAGTGTGGGCTGTAGCATTTACTTTTAAATAGTTTTAAAGGACAATCAGTCTTGGCAGAATGTGCGGCCAGTGTTTGGCACTCGCTAGGTGGCATGCCCACACCTCTACAGAAATGTGATAACATTTGCAATTGCACTTCCTTTTAGGAACTATCATGGCCCAGTTCCAACATTTTTCAAATCATACAGAAAATGAGGGCGTTTTTCTTACCATAAAAGGTGAATGGAGGGTGTTTTCCAGGTGGGGTTGTAGCACTTGGGTGGGTGGTGGTGTGAGTTAGAGAGAGTCAGAGTCAGGGAGAGAACTTCTAGTTGAAGAGATTGAGTGTGACATGAATGTGTTAGAAACCACTAAATGATCCAATGTTTTATTGGAACCCTTGACTAGTTTCCAACCAAATTCACTGCAGTAGATCTCAATATGGTTTTGTAAATACCCAGCCCTCCTCACTATTGTATTGTCATACTAGCAAGTCATTGTCTCTGAGAGAATAATGGCGATGCTTTACTAGGTGTCTGTGAAGACATATGGGACTAATCACTCCTCTGCCCCTCCCGTCCCCTTCAGCCCGCAGGCATTCAGCGGTTACCTGGACGACATCATCAACTACCGCTGGGAGCTGGAGGAGGGGAAGCCCAACCCCCTGCGCCAGGGACCCTTTGAGGAGCTGGCGCCACGCACGCAGGTGGAACTGCTGCACAGGCTGTGTGACTACCGCCTGGACGCTGCTGATGTCTTCGATCTGCTCAAGGTACTACGCACACACACACAGAGAGTACACCTGTTACCGCAAGTCTGCACCTGTTTTAACTCCGGTTATGACTGCTTCAGAGTTAGTGCGGGGTAAACAGTAACAAATATAAACACTTTTTTGGTATCTGTAGTTATTGTGACACCATTTATGGTGACTGGCTCAAGGAGTACTATCTAACCTGATGAAGTGATTTATATACATTATTAATCCTTGCAATGTTTGATCCTAGGGCCTGGATGCGGACAGCCTGCGCGTGGAGCCGCTGGGGCAAGATGGGAGCGGCACCCTCTACTGGTACTTCTATGGTACCCGCATGTACAAAGAGGAGCCGGTCAAGAGGAAAGCAGAGCAGCTCTGGTAAGAGGGTTGCACCATAGGGCATCGGCTGTAGACGTTGGATGGTTGATGCTTGCCAATAATTCAGAGGTCGCAGTATGTAAAGACTATGCTGGTCTATAACCATGTTTTTATTATCTGATACTTTTCTGTGTGTGTGTGCGTGCTCTGGTGTCTGTAAGGCTATGTAATATGTAAACAGTAGCACTTCCTACTGCTAATTCTGTTTTCTAAGGAAGGACAAAGTGAGCACCAACATAGTCATTCTCCATAACTACATGTACTTGTTAGCCTGTTAGAGGTTAATCACACAGGCCACTCCAGTAATAGCTACCCTGGTAAAAGGCCTGTAATTTTAAGTCTGGGCCTATATTTGTTTTTTATGGTGTTGTCCCACAGTGAAGCCCCTGAGATCAAACCAGCAGAGAAGAGGAAAAGAGGGAGACCACCAAAGAAGAAAGTGGAGGAGATCCAGCTAAGGTTAGACCAGCAGCAGGCTCTCTCCTTAGCAGAAAATAAATGTATTCACCAGCTTTGTTCCCCAGTCCTTGTTCATGCAATACTTTGGTGTGCATGGTAAGTAGTGAACGGGCTGTCCTGTTGTGTTTCAGTGAGGTGGAGAGTGAAGTGAAGAAGGAGAATGGACTGGAAGGTCTGCACTCAGGCACAGGTGAGCAAAAAGACAAAGCTATCAAACATGGTCGATTTAGATTGACTTCTACTTCTGAGTAGAGATTATATTGATGCTGACGATTGAGACTCATGTTGACCATAATGTTGTCTGTCTGTCCGTCCAGACCGTGAGCGTGGCGCCTGGTCCCTGGTGTGTGACACAGAGGAGCAGTGGGCCAGTCTGGCAGAGAGCATCAAGGACAAAACGTCCCCCCAGGACCGCCACCTCTACCGCATCATCAGCCAGAACTTCCTCCCTGAGATCAGCAGCATGATTGAGTTCAAGGTCAGACAGCTCTCTCCTCTCCTCTATTCACTCTTCATTCAGACAGTGACTCCAGGAGGCGTTGGGAAATGGAGGCTGGGAGGGAGGCTGTGTGAAGTGGCTACAGGTGTGGAGGCCGACTGGTCTCTGCTTGCCCTGAACACCAGCTTCTAAACCCTCCTGAGCCTTGGGCCCAAAGCCTGTCTGTCTCTGCCTGCTGCTGCTGGTGTGACAGTCGGGGCTGGGGTCACTCATTTATCGCTAGTTTTTCTTCTAGGGAATGAGACTCGCTGTGTTTTAACTGTTCAAACTCTGCCCTTTTAAGACATTGCATACTCATTTATCTTTGAGTATACGTAGTTAGACAGTATAGATTTTGCAAGATGAGCACATTTTGGTTGGTGGTGGCTGCTATCCGTAGCCCACCATTTCTTAGTTTCCTCTTGTCTGATAACACATACTGGTCCTGTTGCTATAGAAACCCAACACAGCCTGCCCGTCCTTGTGGTCTGTGACGGTCAAAAACCCTTTGGCCATTCTGTCTGCATGGGGTCATTCTCTAATGATCACCCGATGGTGACCTGTCCTTCACGGCCAGCATGCCTGGCTGGTATCTATCTGGACATATACACAGTTCTCAAGCTGATGAACATTCCCTTCCCACCGGGTGTTGGCTCTGGCAGTACGGTGCAGGCTCTGGCAGTACGATGCAGGCTGTGTGTAGCGGGTTGAATGTGTGTAGCGTGTGTGAGCGCACACTGCCGTGGAGGCCTCCAGTTCCTGTCCACAGCCCTGGCTGTCACAGCTATTTGGTGGGGCGCTGACTGGAGGCAGGCGCTCACCTTGAGGCGGAATGAAGCCTCTTGACGGCCCTCTGCACTGCAGGATTGTCGACCACTTAAGCGGCGACACCAGAGGCAGTCCATCTCCTGTGTTGGATAAGTGCTGTGGGTAATGCAGAGCAGAGGAGCCCCAGGACACGCCGGTGCTGCTGTGCAGAGAGAGAAGACTGGGGGATGGGAGCTGTACCTTGTTCAGCACTTTGAAAGCCCCTGTGGTGGGGGTGGAGGTCATAAGCACCAGTGGAGGTAGCTGCCTTGCTCAAACACGTCCACATGCTGCTGGCAGGCAGAACTCTACAAGAGGGAAGGGGCTTGGCCTGGTGGTGGTTTTCACAGGCCCGATCATCTGATGGGCTTTAACCGGAAGCACCAAGCCCATTCCCTTGACATACAGTTGAAGTCGGAAGTTTACATCCACTTAGGTTGAAGTCATTGAAACTCATTTTTCAACCAATCCACAGATTTCATGTTAACAAACTATAGTTTTTGCAAGTCGATTAGGACATCTACTTTGTGCATGACACAAGTAATTCTTCCAACAATTGTTTACAGACAGATTATTTCACTTATAATTCACATTATTTTGCCTCCAGGAGAATGAGCAGAAGCAGAGGCTGCTGGACCCCACCCCAGTACGCAGTTCTTACCGGCTCTCTGAGAAACGCATGAGCCAAGAGGAGGAGGTGAGACCAGCTGTGTGTGTGTGTGTGTGTGTGTGTGTGCGCATAGATGGTTCTTAGTGTAGGTCCCGTCTCCTGTGAGACCCAGGGGACTGATAGTTTCCTGTGTGTGTGTCAGGACACGCTGCAGGCCATAGCTGACGTGGAGCAGCAGAAACAGAGGGATGAGGACATGGACAGGCAGGCACTGCTGGCGGAGCAGAGACGAGAGGAGGAGATGCTGCTTCAGGAGGAGCGCCAGAGAGAGGAGCTGGAGAGAGTCAAAGCTGTAGAGGGTGAGTAGTGGAGCTGGGAGGGGTAGACTGGGTGAGGCTCAGAGTGTTCCATGTACAGACTCCTGGATCAAAGACATGATGGATTCTATAGGACAGCCAAAGTCGCACACACCTCTGCATTTATTTTGCCGGTACCATTGTCTGATCCACTTCCCCTGGTTGTGAATTATACCGGGATCTTAATTTGACCTATTATCACAGCAAAATAATGCAATACTGTTAATATAATAGTGTGTTAATGTGGCTTTTCAGTTAATTTATGTACATCAAGAAGCTCATCTGCGTTTCTTGTGGTGCAGGAAAATTCTGAGTAACGAGTCATCAAATTAAGATCCTACATCTGTGTATTGCACAGGATTGGGCTGTGAGTGGGAATGTTGAGCCCTTTGAATCACAGGAGTCTCTTCCTCCGTCGGATGTCATCTGTTGTCAAGGGTTAATTAACTGGTGAACGACCCTCATGAATGTATTATAGATTAACAGCAGGACCGTCTGGGTTGGGCTGGTCTCGAGTGGATCGGAGTCTCAACCCTGCAACATATTTTAATCCGCGCAGCAGGGGGCAGTCTCCTGTTGAATGATAAAGTGATATGTGCTACTCTCTGTTGTCTCGTCTTTTGATCGTCTGTGCCTGCAAAAAGATGGTCCATGAATCACTCTTCTCTGAACTCCTTTAGTCTCTCGTGATGTTCGGTCAGGTTTT
This sequence comes from Thymallus thymallus, assembly GCA_023634145.1. Taxonomy (NCBI): domain Eukaryota; kingdom Metazoa; phylum Chordata; class Actinopteri; order Salmoniformes; family Salmonidae; genus Thymallus; species Thymallus thymallus. Next base: position 34,272,949 of record CM042413.1, on the reverse strand, counting down.
TATTGACTCTGCGAACCAGCAGATGGCCGGATGGGCAAAAGGTGCCCTTGAAACTGTAAGAAAAGACTAGGAAGTACCACTAGCGTTAGCGCAGTATTCCTCATGCTGTTGTGTGTAATTTTATTGTGGTTCCTGTGTTCTGCTGTGTCCCCCAGAGCGAGCACGGCGGCGGAAGCTGCGTGAGGAGAAGGCCTGGTTGATATCCCAGGGGAAGGACCTGCCCCCCGAACTGCTGCACCTGGAGCCCCACTCACCCATCCGACGCGCCCGCAGGACAAAAGCCTTGTAAGAGCACACTACTACTCAACACTAGAGTGGCGATAATTTATGCATAGTAACCTGTGTGGATTTGTTTTGAAAATGTTCTATCTTTTATTGCAGCTATGAAATTGATGATGATTATACGGCATTGTACAAAGGTAAAGTAATGAATATGCCCTGTCATCTATGCAATCATCATTGTGTAAAGCATATTGACCTGCTGCAGATTTTTATGGACAGTGAGCCAGGATGTGTCCTCTGTTCTGACTCCAACTGTTCTTGACAGTGTTGGAGGCCCTAAAATCCCACAAAGACTCCTGGCCCTTCTTGGAGCCTGTGGATGAATCCTATGCCCCCAACTATAATGAGATCATTCAGGTGAGTGAAATCACAGTGGAAAAAGACTGGTCCAAACTTGTCAAATGAAGGTTAGATGCCTCGGTTATGATTTATTTAATTTTTTTCACATTGTAATTTGATGTCATCCATTCCACAAGTAGCAATTTATGTTAGACCTGATTTCTCCTCAGACTCCGATGGACCTGTCCACCATCGAGAGGAAGCTGAATGAAGGGGAGTACATCGCCAAGGAGGAGTTTGTGTCCGACATGAAGCTCATGTTTGAGAACTGCATTGAGTATAATGGGGAAGACAGTGGTAAATACGCACACCTCTTCATTTTGAGCTTAACCTTATGCTATTTAGTAGGATGCATGATGTCCCTCAAATGCCTTTAGCAAGTGAAATATGTTTTTTGGATTGACTTTGGACTTGATTTATGAATGTAAAATGGATCAATTTGACTAAGTGGAGGAGGAGAGAATTTTTTGGGAAAGCTGGACTGTAACAGATTTGACAGTGATGAATGGGGAGTGATTGAGCTGTGCTCCAGCAGTGCCCTGACTGCCGGCCAGAGAAACATTCCAGCTCCTAGCTAAGCCCCATGTCTGGAACCATCCATCTGTCTGAATGCTCTCCCCAGGGAGAGGCACGTGGGCCAGGGGTCAACCACACCACGGACCTCTGGCCTGGTCAACCTGCCGGCCAACGCTGGGGTGTATCTATGTGATGGCATGCAGATGATACTCTAATATTTGTGTGTGTCTGTGTTTAACTGGCCAGTTGAATGAGCCCTATGTGCCGGTCTGTGTTTTTCTTCAGAGTACAGCATCATGGCGGAGTCCCTGGAGCGCTGTTTCAGCCGAGCGCTGCTCAAGCACTTGCCATCGGAGGACGGCGACACGGACGAGGAGTTCCACGTGAGCGGTGAGGACCGTGAGAGAGACCGCAAGGAGAAGAGGCGGAGCAAAGGCCCCAAACAGGCGGGGCCAGAGCGCTTGAGCCGAGCCACTGAACATGCCTTGCGCAAACGGACACATCCAGGGGGCAAGGGCAGCACCGCCATGGAGGAGGAAGGGAACAAGGCGGCCCTGCCTCCCCCTCCCCCCCACTGGGCCAACAGACACCCACACCCCCACAGCATGCCCCATGGACAACCCAACCCTGGGAATATTTACCACCCAGCACAGCAGGTAGCTAGGAACTTTGTTTATTTATTTTTTGTTCTTGTTTAGGCTTAAAGGGAGGCCATGCATGTAAAAACAATATTTCACATAGGATATTGTGTTTTACTGCTCTAGTGGGAGTTGGTCATGAATTAAGAGAAAAGGGGTAGTTTGAGATGAGGACAGATAAATGCATGACATTTTAGACCTGAGATATTGAACTGCCATCCATTCTGCAGCAGCTCCAGCGCCCCCCTGGTCCCCACGGTCCACACATGTATGGCCAGAGGATGGCCATGGACCCCCACTATGCCTACCCGCACCCTGGACAGGGACACATTCCCCGGCCTGGAGACCCCAATGCTCACCACATGCCTCAACATTACAACATGCAGGTGAGATCAGCTAAGAAAACAATCACAGGGAGTTTTTACATATCTGATGAGGAACTATCCAGTTATCTGCTCTGCTCACACAGTGTGCTCAAGCTGAACAATGTTTTGTGTGTTTCTGATCTGTCACAGTTGGTTGGTTATATTTTCTGCCATGTAGACATACTGATAGACATAATTTGTATTCCAGCCACACCTGGGGGATGGTCACCACATTAGCCCTAGATACCAGGTGGGGCCTGATGGCCGGCCTCTTCATCCCCAGCAGCAGCAGCACCACTACGTGGGTCCCACCCACGGCCCATCGCTGGGCCCCCGCCCTGTGGCTCTCCAGTCTGGGGGCCTTTGCACCCCCACTCCCGAAGGCAACATGTACCCGTCCCACCAGCGCACCGACAGCCACCCCATGCACCCCGGAGGAAACCGCTACCCCGGGCCTGACGTCCCACCACAACACAACTACCCAGCCTTCCGTCCAGGCATGGGCATGCATCCTAACATGTGGTCAGGGATGAACCACCAAGGCCAACAGAGGCCCAGCAGACCTGTGATGCAAGACCAGAATATGGCTAACCACCAGCAGCACCCCTATTTCCATGGGGGTCCACGTCCCATGGGCCCCAAACCCTGGCCAGAGCAGCCTGGTGGCCCTGGAGGGTACCCCCCACCCCCCAACAGCCAGTACAGGATGCCCAGTGGCATCAGCAGCTCCCCGGGGTCCATGGCCCTGCGGCCACCCATACCTCATCAGGACTCCAGGCAGCGTCTGGCCTCCATGCTGGAGAGCCCGGAGATGATTGCCCTGCAGCAGCTGTCTGCCTCCTCCACTGGACTCCCTGCTGGCTCCTCTCGCCAGCACATGGGAAACTTTCATCAGCAGCCCCCACAGGGAGTTGGCAGCGCCCCAACTCAAGCTCAGCCCTCGCAGCACCCACCTCCCCCTGAAATTCAGCTGCTGCGTCCTGCCAGAGATGATGGCCCAGATAGCCAGCCTGCTCATCACACAGACATGCATCCCAAAGGTAGAAATTATCTTCTCTGCTTTACAACTCTCCCTCTAAGCTTTATGAATATCAACCTGGATTGTTGTCTACCTCTTAAAAACATTATTCACGACTGAAGTTCTATCTATATTTCATAAGCAAACCCTCTCCCCTCATCTCTTTGCAATGCGATGGTTAAAATTTTTCAGAGTGACTAATTCAATATTTGTCGCAACTTGCTTTGAGGGTGGAACTGAGAGCTGACATGTCATCACAATGCAGCTACACTAGCAAGAATATGTTTTGATATAAAATGACAAACCCAACATTTTTCACAAATATAATCAAAGATTAGGTTAATTTTGTCTGTGCCATGAAAAGTAATAGGACATGTTCTCTGTCTGTAGAGGTATACACTCCGATGTTGTTCTTCAAATGGATCCTTTGTATTCACAGTAACAACCTTCCTCTATATTTTCTGTCCTAACAGGGTCCACATCAGATCCCAAAACAACAAACAACAACCATGCAGGAATGCGGGTAAACCCTGTCCAGTCTGAACAGGAGCACCCCTCATTCCCCAGTCCCACAGAGCCTCCCAGTCGCCTCACTGGGGGCATGCAGAGCCCCTCTGCTCCAAACTGGGGCAGATCACAGGAGAGGGGTAGTGGGACCGGGGAGCAGGCTGCGTCTGGGCCGGTACACCCACTGAGCTCAGAGACAACCGTTAACCAGGAGGGGGAGAGAAGAGGACAGTCTGTCAGCCAGACTCCCCCTCAACAGAACAACCCTTCCATTGTTCCTCCTCCACACCCCCACAAATCACCTCACTTCCAGAACTCTCCTCATTCCCAGAATGCTCCACAGCATATTACCCAGATCCCCCCTCAGCAAATCCCAGAGAATGTCCCTCACCCTCAGAACGCCCATCAACAAATTATCCAGAATGCACAGCAACAAAACATCCCTCAACATATCAGTCAAAATGCCCCACAGCAAGGATCCCAAAACCACCACCAGCAAAACCATCACAACACACCTCCACATGTGGCTCAGAATCCCCTTCAACATGGTCCACAGCCAAGCCCCATGCACGGAATGCCAAAGAGTGCCCCCCAGGGGGCCCAGCCTGGCCCTGGTCCACCACAGCCAGCCCCTTTCACCTCCCTGCCCCCCAGCCACCCTGTGTCCCAGCTGCCTCCCCAGCCCAGCCCAGCCGACCATGGAGACCAGAGGCCCAGCGAGCCCACTAGCAGAAGGGACTCTGGAGTCAGCTCTGGTAACCCCAGCATGATGAAGTCTAGACCTCACAACGGCATCTATAAACAACAGTCGTTCAGTCCCAAGGCGCAACAGACACAGTTGGGTAACCAGGGCAGGCCGGGGCCAAGGGGACCAGCACCTGGTCACATCCCAGCCATGCCTCCCCTCTCTCCCGGCCAGGAGACTGGAGCCATGGGCAGCCCAACACATCCACCCTATGGTCAACCTATGGGCAGGCCCATGCCCCCTTCAAATCGGCAGCTTTACCCAAACCAAGCTATGCCCCAGACCATGAACCCTCAACATAACCCTGCCGGCTACCCCACCTACCACCAGCAAGGAGCTGCCTATCCATACCACATGGCCCAGCAGCAACATCTCCAGGGCCACACCAACATGTACCCCCAGTACCAGCAGCAACACTTCTACCCCCAGCCCCAGGGCAACATCCGGGGGGGCTACCCCCCTGAGGAGTGGCAGAGGCAGCAGCAATACCAGCCTCGCCACCCCATGCCATCCAACACCTACCTGCCTGCAGCCAGTGCCAAGGGCAATGGGCGCCTGAAGGAGGGCAGCAGCATGGGCTCCCCCCTGGGCTCTGAGGGCTCCGGGGGCAGCCTGATGTCCCCAAGTCTCCTGGCCGAGGGCCCACTTGGAGGCTCTGCGGAGAAGGAGAGCAGGGAGGCTGGCAGCCCAATGAAGCCTCAGCATGCTCGGGTGGAGGAGAGCTCAGAGCGGCCAGAGAGCCCCAAAGAGATCCTGGACCTGGACAGCCACAATGCTGCCGCACGCCGTCGGAATGCCCAGCCCCCGCCTCAAGTGGCCAACTTCCTGTACGACCCACGAGCAGTGCATCCTGGGATGCAGCAGGGTGGGGCCCCGCCCCCCCACATAATGTCTCGGCCTCCGTACCCTAGCCAGCCCGGCTATGCTAGTGGACACTACACTCCCCAGAGACCCCACCCCCACCTCATGGAGGCCCTGCAGCGGCCCCAGCACCTGCCCTTTCACCCGGGACAGACCCGCATGGCCATTTACAGACACCCCCAGGCTGAAGGCCACTTCCAAGGCATGATGGTCCAGCAGAGAGGCCTGGGGCCTGAACATTTCCTTCACCCAGGGTAAGAAAGAGCTACACTGGAGATTCTAACTGTTCATTAATGAGCAGGGATTCTTTGCAAAAGAGACCTTGGTCTGAATGGGATTCCCTGCTAAAAATAAGGTAAAACATATGGCTGAAAAGAGGTTATTGATGTTTCTTTATAAATATTTTATGTAATCTTGTAGGCAGCAGATGATGTCTCCCAGTGGTCCCAGCAGTAAACAGGGAGTTTGAGCAACTCTGTGGGAGCAGGGTAAGTCACTGTTCGATGGTGTAGAACTATCACCAATCCAATATTTTCAGAATCCCAGTCAATAAATCACATCATGTTTCAATTAGGGCTGTCTCGGTGACCGTATTACTGCCACACCAGCGGTCACGAGTCATGACCGGAGTCAAATTCCACGTGATCGTTTAGTCACGGTAATTAGTCTTCTCCAAGTTCTGATGCTGCTGATGGTTATTAGTAGCCTACCAATCTTTCTAACTGCCTGGTACTCGGCACTCTATTGTCCCTCTAATCACTCTCATGTGATGTAAACTAAAATCTAATCATGAGCGCTCATGTTGCGCAACATTTCTATAGGCTATGCAATTATGTGAGAACAGAGTTTTGATGGCCTCTTAAAAAGAGGATCCCCTCAGCTTTCTATAGGCTAGGCCTACTTTTTTTGTTTTATTTATTTATTTCTCAACTTTCCTAATATTAAGCACATTGCACAACAGGGATACGGAAAAGGTATGAACATGTATGCACTAACTAACTGTAAGTCGCTCTGGATAAGAGCATCTGCTAAAATGACAAAAATGTAATGTAATGTAAATGTATAGCCTACCTGGCTGGCATGAAAATGAAACACGGGAAATGTTCATGCCTGTTTCGAGACGGGTGCATGATAATGGTCCATTCTAAATTAAATCAAATTTCAAACGTAGTATATGTAAAGACCAGATTAAACCAAGAACAGTCTGATAGGTGACAATATTAGCCTATCACTTGTGAATGATATATTATCACTTGGGGGGGGGGGGGGGGGGAGATAATGCATTTATTATGATGTTATAGGCTGTATGAAAAATTGATTTATTTGACTTTTTAAAATGTAGATGTTCAAAAGGTCTGCATCAGTGGCTTGTAGAATGTGTGGAAGCCAGGAGATATTACATGTTTGTTAATTAACGGTCAATTACCTTGAGACTGTTATTTGCTTGAAAATCACAGGCTGACAAAATGACATGACTGCCACAGCCCTAGTTTCAATGATTTAATATCCTTGTTTCATTCCTTTTCTCCACAATTCAGGTAAAGGACAAAAGCAACAAAAACCTTTTACACAAAGCAGTACCTGCATATTATCCATGACGACAACGTGTGCTTGCCTGTGCCTCTCCTGTCATAAGACTTTAAAATGTGACTGTGCTGTTGGAACCATGATGTTCTCTGCTGCGGAGCGGTTCAAAATGGAGTCTGTTCTCTGTCTGTCTGTGTCAGAGGGCACCACTAAGTAGGTCTCCCACTGCATCGGACAGGAGATGCAGACAAGGGAGACATTTATTTGAGAATTCTTTTATTTTAAGGAATGAGTTCTTTGCCCCTGGGGATGTCTGTCTGCTTTCTGTGGACTTCCAGTCAAGTTCAGACTGTGTGTACAGCTGGTCCCTCCCTCGAGGCCCAGCCAGCAAGAACATCTGGAGACCCTGCTCCTCTGTCTGCATGCCGGTTGGACTCAGAATTGGGCTGCCTGTGTAAACGCAAGCTTTAAGTGGCCTATTGACATGGTCTGATTGTGGTGCTCTATTTGACCTTTTTAAATTATTTCTCACACTGGATTTGTCTGGAGAAGGCTCTCCCCCCTGTCTATAGCTCTCTACGGACCTCCAGACAGGTCCTCTCAGCCACTCTCTGGACAAAAGGAGCTGGTGATAAGAGGAGAGCACTGGTGTTACTTTCTTTTGGTTTTGTTCTCCAAATGCTTTTAAACTCAGGTGTAGAAAAGGAGGTACTTTGAGACTGTAGAGAAGCTGTCATCAGAACCCTGTGGACAGACACACACAGGCTTTGCAGTTGCCTTTGTTTCCTTCCTGTTGAATGTATGTGTGAATGAGTTGGATATATGTAGATAGATATACAGCACAGTCACGTGAAGGGACAGAAGACAATGGAGGATTGCCTGTCGAAAAAAAAGAAAACGTTCTGGTAAGGGGAGCTTTCTGTCCAGGTGCTCTGTCCATTTCCACCTCCGGTGTAATTTTATGCATCCTTGAAAACTGCCTTCACTATGAGAATGTCTTTGATTTCAGACCTGCAGAGAGCCTTCTCTGCTATGCACTAGGGATAGTCTACACATACTGGAATTTAGTGGCCTTTGTTTGTTTGTGTGTGTATATGAATGAATGAATGAATGAATGAATGAATGAATGAATATATATTAAGTATAACTATTCACTGTAGTTGACCTCTGTCTCACAAACTGGGGATTTCTGTGGGTTGGTTCGCCACACTAACATGTGCCCAGCTGGTTGGCATATGCACATACACACAAAGTGAACATGAGTTGGAATCAACAATTGATGTATGCTAAGGTATTTTATTTCTATATTCATATGGTCATCCTGACAGCCAAATTATTTTTATTTGTTTCAATGTCATGTATTGCATTCCATACATTTTGTTGAAAAATGTCACCTAAAATGGTAGTCTCCTATTGTAGCTCCTTTTTATGTGGTGAGTTTATTATTCTATTTGGAACGGTAAAGATTCTATCCACAATCACACCAATGCATGATTAGTTCTTCACGTCAGTGCCTCCTCCTCCCCAATTCAATGAACTTAATGTCCTCAGGGTGTACAGTTCTATACGGGTATTTTAATGAATTATTTGAAGGAGAAGCACCAAAAGAAAATATGACTGGATTAGTGACAAATTAATTCACGTAATTTTATGTGACAACTGATAAACCAATATTGTTTTTGCAAGATTCTGTGTTTTTTTTTCCGGTCCACCTTGTGACAATGGCGGTCTTGCTCACTGCCAACCCATTTGATTTCTGTTTGGGATATAAAAAAAAAAGTATATTCGGTTTTGTTTTTCATTTTAATATTGTAGCTCTCGTCATTGTCTTCCCCATCTTATTAAATCCATGTTGCACCTGTGAGCCCCACGGGTATAGCGAGGACAACAAATTAATCTACCTCATAGCCAGTCCACTGGCATCCACTAAGTCCCTCCACTCATTTATTCACTCTCAGACCCCAGCACACAAATGACCTTATACTACTATTGCTACAAAATCTCATGACTGTATAATTTTCCCATCCATGAGACCTTTGATTGTAAGGTTACTTGTGCCACCCAGGGGTGTGGTGAATGAATGGGCATGTGTCTGAGGTCGACAGAAAAGCGCGCTTGTTATATATGATCTTGTCTCACCAGCTGTATAGATTGCACGGCTTCCTGTCACAGTCAGGTGAGTCTAGACAACCTGAGCCCTGTGCTTCTATTCGATATGTGTTAGGCAGCATAGCGCTGGCAGCGTAGTGCCCTCATTGATAGACATGGCATTTTAAAAGGAAATGTGCTGAAGGAGGAATAAATATAGGAAAATACTAGCTGTGAGAAGATAGATTTGTCCCACGATACTGTACAAGGATGTATTGCCGTTTTACTTACATGGGGAATTTTCATTTTTAGTACTAGCTAGATGAGGTCTTCTCGGAGGTAGTATGTTCACTTGCGCTGTCCATGTAGGAAGGACAGTGTAGTTGTAAATGGTCTATGAGGTTGTGATACTGTTATGCAGCTTTGTGTCTCCGATTTGTGTATACTGCACAAGACATGGAAGTCTGTATGCCACTCCTCTTCTCTACTCTGCTGTCATCCAGTTTGTCTGCACTAGTAAAACGTCTAGCTTGGATTAAATGTGAATCATATTTATTTGCTCTTTTACATTTTGTACATTTTTTTGACTTGTTTTTAATATAAATGTGATGTCTGGTTGTTTTAAGCAGTAGACATTTACCTCCGTAGCATGGCGGAATTAAAAAGGCCCCGTATGTTCCATTTTTATGTTTACAAGTTCTTATCTGACTGACATAGATTATTTTGGAAATGGACCGACGTATTTTCTATACTGTACATTTCTTAGAATAAATAACTTTTCCTGAATTTAAGTATGTTGCTTGTTCTCTTTTCTTTGGTGTGGGAGGGAGAGCTGGGGGTTAGGTGATGTCACTGATAGATGCTTAGGCCTTTTAAATGAAAGTTTCTTGTCAAGGAGCAGCCCAACTGTCCGCCAGGCGGCGCTATTATTCCTAACGTCGTTTGTCATCTGACGTCCAACTGTAATCTACCCATCCCATGATACACTTGTGTCCTCCGGCGTCCGGTTCGTACATAAAACATCCTTCATTCACGCTGCAAAAGTGTCCTTTTCCTAAATTAGATTTAATGGCCTGCAGGTTTGGTAGAACATTTTCTTGATAAAACACAATTTTCCACCACCATGCTAGTGGCTAATGCTTCTTCCGGATGTTTGGTATCACGTTCAGCCAATTGGGTTGCAGCCGTCTGTTTACCCATGGTCTGAACCTGGTTTTAATGTCTACGGGGTGGCCGGGACCAAATTTGGGGAAACCCTGCTATGGAGGACTGCTTATTTTGGGGAGTGCCAATATGACCAACCGGTTGCTTCAAAGCCTCTCATTGGCCTATGCATAGCATCAGCATAATTGGTCTGACCCCATGCTGTGCACAACGTCAGGAAGTAGCATTAGCCACTAGCATGGAACCTGCATGTAGACCTGCACTGGAGAGTTGAACAAATGGCCTATCCATGGCCTATGCACCTGTCACTATACCGCCTTGAGGAATGTGTATTTCTCGCATAAAATGTGACAAGCTGATCCAATTGAATAGGTAAGCTATTTTACAATGGGGTGGTCTGAGTTTTCTGTTGGTTAAATGTGTTTTTGGCTTAGCAAAATTTTATCTGGACAATTTGTAATTGGACGTTGTTGATGGTGAAATTTGTATAACCAAAAGTACTGGGCCTTCTTGGGTATGATGCTACAAGCTTGGCACATCTGTATTTGGGGAGTTTCCCCTCATTCTTCTCTGCAGATCCTTTCAAGCTCTGTCAGGTTGGATGGGGAATAGCTGCACATCTATTTTCAGATCTCCAGAGATGTTCGATCGGGTTCAAGACTGAGCTCTGGCTGGGCCACTTAAGGACATTGAGACTTGTCCCGAAGCCACTCCTGCATTGACTTAGCCGTCGCCCCAGTCTGAGGTCCTGAGCTATCTGGAGCTATTTGCTCCGTTCATCTTTTGTCTGCATCTCAGTGCTACAAACACCCTGGTTCAAATCCAGGCTGTATCACAACCGGCCGTGATTGGGGGTCCCATAGAGAGGTGCACATTTGGCCTAGCGATTTTGTAGGCCGCCATTGTAAATAAGAATTTGTTCTTGACTGACTTGCCTTGTTAAAAGTTAGAATTTTAATAATTTAAGATTTTCACTCGATCCTGTCTAGTCTCCCAGTCCCTGCCACTGAAAACATTTCCACAGCATGATGCTGCCACCACCATGCTTCACCGTAGGCTACTCTTCTTGATGTTATCCTAACAAATAATCCTGATAGATATCAGTCTGATAGGTATCAGTCTGGTGTTTTCTGTAATGACCTTAGTGATCACTGTGTTGGTAATGGCTGCTCAGTGAAACGACCTGTCCTGATTTGTCATAGACGCTTGCTAAAAAAACTTGAATGAGCAAGCCTTCCTTCATGAACTGGCTTCTGTAAATTGGAATAGAATCAGCTTGATTCCCTCTGTCGAAGACGCCTGGACCTTTTTTGATATTTTCAGTGGTATTGTTAGCAAACACGCCCCCATAAAGAAAATGAGAATTAAAAACCGGTTCAGCCCCTGGTTCGACCGTGATCTTGCAGAGTTACTCCACAAGAATTGCATTTGGCGAAAGGCCTGGCACGCGCTTACTCAGGCTGACTGGCTCTCATTTAGGCAAATGAGAAATAAGTACACTAAGGCTATCCTGAAGGCCAAAGTTAGTTACTTTAAGGAAAAGTTCTCTCTTACCTCGTTTCCACCTAAAAAGAACTGGTTCGGAACTGGTGCTGGTTCAAAGTTGGTTCAACTTGCGAACCTTCTCAGAACCTGTTTGTTTTTCCACTGACTAGAGAGCACAGCGAACGACGTCGTTACATCACTGTGTACGTCGCCATACGTCTTAGCTTTCCCAGAAACGCTTGCGCCAACTTCAAGCATAACAATTACAATGGCGGACTACATCGTCTTTCTGCAAATGTTTCTCCTGGCTTTGCGAATCCATCTTTCTTCAATCGTTGTACTATCTTTCTACTAGCGCTGTGTTTTTAGCAATGGCGGTCACAACCTTTCCTGTCGTGTTGTTGGTCACAATAACCCCGCCCCCAGCCCCCGACATAAGCATGACGTGGTAAAAGAACGGTTCTAGTCCAGCAAAGAGTTGGTGCCGCTTTGGAACCAATTTTCCTGTCCGAGAACCGGTTCTTTGGCTGTCGAAACACAAAGAACTGGTTCGCGAGTAGGCACCGGCTCCGAACCTGCTCTCAAAATGCTTTGGTGGAAAAGGGTTATCTGTGGGTCTAACCCCAAGAAATTCTGGAAAACCGTTCAAGACCTGGAGAGTAAACCCTCCTCCTCACAGCTGCCCATGTCCCTTAAAGTTGATGATGTGGTTGTTACTGACAAGAAGCACATGGCTGAGCTGTTTAATCAACACTTAATTAAGTCAGGATTCCTATTTTTCTCAGCCATGCCTCCTTGCCCGTCCAACATTTCCTCATCTGTCACCTCTTCTAATGCAACTATCCCTGATGCTTCTCCCTCTTTTTCCCCTGCCCCGCCACAAAGTTTTTCCCTGGAGGCAGTTACTGAGTCCGAGGTACTAAAGGAGCTCTTGAAACTTGACCCCCAAAAAAAACATCTTGGTCAGATGGTTTAGACCCTTTCTTCTTTAAGGTTGCTGCCCCTATCATCGCTAAGCCTTTCTCTGACCTTTTTAACCTGTCTCTCCGTTCTGGGGAGGTTCCCATTGCTTGGAAGGCAGCCATGGTTAGTCCTTTATTTAAAGGGGGAGATCAAGTTGATCCTAACTGTTTATTGGCCTATTTTCTATTTTGCCCTGTTTATAAAAAGTGTTGGAAAAACTTGTCAATAATCAACTGACTGGCTTTCTTGATGTCTATAGTATTCTCTCTGGTATGCTATCTGTTTTCCGCTCAGGTTTTGGATGTGCCACTGCAACCTTAAAGGTCCTCAATGATGTCACCACTGCCCTTGATTCTAAGCAATGTTGTGCTGCTATTTTTATTGACTTGGCCAAAGCTTTTGATACGGTAGACCATTCCATTCTTGTGGGCCGGCCAAGGAGTATTTGGTCTGGTTTGCTAACTACCTCTCTCAAAGAGTGCAGTGTATACTGTCGTGGCCAAATGTTTTGAGAATGACACAAGTATTGGTCCCCACAAAGTTTGCTGCTTCGGTGTTCTTAGATATTTATGTCAGTAGTTACTATGGTAGACTGAAGTATAATTACAAGTATTCCATAAGTGTCAAAGGCTTTCATTGACAATGACATTCAGTTTATGCAGAGTGTCAATATTTGCAGTGTTGACCCTTCTTTTTCAAGGCCTCTGTAATCTGCCCTGGCATGCTGTCGATTAACTTCTGGGCCACATCCTGACTGATGGCAGGCCATTCTTGCATAATCAATGCTTGGAGTTTGTCAGAAGTTGTGGGTTTTTGTTTGTCCACCCGCCTCTTGAGGATCGACCACAAGTTCTCAATGGGATTAAGGTCTGGGGAGTTTCCTGACCATGGACCCAACATGTCGATGTTTTGTTCCCCGAGCCACTTAGTTATCACTTTTACCTTATGGCAAGGTGCTCCATCATGCTGGAAAAGGCATTGGTCGTCACCAAACTGTTCTTGGATGGTTGGGAGAAGTTGCTCTCGGAGGATGTGTTGGTACCATTCTTTATTCATGGCTGTGTTCTTAGGCAAAATTGTGAGTGAGCCCACTCCCTTGGCTGAGAAGCAACCCCACACATGAATGATCTGAGGATGCTTTACTGTTGGCATGACACAGGACTAATGGTAGCGCCAACCTTGTCTTCTCCGGACAAGGTGTTTTCCGGATGGCCCAAAAAATCGGAAAGGGGATTCATCAGAGAAAATGACTCTACCCCAGTCCTCAGCAGTCCAATCCCTGTACCTTTTGCAGAATATCAGTCTGTCTCTGATGTTTTTCCTGGAGAGAAGTGGCTTCTTTGCTGCCCTTCTTGACACCAGGCCATCCTCAAAGTCTTTGCCTCACTGTGCGTGCAGATACACTCACACCTGCCTGCTGCCATTCCTGAGCAAGCTCTACACTGGTGGTGCCCCGATCCTGCAGCTGAATCAACTTTAGGAGACGGTCCTGGCCCTTGCTGGACTATCTTGGGCGCTCTGACACCTTCTTCACAACAATTGAACCTCTCTCTTTGAAGTTCTTGATGATCCGATAAATGGTTGATTTAGGTGCAATCTTACCAGCAGCAATATCCTTGCCTGTGAAGCCCTTTTTGTGCAAAGCAATGATGACGGCACGTGTTTCCTTGCAGGTAACCATGGTTGACAGAGGAAGAACAATGATTTCAAACACCACCCTCCTTTTAAAGCTTCCAGTCTGTTATTCTCACTCAATCAGCATGACGTAGTGATCTCCAGCCTTGTCCTCGTCAACACTCTCACCTGTGTTAATGAGACAATCACTGACATGATGGAAGCTGGTCCTTTTGTGGCTGGGCTGAAATGCAGTGGAAATGTTTTTGGGGGATTAAATTCATTTTCATGGCAAAGAGGGACTTTGCAATTAATTGCAATTCATCTGATCACTCTTCATGACATTCTGGAGTATATGCAAATAGCCATCATCAACACTGAGGCAGCAAACTTTGTGGAGACCAATACTTGTGTCATTCTCAAAACATTTGGCCACGACTGTAAAGTCCGAAAATCTGCTGTCTCAGCCACTGCCTGTCACCAAGGGAGCGTCCCAAGGCTCAATCCTTGGCCCCACGCTATTCTCAATTTACATCAACAACATAGCTCAGGCAGCAGAAAGCTCTCATCCATTTATATACAGATGATACAGATGAGCTCCTCCCCGGATTTTGTGTTAAATTCTCTACAACAAAGCTTTCTTAGTGTCCTACAAGCTTTCTCTACCCTTAACCTTGTTCTGAACACCTCCAAAACAAAGGTCATGTGGTTTGGTAAGAAGAATGCCCTTCTCCCCACAGGTGTGATTACTACCTCTGAGGGTTTAGAGCTTGAGCTAGTCACCTCATACAAGTACTTGGGAATATGGCAAGACGGTACACTGTCCTTCTCTCAGCACATATCAAAGCTGCAGGCCAAAGTTAAATCTAGACTTGGTTTCCTCTATCGTAATCGCTCCTCTTACACCCCAGCTGCCAAACTAACCCTGATTCAGATGACCATCCTACCCATGCTAGATTACGGAGACATAATTTATAGATTGGCAGGTAAGGGTGTTCGAGCGGCTAGATGTTCTTTACCATTCGGCCATCAGATTTGCCACCAATGGTCCTTATAGGACACATCACTGCACTCTATACTTCTCTGTAAACTGGTCATCTGTATACCCGTCGCAAATAGTACATACACACAGTACCAGTCAAACGTTTGGACACACCTACTCATTCAAGGGTTTTTCTTTATTTATACTATTTTCTACATTTTAAAATAAGTGAAGACCTCAGAACTATGTAACACATGGAATTATGTAGTAACCAAAAAAGTGAGAGATTTTTCAAAGTAGCGACCCTTTTGCCTTGATGACAGCTTCGTTCACTCCTGGCATTCTCTCAACCAGCTTTATGAGGTAGTCGCCTGGAATGTATTTCAATTAACAGGTGTGTGTTGTTAATTTGTGGAATTTATTTCCTTCTTAATGCGTTTGAGTCAATCAGTTGTGTTGTGACAAGGTGGGGGGGGGGGGGGTATACAGAAGATAGCCCTATATGGTAAAACATGGGGTGAAATGTTATGGGTTGAGACATTATTACTAATCTGCTAGAGAACAATTTCTGATTGAAGTATGACTGAAGCCATAGTGAGAGGTGTAATGCTTTAATATTTAGTAAGTTCTGCCCTCCGAATTCATATTTATTATATACTGTAAATAGGCCCATTTAATTTTGTCTGGCTTGCTGTTCCAAATATAATATGGTAACACTTTATTTGAAGGTGTCCTTGTTACAGTGTACTTACACTTGTAGTTACACTGTAACAAGTGTTGTAACTACGTGTAACAATCACGGTTACACTAACAACGTAATGTAACTAGTAGTATTACAGTTTGTAACTACACATGTGTAACAACAATCTCGTTACCATGCTTGTTACAACTATTGTAAATGAATGTACTTACTCATTGTTGCACATGCTTAAAAAAATAACACATGTACTATGTGGTGTACTAGTGTGTTGATTCGATGAACGTGAAACTGAGCGTGGTGTCAAATTGAATATTATACAAATATTAGGGTTATCATTAGTTACATATTGATGGAAAAAGTTCAGGTTTTTAGAGTGCGCTATCATATCTTGCACACCATCTGCATCCACAATGGATCAGATCCTTTTTAACCAATGTTAATGAATCAAATTTTGATGATAAAGTGAAATACTAAATTCTTGAATTCAGTAGACATGTGCCTCTTTGGTAACAAGTGTTATTTTTTTAAGCATGTGTAACAATGAGTTAGTACATTAATTTACAATAGTTGTAACAAGCATGGTAACAAGATTTTGTTGTTACACATGTAATACTACCAGTTACATTACGTTGTTAGTGTAACAGTGATTGTTACGCGTAGTTACAAAACTTGTTACAGTGTAAGTACACTGTAACAAGTACACCTTAAAATAAAGTGTAACCTATAAGGTAATATATTTTTTGCTCATAAAAAAACAAACAAAAAAACAAACAAATGAATTACCTCTGGTTTGTTCAGCCAGTCCTTTGGGGAAAATAAATGGAGAAAGAGTAAGGTCTGAGGTTAACACAGGCTAAGAATATTCTTAGAACAAAACGTTTAACACCTCTAAGCCTGTGTTTACCACAGACCTTATTTTCGTCATTTATCAGAAAACCCTAAATTTACGATTAGTCTTTGCCCAACGAACCATGGAGTTTGTGCCTACAAAAAGACGCCATTACTATTTCTCTCTCTTGCATTGGAGTCTATGGGACACATCCAGTTAAGTAGACCAGAACTGTGCGGCAGGTACCCTAGGAGTATTGGGCCAGTAACCTAAAAGTTACCTTGAGCATGGCACTTAACCCTAATTGCCTCTGTAAGTCGCTCTGGAAATGAGTGTCTGGTAAATGTAAGATGACCATTTCTTTTCAATAGTAAACGGCCTGAGTGAACTATCTTCATTTATCCACCATCTTTGGTTTCAGTTTGTGTGTGGCATGGTCTTGGATCTAAATGGCTGCGTTTACACAGGCAGACCAATTCTGATATTATTTTCCCTAATTGGTATTTTGACCAATCAGCTCTGAAAAAGAGCTGATGTGAAAAGATCTTATGTGATTAGTCAAAAGACCAATTGGTGGAAAAAATATCAGAATTGGTCTGCCTGTGTAAACGGCAGCCTTCATAGCCTACATTGTCAGGTTTGTGAAGGTGTAACAATGATAATTTATGATGTATTATTCAGTTTACTAAAATACATAGTCTCTAGTTTTCAGTATAGCAATATAAATACATGTTCCTAGATTAAATAACAACCTCTTTAAATATGGTTAATTGGGTTTACATCATTCTGAATTTCTTGTATCACTGATAATCCGTTAAAATAACTGAAAATATGTAATCTAATGAAATGCAAACAGACAACAAGAGGACCTCTGCGACACAATGCTTTATCTATTGTGGCACCTCATGGTGTCTTCTCTAATCAGATTCAGCCACTTGACATGAGTCTCCCCCCCTCAACGCAATAGTGTAATTGCAGACCGCAATCCGTGGCGTTTGATGTTGATATCAGGAAACGAATTTCGGTGCATGCCATTGCACAATTACGGTTATGAGACTGATGGTTTCTTGACACAGATTTGTTTACATAGCAGGTTAGGATAATTAACAGAGCACGTTTAGATAATAAGGTTAAGGTTAGGAAAAGGGTTAGGTTTAGCTACAATGAGAGGTTTGATACATTTTGCATCGGCTGAAAGTTGATTGCATTCGATAAGAACCGGGCTGCCCCCTGGGTTTAAACCAGGTGCCCCGTTCAAAGTCCATGGCTAATTGGGCTCAAAACAAAAGTGACGTAATTAAGGAAGTGTAGTAATTCGTGTGATTCTGTGTTTTCCCATGCAAAAGTATTTGCTTTTGATTAAAAAAAAACGCTTTATATGCCTTCCCAATAAAAATTAGAAAATACCAAAATGTATTTAATGGAAAATAGATGTGTGTTTCTAGACAATGCACCATGCTGCCTTGATAACAAAATTACCGAGCGGCACAGATTACTGTTCGATTTGTGAATGGCGCTCTTCCCTACCCGCTTTCGCCCGATGCCCCGTGGCTCAGCATAATCTAATCTGCCCATTGCGACAGTTGTCAACGACGTGAAAGAAACCGCCACGGATCAATGGGGCGCATCAATGAGTGTAATTTGACAACAGAAAACGTCCCGAATTGCGGTCTGCAATTACACCCTTCTCCCTCAACAAACAAGACGTGGGGATATGCAGCCTAAATGGCATGATGCATTTACATTTTACCAGACGCTCTTCATACAGAGCGATCACCGACAACGACGAGACAGCCTATAGTGCATGCATTTTTTCGTACTGGTCCCCCGTGGGAATCAAACACAGAACTCTGGCGTTGCAAGCGCCATGCTCTACCAACTGAGCCACAATGATGCGCCTTTCAAAGTTGTGAAATTAGGGTTTCTAAGGTCATGGAAATAAGTTTCATAATTGTTAATGTAATTCATGAAAGCACATTCAGACCCCTTGACTTTTCAAGTCTGGGCTCTGGCTGGGCCACTCAAGGGCAGTCAAAGATTTGTCCCGAAGCCACTCCTGTGTTGTCTTGGCTGTGTGCTTAGGGTCATTGTCCTGTTGGATGGTGAACCTTCGCCCCAGTCTCAGGTCCTGAGCGCTCTGTAGCAGGTTTTCATCAAGGATCTCTCTGTACTTTGCTCTGTTCACCTTTCCCTCGATCCTGACTAGTCTCCCAGCCTGCCGCTGAAAACATCCCCACCGCATGATGCTGCCTACACCGTAGGGATGGTGGCAGGTTTCCTCCAAATGATAAATCTCTCTCGATTTATCATTTTGTCCGGGCGGCCAGGTCTAGATAGAGTCTTGGTGATTCCAAACTTCTTCGATTTAAGAATGATCGAGGCCACTGTGTTCTTGGGGACCTTCAATGATGAAGAAATGTTTGGGTACCCTTCCCCAGATCTGTGCCTCAACACAATCTTGTCTCAGAGCTGTACGGACAATTCCTTTGACATCATGGCTTGGTTTTTGCTCTGATGTACTGTCAACTCTGGGACCTTATATAGGCAGGTGTGTCTTTCCAAATCAAGTCCAATCAATAGAATTTCCCACAGGTGGACTCCAATCAAGTTGTAGAAACATCTCAAGGATGATCAATGGAAACAGGATGCACCTAAGCTACATTTTGAGTCTCATAGCAAAGGGTCTGAATACTTATGTAAATAAGGTATCTGTTTTTTATTTTTAATAAATTTGCAAAAATGTCTTAACCTGTTTTTGCTTTGTCATTATAGGGTATTGTGTGTGAATGATTATCTTTTTTGAATCCATTTTAGAATAAGGCTGTAACGAAACAAAACGTGGTAAAAGTAAAGGGATATGAATATTTTCCGAATGCACTATATGCAGTACATATACACTTCATTAGGTACACCTTGATAGTACTGGGTTGGGACCCCCTTTTACCTTCAGAACTGCCTTAATTCTTCGTGGCATAGATTCAATATGGTGCTGGAAACATTCCTCAGAGATTTTGGTCCATATTGACATTATAGCATCACGCAGTTGCTGCACATCCATGATGTGAATCTCCCGTTCCACCTCATTTTTTATTTTATTTTATTTAACCAGGCAAGTCAGTTAAGAACAAATTCTTATTTACAACAACGGCCTACCAAAAGGCAAAAGACCTCCTGCGGGGATGGGGGCTGGGAGTAAAAATTTAAATAAATAAAATATAAATATAGGCACAAACACACATCACGACAAGAGAGACATAACAACACTACCAAAATAGATACCTAAGACAACAACATAGCAAGGCAGCAACACATGACAACACAGCATGGTAGCAACGTAACATGACAACAACATGTTAAGAGGGGTTTTATAAATAAGCATCAACCAATGGGTCTTGCGATGGGTATACAGAGGAGTATAGAATGCAGTGATGAGTCCTATAAGGAGCATTGGTGGCAAATCTGATGGCCGAATGGTATAGAACATTTAGCCGCTCGAACACCCTTACCTGCCGATCTATAAATTATGTCTCCGTAATCTAGCATGGGTAGGATGGTCATCTGAATCAGGGTTAGTTTGGCAGTTGGGGTGAAAGAGGAGCGATTTTACGATAGAGGAAACCAAGTCTAGATTTAACTTTAGCCTGCAGCTTTGATATGTGCTGGGAGAAGAACAGTGTACCATACCCAAAGTGTGCCAAGAAACTATTCCCCACACCACCACCACCAGCCTGAACCGTTGATACAAGGCAGGTTAGATCCATGCTTTCATGTTGTTTACGCCAAATTCTGACCCTACCATCTGAATGTCGCAGCAGAAATCGGGACTCATCAGACCAGGCAATGTTTTTCCAATCTTCAATTGTCCAAATTTGGTGGGCCTGTGCAAATTGTAGCCTCAGTTTCCTGTTCTAAACTGACAGGAGTGGCACCCAGTGTGGTCTTCTGCTGCTGTAGGCCATCTGCTTCAATGTTCAACGTGTTGTTGAGCGTTCAGAGATGCTCTTCTGCATACCTTGGTTGTAACAAGTGATTATTTGAGTTACTGTTGACTTTATCAGCTCGAACCAGTCTGGACCAGTCTCTGACCTCTGCCATCAACAAGGCATTTTCGCCCAGAGAAGGCCCAGCCACGACCCATCTTCAATGCTCTTACTGAGGGAAGGAGGTTGTTGGCCAAGATCTCGCGATACATGGCCCCATCCATCCTCCCCTCAATACGGTGCAGTCGTCCTGTCCCCTTTGCAGAAAAGCATCCCCAAAGAATGATGTTTCCACCTCCATGCTTCACGGTTGGGATGGTGTTCTTGGGGTTGTACTCATCCTTCTTCTTCCTCCAAACACGGCGAGTGGAGTTTAGACCAAAAAGCTCTATTTTTGTCTCATCAGACCACATGACCTTCTCCCATTCCTCCTCTGGATCATCCAGATGGTCATTTGCAAACTTCAGACGGGCCTGGACATGCGCTGGCTTGAGCAGGGGGACCTTGCGTGCGCTGCAGGATTTTAATCCATGACGGCGTAGTGTGTTACTAATGGTTTTCTTTGAGACTGTGGTCCCAGCTCTCTTCAGGTCATTGACCAGGTCCTGCCGTGTAGTTCTGGGCTGATCCCTCACCTTCCTCATGATCATTGATGCCCCACGAGGTGAGATCTTGCATGGTGCCCCAGACCGAGGGAGATTGACCGTCATCTTGAACTTCTTCCATTTTCTAATAATTGCGACAACAGTTGTTGCATTCTCACCAGGCTGCTTGCCTATTGTCCTGTAGCCCATCCCAGCCTTGTGCAGGTCTACAATTTGATCCCTGATGTCCTTACACAGCTCTCTGGTCTTGGCCATTGTGGAGCGGTTGGAGTCTGTGGACAGGTGTCTTTTATACAGGTAACAAGTTCAAACAGGTGCAGTTAATACAGGTAATGAGTGGAGAACAGGAGGGCTTCTTAAAGAAAAACTAACAGGTCTGTGAGAGCCGGAATTCTTGCTGGTTGGTAGGTGATCAAATACTTATGTCATGCAATAAAATGCTAGTTAATTACTTAATCATACAATGTCATTTTCTGGATGTGTGTGTGTGTGTGTGTGTGTGTGTGTGTGTGTGTGTGTGTGTGTGTGTGTGTGTGTGTGTGTGTGTGTGTGTGTGTGTATGTATATATATATATATATATATATATATATATATATATAATGTGTGTGTGTGTATTTATTTATATATTTTTATTTTAAAAACAACACAAAAGTAGTGCACTGACCAATATAGATGTCTGGAGAGAGAACGTGGTATTTCAGCAGCAGGTATAACATAATGACAGACTAATTACATCACCAATTCAAAACATAACTTGCAGCAGTTATCTCGCTAGTTAACTATAGCGAACTAACCATTCATTTCGTTGTTGCCTTTCCACCGGCACTGTAGAGTCAAAATTAATCCGCACCCGTTGGAAAGCTGGGATTCCCCTCTATTAAATAGTAGCCAAGAAATTGCGACATTTGAGCCCTGAGTTATTGAATGAGGGAATAATTGTATAAAGGCAAAAGTATTTGGTTGTAATGTTGAAAAAGCCAAGCTTGCACACCAAGGAGCTCTCCAGATGGAGGGTTGACCACATGTTTACAACCTGTGACTAACAATGCAGTTCTATGTGGGGGGCTAAGTGCCTTGATCAAGGGCACAACGACAGGAGGTAGTAGGTCTACATGGGATCAGACACAGCAACTTTCCAGTGTCAATCATGCATACGTTGTCATGTAGGCTATAATACTAGTCATGAAAATGTATATAAATCGTTAACAGTGAATAATCAGTAGTCTCTATATCATGTAATTTGTGAATTTCGGTGAACATAGTTTGATGGACCGAGTTGGTAAAAGACAGCTCCTGCACTTCTTCCATCCCAAGTCAACAACTGGGGATATGACGTGTACCACTGTTTAAGGAAGTGAGTAAGAGTAATGCTGCGTTCAGGTGCTTCCGACTACCACATGAACGCGGCATTACACTTGCAGGCTACAAAACAGAAAAACAGCCATTATACGTTGTTTTTATAGTGCACTATAGGAGCACCCATTCATCACTTTCAAGAACAGGTTTGTTCAGTGGTGAGATACTCGTTCTAATAATGAATGTTCCGCAACACTGACAAAACACGTAGGCTATTAGCAATGTATCTAGCGTTGAGTGTGGACGTGCAGCTGTTACTTTGCTACACTTTAGAATGGCAGGCTCGAGGTACACCACTTAAACATTTACCAAATGTTACATTGTTCTTAGATACATTGTTGTTACATTGTAGATACATTGAAATCGCCAACGCGTCAAATCATCGCGTAGCCCTTTAAACTGAACAACATAATAGGCTACCGGCGGAAGTAGGCAATATGTCATGTTTATGAAAAGGCTGTATTCGTTTAAATATGTTGATCATAACCGCAAACTAACAAAAACACTATTAATCATCAACCGTATTCACAACAAGCAACAACATTATCCGTGAATCACAAAGCGGTTTGTTAACACCGACAGCTTGTGGTGGTGCTACTCTCTTTGTCCACGATGCGCTAGGCTAGCCTACTGACAGATAATGGCTGCAATTGCGCTCAAAACTATATTAAATATATTATGTATCAAATTCAGATCTAAATGCAGCCTGTCAATATAACATCCTGAAGACCCTCTCCTCTAAATATACATATTAAATCATATTCATAGGAAATATAACTTATTGGAAATAGACCGCTTAAGCTATTGGTTCAAATGGACACCTTTTGTTTGTTTCAAGAGAAACTAAATGTTCTGAGGAAGCAAGAAGGAGGAAGTGGAAAAAACATTTTTTCTATTCAATGTTTTGTAAACAAGTGCAGTAGGCTTACACTAAACACCAAGCTCTGTTGAACCTGTTTCCCACTAAATGAGTTGTCTTATCACATTTTTCTTTCTACTTCAAACATATCTATTCAGTGTTGAACAACATTGATTAGCTACACCTTGACCATGTTGCACTGGCCAGAGAGCCACCAGGTGGCTGTGGTGTCAGTCCTGCTGTGCTGGTTGACCCTGTGCTGGTGCAGCCCTGACCCCAAGCTCAGAGAGTCTCTGATGCAGCAGGAGGCCTCCCTGCAGACAGGGGGCAGACTGCTGCTAACAGAGGCAGAGCTGCGGCTCAGTGCACACCTGCACAAACTGAAGGAGCAGGAGATGAAGAGCTCGGACTTCCCTCCTGCCTTGCACTTCTTCAAGGCGAAGCCACTCATCCAGCGCAGCCTCATCTACAGCTTACTGCAGAGGATGCCCAAAGGTAAACCTGATCCCAAATGGACCCCTACCCCCATCCCCTTTGCATTTGTGATAAACTGAGAGGATACGTGTAAGCAAATATGGCACAGATATAATGCACTTCATTGTAAGCCACACAGGTTACGATGATCTCCTCTGATCTGTTTTAGGGGCAGCACTTCATGTCCATGACTTCTCCATGGTGGGAGTGGAGTGGCTGGTGATGAATGTGACGTACCGACCACATTGCTACATGTGCATTACAGAGGACCAGTCAGTTCGGTTACTCTTCTCCTCTGGTCAGCCCAAAACAAATCCTCAGTGCTCCTCTTGGATGCTGCTAGAGACTCTGAGGGCCAAAACAGGCAATACCACTGACCTTGACAACAGGTAGGAATATATGTAATTCAATATGTCAAAGGACATGAATATGTATATGTCATGGTCATACCATGTCTACTTACACAAGTATCTCCCTGGGGGAATACAGACTAAATTAGATTTTCTATTTGACTCATATATTTCAAATTGTATGCACTATCCCAACAACCTGGTCGTTTAATCTGTGCAGCCTCATCCGTAACCTCACACTCTTCACTGAGGACCCAGAGGCTGCCTATCCCAGCCAAGACGTTGTTTGGAAGAGGTTTGAGCAGGCGTTCATTACGGCATTGGGACTAGTCACCTACGCTCCTGTGTTCAAGGATTATTACTATGAGGGCCTGAGGCAGTTCTACATGGATAGTATCATGTATCTGGAGCTGAGGGCTTTACTTCCAGAGGTAAAAAACATATACAGATACATGATTATTGTTCCAACCTTGTGATATGAGTTCAGTTGTGTGATTGATTAAGTTAAGATCATTCCAATAGATTGAGTTGACCAGTCATTTTCAAGGTGTAACCAAGATGTATTGTCTATACATAAGCGGTTGTGTAATTCTTCCATGTTTGTTACTGATGCACAGACATACGAGCTGGATGGGAGCATGCATGACCGTGCCTGGGGCCTCAAGACCTATCAGGACGTGACCAGGCAGTTTGTGTCAGAACACCCAGACTTCCTGGGAGCTCGGGTAATTTTCACTGTGCACAGGTGACTATGCAGGAGATGCACATTATCAATGTAAATATGGAATTAGAATCATGGGCCTTCTAACAGTTGTACATGGATTAGTTTAATTAAAAAAACATACAGAATTAAAGGAAGAATGGGAAGAACAAAACAAAACATATCAATGTACTTTGTGAATCTGTGTTTGTCTCAGGGGGCTAAATGCGTCAATGGTATTGAAGGCAGTGGAGGAGGCTATGAACTTACAGAAAGCCTTTCCAGAGATCATGGCTGGATTTGACCTGGTAGGTAGGTCCTTAGTCACAAGACTCCTCAAAACGGTCTAATTTCTCTTAGGAAATGACCTAAAGTTGATTTGGACTTGATGTATTTATTACTAGATAGGTTTATTAATAAATAGGTATAGGCTATGCACAGTGATGTTGACATGTCTGATGTTCTCTTCGGGTACTAGGTGGGTCGGGAAGATAGTGGAAGACCTCTCTGGTACTTCAAGGAGGCTTTGTCTCTGCCAGGCGAGAGAGGAGTCAACCTTCCCTTCTTCTTCCACGCAGGAGAGACTGGTGAGCACATGAACCCTTCAACCTCATCTGAAGTGTTCATATTTAGTCTATACTCATGGAATGGGCCTATTAAAAAAAAAAAAAAAAAAAAAAAAAAAACACTGATTTCTTAATTTGGCCCTGGTTAGGGTAGGGACATCCCAAGGATCCTGGATGGCACTAACCCAGATGGAATAAGACTGTTATAGTATAAGCCAGCCTATTTTGTGTTGTACATAATGAAGTTTGTACAGTACAGATAAGTGATTTCTACAATCTACATTGATTGGCCTCACTGGCATTTGCAGATAAAGAGGGCACTGATGTGGATGGGAACCTGCTGGATGCTCTACTGTTCAACACTTCTCGCATCGGCCACGGCTTTGCCCTGCTCCGCCACCCGGTGGCTAAGGCGCTCTCTAAGAAGAAAGGGGTAGCTGTGGAGGTGTGCCCAATCTCCAACCAGGTAGGGCATTATCACTAACACCACACTCACATGTTGATGAACGATTACGACTGCTGCCCAACCGCAGATAGAGGTAAGGGGTCGATTTGGGGTCAGTCGTATCTGCATCTTAATTGAACTCTTCATTTTAACATCCTTCTCCAGGTACTGAAACTGGTCTCAGACCTGCGGAATCACCCAGCTGCTGTTCTGATGTCAGAGGGCCATCCCCTGGTGATCAGTTCAGACGACCCTGCCATGTTTGGAGCTTCTGGCCTCTCCCATGATTTTTACGAGGCGTTTGTGGGTTTAGGTGGAATGAACTCTCACATAGGAACTCTCAAGGAACTGGCCATGAACTCCATCAGGTGAGGCCAAGCTAGCAGATCCAGACACCGTACAATATTGGTGGAATAACCTGGACTAGCTCAGCTACTTAAAACCGTTTATGCCATTGTATGATAAGGATTTCAAACCGCATTGTTGGGGCTAGTTTGGAGAGGAGGTGTAATAGAGAAATGCAACGTAAGGATTCTGGCTTTCTATTTGTTCATGTTCCAGGTACAGCTCTCTGTCGCCACAGCTGAAGGAGAAAGCCTTGGATTTGTGGCAGAGAAAATGGGACAAGTTTGTCTCAGAAATCACAATCGAGACCTACTGGAGCAGTCATTCTGACGCTGACTGACAGTGGGATCACCCCAGTATGTGAGCCTGTTACTTGTGCCCCATAAGTGTAGCCATATGAAGGGAAGGATATTTGGCATGCTGGTCCCAAATGGACACACAAGTAGAAATGTTGTTCAAAATTCAGACAAGGTAAAGGATGTAGTTGTTATTGAAACAATTTTTTGTATGAGCTGTAGATGGTTTGGCAAATTAGGTTTGAGAAGGAAAAAGAGAACAAGCTCATATCGCCCCCCCAAGTGGATAGGGTGTGTATAACACTCCTGTAAGAAATCAATCAGCAGCCCACACTGCTGTCAGCTCCCACAAAATGGAGGCCCCTGACAGGAGTTCACACCAAGGCATTTAATAATTATTTCAGTTGCAGGGAGGCTCTGTAGTGCACTGTGTGAAAATGCTTACACTGAATGAACTGACCTGCTAGTTTTTGATTTCAAGCTAATAATGTGATTTTAATAGAGAACATGGGCATTTGTTTAATACAGATTTAATTCATTCATTATACAGATACTCTTATTTTAACAAGGGACACGTTATGACAAATACATGTAGAACAGTAGGCAATGCCTTATTCATGGACACACGCACGTTTCTATGAAGACTCAACTGTATTTTTAGTTGTGAAAAAGTTAAAGGGCATCAGATTCATTTTTTTCCTTTGTTACAAATAATTTATCTACATTTTCGCTTTTAATACAAGAAGCATATCTCTCCATAATAGTCTAATGCTGCATGGAATTGTAAGGTCCTGTCATCCTTTATCGACTGCTGGTGTTGAACTGGGAGAAGTAACTGTCATCTGGGATGTTGGTGTACACCTTCTCCAGATACTTTTTCCTGAAAAGAAGAATGCATTTGTCTAACTGATAACGAAAGAAAACTGTAGGCATTTGATATGTCGTCTATGCAGCGCTATGGGCAGGTCAAAAAGCTCTAGTGATGGATTCAATCCGTGTTGTGTTAAAATGTGAAGGTAATTTGCCATTGAGCCGACATATGTAGTGTTTACCGCAAATGCAATCTTTGAACTTTTTTATTTATTTAACCTTTATTTAACTAGGCAAGTCAGTTAAGAACAAATTCTTATTTACAATGACGGCCTAGGAAACATTGCCTTTGAATTTCAATCCAGCGATAACGCGGATCTTCCGCGATACGGATTGAATTGAGCTCCTAGTTGATAATTTGTGTCCTTTAACTGTGCTAATCCTGTTGATCAGTTTCTTCTACACAATTTAATTATTTCTGAGCACAGGTTTATAAAAGAAAATATTCTCAAAAGAAAATGTGACAAACATTGATGCTGTACGGTAATGAAGCCTGACAGTGCATCATCAAACAAAGCAAAAGGTATACAGGTGAGTCCATGTGTCAAAACCGTAACATATAGAAAGCATCTTACTGTTCACGGTGGGCCTCAGCCAGCTGTGCGTTGGTATTATCCAGGGTGCGACGGAGCTGCTTGTTGATGCGGGACTGCTGTCTCTCCAGTAGTAGGGCGGTGTGAGCCGAGGACACACGGAACCGGTCCTGCTGGAGCTCCTCCTGCTGCTGCTCAGCCTGAATTCTCTGCACAACCAAACATGAAGAAAAGGTTAACACCCTCTATGGGTGTTGCGATCTACCCCTTTCATCCTCTTTTAGAAGATAGAGAGTGCAACGTACTACAATGAAAACATCTCTGGTCAAGGTAAAGAAGGCAGATGTACCCTCTTCTCCTCTATCTGTTGCTGTTGGCAGTCGATGATGTGCTGCAGCTGCTCATCCGTGAGGCCCTTGTAGCTGTCGGGCCTGAGGCGAGGCAGACCCAGCACACTGATGCCCTGCTCCTGGCTCTCATTCAGCAGCTCCCCCTGCAGCTGGTTCAGGATGTCTGTCTTGTTGTCCTCCTCCTGCTGCTGCCACTCCTTCCACCGCTTCTCTGCATTTTCTGCTGCCTGGGAACAGACAGAAAATATCACACAGTTGACAGAATTACGTTCTGTTCCCCCACATAAAAATCACAGGAATCACACCACACCTGGTTAGATTCAGTTCCAGATAGTACTATCAATCCTAATGACTCACCTTTGCCAGTTTGACAAGCACACATTGTTAAGCATCAGGTAAAGTATAATGACTCACCTTTGTCAGATTGAAATTCTTTGTAGCCAGGGCTGCGGCTCTCCTCCTCTCCTCCTCGATCTTCTGGAGCTGGAGAGCTTTGTTGTTCAGGTCCACTCTGTCCTGGTCATACTGCTGCTCTGCAGGGGCGAGGCAGGGACAGAGTGTGTTTTGTGAAGAGGCAGTGAGTGTATCAGAGTCTAGCAACAGGACAGAACAGAGAGTTTTGTGAAGAGGCAGAGAGTATCAGAGTCTAGCAACAGGAAAGGACAAAGTGTTTTGTGAAGAGGCAGTGAGTATCAGTCTAGCAACAGGACTGGTTGTGTTGTAGCTTACCTTCCTGTCTCTGCTGGTGTAGTGCTGTGGCCAGCTCATGCTGCTGCTGTACAGACCACTCTCTGAGCTGCTCCTGCTGCCTCTTCAGCCTCCCTTGGCTGTCTGGGTCCTCACCCACCAGCCCTGGCAGCATCTGGATCCCCTCCTGATCCTTCATTTTTTCAGAGTTGCTCAAGTCATACTCTCGCCGACTCCACCGCGGCTGGAAGTTCAGTCGGAAGTCCTCTATGGCTCCCTGCAGCAGACGCTCATTCTTGAGTTGGCGTTGATCAAGTAGACAAGCAGCCTTGTCGTTGCGCACTGCATCTGCAGCTAGAGGGCATGCATTCCAGAGACATATGACACTAGCGAACTACTAAACAGATCGGATCAACAAAACCTTATCACAGTTGCATTAAAGCTTACTGTATGCATGGTAGCTTATATACAGCTGTCAGGCCTCCCATTCTGTTTTTTTTGCACTTACCATATGCTTTAAGTGACTCTGCCTCTGCCCGTTCTTTTTTCTGTCTTTCATTCACTTGGGAATCAAGAGCCTCTTTATCTATCTGAAAGGTGTGACAAGCATGTCTTCACAACTGAATTAACATGAGTGGAGTGATGTTACCGCCAGTTACAGTTGCAACACAGATTATCCATTATATTGATCAGACCAGATACTCAAGTGGCCTCTAACAATGAAAATAAATGTCTTAAAAAATGGAAGGCAGTCGGGATGATCAGGTGGGACCATTCTAGCCAATTAGAAGGGCAGACACGCGTGAGAACAGGAACAACTCCGATATAAAGATTTTATTCTCAAAGTTGCCAGGATGTCACTTGTCCTACTTATAGCAGTAATAACCTACTGTAAGCATTTAAAGTCTATTCGATCAAATAATCCTCGCGTAGAAAATAAGGCATTACATTTTTTGTTGACCAAATTCGACACTGCGGGCCATATAAACTCCCAGATTGGTGAGCGAAAAAAACTAAACGCTAACTGCTGGAGAATACAGAAACTTACCCCAATCGTTCTAACTTTAGCATTGAAAATCCTATCTTGACGTTGAATCTCTCTATTACGCCTCCTCTCCAAACTAGCCGCACCAATGCGGTCTGAAACTAATTCAGCATTGTACATTTTCCTATCTTCCCTTACTGTCTCGCTGTGGGGAGAATCAAATGACCAGGGGACAAATGCACTTTGCAAACATCCGTTGCTAAGATACCCGACGTTAGGATACCTATGCTGCTGTTCATAACCAAGTGGGAAGGTGGTAATTGCCAGTTGAATGCATTCAAGTGCTTTGAACTCGTTGAGAAAAGTCGATTGGCTGTGTCTACCATGAATTTAAAGTGCAGCTATCATGCTTGTAAACTAGTAATTACCAGTTGGAGGGGCGTTCAAGTGCATTTGTCACAGGCACTTAACCCTAATTACTCATGTAAGTCGCTCTGGTTAAAAGCGTCTGCTAAATTACTCAAATGTATGTGGTAAATAACATCTTCCCACTTGGTTATAAATCATTATAGGTATTCTCTGTGACTGCATGCATGGATTGGTCAGTCTTGCAGACAGAAAGACAGACATTTTGACTGCAACAATATTTTACAACTTCTCTTTTATTTATGGCATTGCAAATAAAGGACAGAAAAGTACAACATCTCCATTTCAACAAAATTAAATAAGCACCGTTATATTAATGCATATGCCACATTTAGGTTAGTAGTCCAAAGTGACCCATAACAGAATATCAAACATAAAAAAATACATAAAATGTGGTTTAGTCTTGACCAAACATGATTCTCCCTTATGTTGGTCCATTAGAAGGGCTTGATGATGTTTTGGATTTCCCATTTCTGGCCAGTGCATTTCTGGACAACAAGTTCCTGTTTCTGTATTTCTAAACATCTTTTTGTTTGTCTGTTCTTGAGTTCTTTGCCCTTGAAAAAGAGAGAAATGTTTATGCTTTGTATACAGTATAGGAAAGAACTGCCTATGCCTTTGGAAAGTATTCAGACCACTTGGCTTGTTCTACATTTTGTTACGTTACAGCCTCATTCTAAAATTGATTAAATTGTTTTTCGCTCAATTTACACACAATACCCCATATTGGCAAAGCAAAAACAGGTTTTTATAAAATTTTAGCAAATTTATTACAAATAAAAAAACTGGAAATATCACATTTACATAAGTATTCACACCCTTACATCATTGGGTCTTGGGTACGAGGCTTTGCCTCAAATCTGAACAGTCTCTCAGTCCCTGCCGCTGAAAAACATCCCCACACCTTGATGCTGCCACCACCATGCTTCATCGTAGGGAGGGTGCCAGGTTTCCTACAGACGTGATGCTTGGCATTCAGGCCAAAGAGTTAAATATTGGTTTCATCAGACAAGATAATCTAGTTTCTCATGGTCTGAGAGTCTTTTGGCAAACTCCAAGCGGGCTGTCATTTTACTGAGGAGTGGCCTCTGTCTGGCCACTCTACCATAAATGCCTGATTGGTGGAGTGTTGCAGAGATGTTTGTCCATCTGGGAGTTTCTCCCATCTCCACAGAGGAGCTCTGTCAGAGTGACCATCTGGTTCTTGGTCACCTCACTGATCATGGCCCTTCCTAGAGCTGGCCGCCTGGCCAAACTGAGAAGAGTCTTGGTGGTTCCAAACTTCTTCCATTTAAGAATGATGGAGGCCACGGTGTTCTTGGGGACCTTCAATGCTGCAGAAATGTTTTGGTCCCCTTCCCCAGATCTGCGCCTCGACACATGGAGCTCTTCAGACAATTCCTTCAACCTCATGGCTTGGTTTTTGCTCTGACGTACTGTCAACTGTGCCTTTCCAAATCATGTCCAATTGCACCAGTTGCACCTTTTCTCATTGCTTTTAGTATATCGAATGTGCAATACGTGCAGTTGTCTGTAATTAAACCCTGCGCACTAAGGACTGTATTTTAAGGGAATTACTATTATTACCCCAAATGATATCATACACACATTTAGCTATTAAAGTATCTCTTCCTGTCATTTACCTGTACAGTTTGTGTAAACATGCAAGTATTCACTTATCTGTAAATATAACTGTATACCTAACTGTACAGCTAATTTAACCATGCAAAATATTCACTACCCTAACCCTAACCTGTTCATTTACCCAGTCTGTCTATTAAGTAAACTATTATTACCCTCGCTCATATCATACACATTTTTAGCTATTGAAGTATTTCTCTGCCATCGACCTGTATAGTATAGTTAACCATCCAACATCCACCAATGTATAGTGTACATATTCAGCCAACCACCCATACTATGCAATGTCTTTTTATAGCTTTTTTTTGCACTCCAGATATCTTGTATTTCTATACTTTTTCATACTGCCGCTCTATGTATCATGTACCGTGTATCTGTCTTTTGTGTACTTTCGTTGTGGCATTTTGCACCTGCCCTGTGTTTTGTTGTAGCTGCTTGACAAGGAAATTTCCCCCCCGGGGGATCAATAAAGTACCTATCTATCTATCTATCTATCGAATTTCCCACAGGTGGACTCCAATCAAGTTGTAGAAACATCTCAAGGATGATCAATGGCAACAGGATGCACCAGAGCTACATTTTGAGTCTCATAGCAAAGGGTCTGAATACTTATGTAAATAAGGCATCTGTTTATTTTTAATACATTTGCTAAAATTTCTAAAAACGGTTTTCGCTTTGTCATTATGGTGTAATTGTGTGTAGATTGCTGAGAATTTGTATTTATTTAATCAATTTTAGGATATGGCTGTAATGTAACAAAACCTGGAAAAAGTCAAGGGGTCTGAATACTTTCCGAAGGCACTGTATCTATTAGGGGTATATTGAGTTCAGGGTCAACTGTGTTATGCACCTGTGTAAAGTCCCAGTGAATGCCCATGCCCTTTTGTATGGCCTCGTTACAGTCGTACAGATCAGGAACAGTGTCTTCCCCACTGTCAGCCAAACACCTGTTGTCATTGTACTTGTGGGACTTTAGGCCACCAATGTAAAGCTCCCCATTACTGCAGTAGTATGTGTGCTGAACAATCAAAGAAATAAAGATGGGGCATTAGATCTTTCCTTGAATATAGAGCAAAGTTAACTAACTGCAACAGTAAGACAGGATTGTAAGGAGTTACCTGTGGGCCATAGTTGAAGCAGTCGAAGGCTATGGGTGTATGACCAGGAAAAAGTCCTTGATCTATACATATGTTTGCATCCAAGTTCTTCATCTAGAAGTAGGAGTCTCAAATATTAAGCAAGGGATGACATACTTTATCAAACATGTGCTCATAATCTGGATAAATAGGCAGGCATTCAAACCTACAATTTAAAAACTACAGTTTAAACAAACAAACATTATAAAAAAATGTTTACGTACCACTCCATAGGCCAGTATGTTGTCCCATGTGTCCAACTGAGGATACACATTGTCCAGGTACCACTTGAAGGGCTTACATTTCAGCTTTTCTCTGAGCTTCTTCCTCTCTGACACATCACCAATATCTATTCCATGATCCTTTTGTTGAGAGTGTAATCATGGATTATTTGTTGTATCCCGCAAAACTGTTGTATTATCAACATATCAAATTATGTAATACATAAAAAGCTTGCAAAACAAATGGGTACGTTATCATAAGCTCATACCTTAATGGGAATGTTCCAGGCAAGATTTACATTATGTTTGTACTCATCCATCCAGATCTCTGCTGCCCTCAGTGCATTCCTCTTCATGGACATGCTCAGGTCAGGTGCGTAAGGCTTGTGGTTCCTCTCAATGTGGGCGATCTTAGAACAAGGCACTACCTCTATGCTTCCTCCACACAGCCACACCTGAAAAAAGTACATTATTTGTGAAGGACATTGTCAATTTTACTATTCAATGACCACAGAAAACAATATTAGCAAAACTTTATCAGATGTTCACAGAATCTGGTAAAAATAAGAATGGTGCATAGTATTGTTGCCGCTCACCCGCACACCTAGTTCGACATTTTCCCCTCCATACACTTTCATTCCACCATCGAGGCCACCGATTTCTCCCAGGAATTTCCTATCCACCACCATGATTCCCATGACAGAGGGACTCCTGATGACAGAGACAAAGAGTTAAAATAAACACGACTCACTCTCACCCCGCTCCACACACACACACACACACACAACCCAAACATGGTTTTGACAGTGTGAGTGATTCCATTTGCCTGCTCAACTTACTTTCCTGGCAGTGACGTGTCGTTGAGATAATACCACTCTGGCCTGAAGGACTCATACATACACCACAGAGCCCAGTCAAAAGCATGGGCCGCTGGGACGTAACGGACAACATCCAGGTCATAGCAATTCACCCTGTCAAACACAGGAGACACCACCACTGTCCGGTCTGCCTTGATACGAGTCAACAGAGGCTCCGCCCTGCAAGCACAGACAGCAGAGTCATGGAAAACAACTCAGTGGCCCTGTTCCTATAGTTCAACGACTTGGGAAGGTGAGGGACAAGTTAGACAGATATTTAACTTTAAGCGACACAGCAACTACTGACACAGTAGCTATTTCAGAGACTGTGCATTCCTATATATTCTTACCACTCCTTGTGGACCTCAATGTGAGCATCTAGAATGGCAACCACATCCGCAGTAGCAGCTCTCCACCCAGAGATGCGAGCTTGAGTTAAACCCAGTGATTCAACATGTCTCACTCTGACCATGCGAAGCCCAGGATTCTGGGCCTCAATGGATTTGACATAGACATCCAGGTCCCCCTTCAGATCTTCTGATTGGTACAGACAGACAGACAGACAGACAGAGAGGACACTTTATTGATCCCTGAGGGGAAATTTCTTTGTCAAGCAGCTACAACAAAAACACAGGGCAGGTGCAAAATGCCAGAACGAAAATACACAAAAGACAGATACACAATACATAGAGCAGCAGTATGAAAAAGTGGGTGGATGGCTGAATATGTACACTATACATTGGTGGATGGTTAACTATACAGGTCGATGGCAGAGAAATACTTAAATAGCTAAAAGTGCGTATGATATAAGTGAGGGTAATAATAGTTGACTTAATATACAGACTGGTTAAATGAACAGGTAAGTGAATAATTTGCATGGTTAAATTGAACTGTACAGGTAAATGGCAGGAAAAGATACTTAAATAGCTAAAGTGTGTATGATATAATTTAGGGTAATAATAGTAATTCCCTTAAACCCTGCACACTAAGGACTGTATTTTAATTACAGATAAATGCACGTATTGCACATTCGATATACTAAAAGCAATGAAAAAATATACAACTGACAGGATACTAATATGCATTCCTGAGTGAATGACTACGTAAGTTAAGTCCAAGAATTACTTACAATATTGCATGTGATATGATATAACAACTGTACATGAATATGTATATACAGACCTAAATGAATAAATAAGTCCTGAGTGAATGAGTGATTACAGACCAGAGTTACTCACAGATGGATGCATAATTGTTAAACTAGGTCCTAACACCCCAACAGTTTCAGGTCTATGTTGGCGACGGCAAGGCACCCCACCCCGGTGAGGCATTAAATAGTCTAATAGCCGCCGGCAGGAAGAACCTC
The DNA here is from genome assembly GCA_023634145.1 of Thymallus thymallus. Classification (NCBI taxonomy): domain Eukaryota; kingdom Metazoa; phylum Chordata; class Actinopteri; order Salmoniformes; family Salmonidae; genus Thymallus; species Thymallus thymallus. The sequence continues at coordinate 34,237,277 of CM042413.1, read as the reverse complement.
CTGTGCGCTCTTTGGCACACCGTGGTGGGATCAGCCTGTGACTGAAGGTGCTTCTCTGCATCATAACCATGGCATGCAGAGGGTGGGTGACGTTGTCCATGATGGCCAGCAGTTTGGCCAGGGTCAGTCTCTCCGCCACCTCCTCTATAGTGTCAAGGCTAATCCCCAGAACAGAGCTAGCCTTCCTGATCAGCTTATTTACCCGAGAAGCATCACCAGCCTTTATGTTGGCTCCCCAGCACACCACTGCAAAAAAGATGGCACTGGCCACCACAGACTGGTAGAAGGTATGCAGTAGTTTACTGCACACGTTGAAGGACCTGAGCCTCCTCAGAAAGTTGAGTTGGTTCTGGCCCTTTTTGTACAAGTAGGAAATGAATATACTCATACAAAAGCTGTCAGTATAGTTTGGTGAGACGTACCATTGGAGCTGTGGTCGTCCACCAGAATGATTTCTCTCAGCAGGTGTTCAGGGGTTCGGTCAATGATGCTGCGGATTGCCCTCTTAATGATAGATAGAGCCTCGTCCAGGTAGATCAATATCACAGCAATACTGGGCAGGTCCTTGCGGTATTTCTTCTGCAAACATCTGTTGAAGCAAACTAACCATCAGTTACACTACTCTCATAGGTATGTTAAAGGGATACTTCAGGATTTTGTCAATGAAGCCGTTTATATACTTCCTCAGTCAGATGAACTCATGGATACCATGTTAATTTTTCTGCATCCAGTATGAAGGAAGTTAGAGATAGTTTCTCAGGCCAATGCTAACTAGCATTAGCGCAATGACTGGACGTCTATGGTATCTACTAGCACGCTGGTTAGCAACGTCCTTCAAACTGCATGCAGAGACAAAATAATTGTATCCATGAGTTCATCCGACTCTGGGGAAGTGTATAAAGGACTTCATTGCCAAAATCCTGAAGTATTCCTTGAATACAAATTCTGTCTTGATCTTGAAGTTCAGTAATATGCAATACTGTTGCCAGATCTCCTTACCATTTGAGACAGATTCAAAGGCATAGATACTGTACATTATTTTATCCCATGATAAAAGAATGTACCTTTCTGGTGCATGAAAGAAGGAATGTAACTGACAGGTGATAGGGTGACAGCGAGAGAAACCTTAAAAGGGTGAAAAAGAACGGCGTCAGAATCGTTACATTACTTGGATTCACGTGTGTCTGGTAGCTCTCGGTTGAGAGGCAGTCGATCGCTGAGGAAAACATTGTAGCCATATTTCTCAAACAAAGCCTGTGCCTCCTCCTGATCCTCCTCCGATAGATTCTCTCCCCAGCTCTGAAACAATGGATATTTGAGGAACAGTTGGGAAGTCTTTGGCGCCTCCTGCTGGGGTTTGGGCTTCTGTTCATCTTGTCCTGTCTGCGATTTGGCCGGAGCTGCAACAACTTTCTCGTCTTTAAATCTCTCTCTTTCATCCACAAGCATTTTCTGAATGGCATCCTGTTTTTGTTCAAAGTTTTTGAACAAATCGTCTGAGATAAAAAAATAGATAAAAATAAGTGTCGGTTGTTTTATCCCAATTTAACACAGAAATAGCTCTTACACATTTACATTAGCTTTGTAAAAAGTAGTCAAAATATCTTCATCATTCACATATGTAATCTGCCAGTGCTGAACAGATAATAGCAGTCTTCAAATTAATGCATTTTATATGCGCATTTATGTATAAGTCAAATAGCCAACATGTATATTAATATAACAAGTCAGCGAATATGTATTCATAAATAGTTGATTAATAATTATGTATATCGTTATTTCTATTTTTAAAAAACGTATTGTGATATATTTTGCCAAGAGTTGTGCAATGTTGGTAGAATCTAATTCTAAATTATTCAGAACTGTAATGGCCGGCAAAGGTGCTTCCATCAAATAATAAATCTGGGGTGCATAGACACGCAATTGTTTATTTTTTTTAAATATTTTCTATAAATGTTCTTTCACTTTGAAAATTCAGAGTAGGTTTTGTAGATCTGTAGGGGGAAAAAATCGAATATAATCCCTTTTTAGATTTAATTTTAAAGCAACAATATGTGAAGAATGTGCAAGGCGTATTTAGACTTTCCCTATAGCGACTACATGTTAGGAACGCTGACCAGACATCCTCATAGGCCTACCTATGTTATTTGTAAACATTTAAGCATTAAACTAAGCATTTACACGATTTATAATAATGTATAAGGCATTTATAAACATTTAATGGCTAATTCATTAATTATTTTGGCGGGGGATTACACTGTTTTATGGTAGGCTACACATATTAGCCACTAATTCGTAGTTAATATGTGTATATAAGATCTTTGTGTCTTATTTGCTATATACTGTATTAAGTCAATAAACTAATCTTTAGCCAAATATAAAGACAGTGTAAAAAAATTGTAGCAGATTTTTTAATTGAACCTTTATTTAACTTGGCAATTAAGTTAAGAACAAATTCTACAATGACGGCCTACCTACAGGGTCAGCCCCTGGAGCAAATTAGGGTTAAGTGCCTTGCTCAAGGACACTTCGACAGGTGTTTCACCTTGTCGGTTCGCGTATTCGAACCAGCGACCTTTCGTTACTGGCCCAAAGTTCTAACCGCTAGGTTACCTGCCGCCCTAGATCCAATGTTGTACGCGCCATATAATACAAAATAGGCCTATACACGGGCAACAGCCCAAAATAAACAGCCTCTTAATCAGGCTAAAAGGAATAATCCACTCAAAAACTAGTTTTGCATTTTCATAATTAGTCCACTGTTAATACAGTCCCAAAATGTTGTGCATGTCAGCAATCAAGTTTCCATGATATTACTTTCAACAAGTAAATTGCCACATCGTCATGACGATGCGTTTTATTCCTATAACCTATCATACCTTAACAGACACAGGTAGAAGGCAAGACAGCACAGCCTACCTTTGAGAAATCAAATCGAATCTGTTTAACTGGACTTCAAATAGGTACATATCAGCCTCTTGGCCCCGCCCAGGACCGCATTTACCCAATTGGCAATTACAACCAATAAGCTGGTTCTACGACGTAAAAGTCAATTTCCACATTCATTGTTACATTGGCAAGTTCTACTTAATCAGACGTAATCATTACATTTCATCACCATTCATAAATAGACTCCAAAGCCTGGCGCGCAGGCCACGTATCTTATTTTTAAGCGCACTGAGGCGCGCTCCAATTACGCACGACCAGAATGACAGACACGTAGCAATGGCACAAGGCGGGAAATATGAACAAAGGAAAATATTAATTGAATTAAATAAACAGCACTTCTATCTCGTGAATGTTGCGATGAATCTGTGCACCGAAACAACGATTCTCTCTTGAGTAGAGACAACGGTAAATAACCGCATATTTCATGTGGAACAGAAAGTCTATGGAAATACATTTCCAAACAAACATTTCTTCGACACTTTATTAGGCACAGTCAATGATACTGGCAAAACAATATATACATTTTGTAAATAGGATTTACTGCCTATGGGGAAACAACCGCGCGAAATAAATCAACCTAATTAAATAATGCGCGTTCTTGACGAGAGTTCCGTAACAATTAGTATTTAATAAAGAGCAAGCTACAGGGTACGTTCGTAAATTCACTCTGGCCCCTCTACTCCGATTTCAGAGCACTCTGAGCGCCGAATAACTGATGAATTTACGAACCCACCCTTAGTATAGGCTGTCTCAATGTGGAACCAAAAAGCTCATCAGAGTGCAAAACGTGTAGTGTTCTAAAATATAAATAAAGCCAGTGTGTTCCCTATACAAAGAAAAACGTACATGTAGCCTAACATTTTGTTATGAATTTATACTTTATATCCAAAGGAAAATATTGAATTGAACTTACTCACAGACTTTGTTGATGTTGCTTTCCAAGTCAGAAAATCTTCTCACAATGTCAATAGTTTTTGCCTCAGTAGGCCTTTCATCTGTCTTTTTGTCGGTTCCATTCCTTAAAAGCACTGATATATAGCTGAGGAATAAAATACATCCTACAACTAATAGACGCTTCACCCACATAGACCTCATATATATTATTTGCATGATTCCGTTTTTAATGGCAAGTGTCAAAGCAACATAACTGGTGTGATGATATAACTCAAGACGTTAGTATTGTTAAGACAATACTAGCATGTATTTCAAAGAGCGCTCCGTAAGCCACGCCCCACGTGGCAGAGGTAGTTGCATTGGACACGTTTTAATTATTTAGAGTCTAAAACATTGGGGGAGGAGACGACAGATTTTTTTTTAAGTTGGTCATACTTTGGATGTTTTTGCTATTTGATTTGGAATTTTAGGACCCCTTTAGGTGTAACTAAAGCCCATAGAAACGCATTGAATAAGAAATAAAAGGACAGTCAAAAAATCAAACATAAGAAACAAGGTTTTTTTCATTAGGTACACGTTTTCAACTGCTCGTTGACGCAAATATCTAATCAGCCAATCACGTGGCAGCAACTCAACGCATTTAGTCATGTAGACATGGTCAATACGATCTGCTGAAGTTCAAGCCAAGCATCAGAATGGAGAAGAAAGGTGATTTAAGTGACTTTGAACGTGGCATAGTTGTTGGTGCTAGACGGGCTGGTTTGAGTATTTCAGAAAGTGCTGATCTACTGGGATTTTCACGCACAACCATCTCTAGGGTTTACAGGGAATGGTACGAAAATGAGAAAATATCCAGTGAGCGGCAGTTCTCTGGGCGAAAAAGCCTTGTTGATGGCAGCGGTCAGAGGAGAATGGCAAGACTGGTTCGAGCTTATAGAAAGGCAACAGTAACTCAAATAACCACTCGTTACAACCAAGGTATGCAGAAGAGCATCTCTGAACACACAACAGGTCTACCGCATGGCCAAAAGTTTTGAGAATGACACAAGTATTGGTCTGCACAAAGTTTGCTGCTTCAGTGTTCTTAGATCTTTATGCCAGTAGTTACTATGGTACACTGAAGTATAATTACAAGTATTCCATAAGTGTCAAAGGCTTTCATTGACAATGACATTCAGTTTATGCAAAGAGTCAATATTTACAGTGTTGACACTTCTTTTTCAAGACCTCTGCAATCCACCCTGGCATGCTGTCAATTAACTTCTGGGCCACATCCTGACTGATGGCAGGCCATCCTTGCATAATCAATGCTTGGAGTTTGTCAGAAGTTGTGGGTTTTTGTTTGTCCACCCGCCTCTTGAGGATCGACCACAAGTTCTCAATGGGATTAAGGTCTGGGGAGTTTCCTGGCCATGGACCCAAAATGTTGATGTTTTGTTCCCTGAGCCACTTAGTTATCACTTTTGCCTTATGGCAATGTGCTCCATCATGCTGGAAAAGGCATTGGTCGTCACCAAACTGTTCTTGGATGGTTGGGAGAAGTTGCTCTCAGAGGATGTGTTGGTACCATTCTTTATTCATGGCTGTGTTCTTAGGCAAATTGTGAGTGAGCCCACTCCCTTGGCTGAGAAGCAACCCCACACATGAATGGTCTGAGGATGCTTTACTGTTGGCATGACACAGGACTGATGGTAGCGCTCACCTTGGCCCAAACAATCGGAAAGGGGATTAATCCGAGAAAATGACTCTACCCCAGTCCTCAGAGGGACTTAGCAATTAATTGCAATTCATCTGATCACTCTTCATGACATTCTGGAGTATATGCAAATTGCCATCATCAACACTGAGGCAGCAAATTTTGTGGAGACCAATACTTGTGTCATTCTCAAAACTTTTGACCACGACTGTACAGCAGCAGAAGACCACACCGGGTGCCACTCCTGTCAGTTAAGAACAGGAAACTGAGGCCACAATTTGCACGGGCCAACCAAAATTGGACAATAGAAGATTGGAAAAACTTTGCCTGGTCTGACGAGTCCCGATTTCTGCTGCGACATACAGATGGTAGGGTCAGAATTTGGCGTAAACAACATGAAAGCATGGATCCATCCTGCCTTGTATCAACGGTTCAGGCTGGTGGTGTAATGGTATGGGGGATATTTTCTTGGCATACTTTGGGCCCCTTAGTACCAATTGAGCATTGTTTAAACGCCACAGCCTACCTGAGTATTGTTGCTGACCATGTCCATCCCTTTATGACCACAGTGTACCCATCTTCTAATGGCTAATTCCAGCAGGATAACGCGCCATGTCACAAAGCTCACATCATCTCAAACTGGTTTCTTGAACATGACAATGAGTTCACTGTACTCAAATGGCCTCCACAGTCACCAGATCTCAATCCAATAGAGCACATTTGGGATGTGATGGAAAGGGAGATTCGCATCATTGATGTGAAACCGACAAATCTGCAGCAACTGCGTGAGGCTAATGTCAATATGGACCAAAATCTCTGAGGAATGTTTCCAGCACCTTGTTGAATCTATGCCACGAAGAATTAAGCCAGTTCTGAAGGCAAAAGGGGTCCAACCCCGTACTAACAAGGTGTACCTAATTAAGTGATCGGTGAGTGTATATAAAACTTTTTTTTTACACATTTAACCCCTTTTGGGGTAGGCACAAAATGACCTTCATACTTCCATTAGTTATTTTTTTTAAACGGTACCGTTTCAGACGAGTCCTGTGGCATTTGTTGGAGTCATAGAGCAAAACGGAGAACACCATCGTGTTCGTGAGAATCTCCCATTTTCAAACAGTTTGTATACTACCAAACAGAAGTTGGCACATTGACAGTACCGACTTCAGGCGAGTCTCCTGACACTTGGGGGACAAAACGCAGAGTAACCCCGTTCCTTCAAGTGGTCAGGTCAAATAGTGTGTAGGTCAAAACGTTAAGACCTTACAGACTTTATGTGAAGACCGATTTTCGAAATTTCTCATTGTCTGACAAACACCACTCTAGTTCTGACACCTTTCACTGCAGATGCGGAAGTGCAATGCTGGGATGCATCCCAGATATCTGTAGTTTAAACTGAAGGATAAACTGTGTCTTTTTGTTATGTAATTTAGATTGATGCACCGGTTCATTTCATCAATCGACTCTAGAGGGTTTTAATTTTACAATGGGTCCACCGTGGCTCTGTGTACCCTAGTTATCCTAATATACTGTAGTTGAGACCAGTGTATTGCAGTTATGCTAATATAGTTGAGACCAGTGTATTGCAGTTAATATCTTTGAGTAGTAAATTGGGAAACAACAACTAGTCCTAGACAGTTTGCAACAGCTCGCAGTTGTAAATGAGAACTTGTTCTCAACTGGCCTACCTGGTTAAATAAAGGTAAAATAAAATAAAAAACAGAACATGCCATTTATTGCGATCATCTGGTTGAGCTTGTTGACAAAACAGACCATGGGATGCCTTTTCACAAAGAGATGTATTTGTCAAAAGGTCCGCGTTGGGTCTGTGTAAACTATGCAATTATATTGGAATAAATGGTGTTTCTTTGAAAAGATGGGGAAATTATCCACAGACACAGAGGCTGATTTATCTTTCTGCACATGGGCAATTCCATGGTACTGGAATTTTGCTTAGACTCTGATTTTTCACTTAAAATGTATGCCAAAAAAATAAAATAAGACTATATGCAAAAGGACTACTTTTAACAATTTACACTGAACATTTGACAAAAACACATTTACTGAAAGAACTGTGCAGACCGATAGTTTGGTAACAGAATTTCGAAGTTTTCATCACAGGTCCCTGATCTGTGCTATGTAGCAATGCCTAATTATGGATATGAATGTCATTTTCTTCATGGTGATGCATCCTAAATAGGAACACAAAAGGTAAAAATATGCAATACTATTATTTTAATGAGCTCTACCCTCAAACAAGACAAAATGTAGTTGATCCGGCCTGGACCAAATCCCTGAACCAATCATAGACATCTATGCTTCAAGTTTGGACATCAAAGTACAGCACAATATAACTCCGTAGAGTACAGCACAGAAAAACACACAACAGTAGAGTAGAGTTCAGTACAGTAAAGTAGATTATAAAGTACAGTACAATAGTGTGCTCTACTGTGTACTGTAATGAACTCTACTGAACTATACTCTACTTTTCTTTACTGTGTTGTACTGTGCTGTCCAAACTTGTGAACCCAACTGTGGTTTGTGACTATGCCTAGTATGATTTCCCATTGTAGCCAATTAAATTGGGAAATTATGTAAATGATTTGGTAACGGAATTTTGAGTTTTAATCACTTAATAATTAATCAACAAAATTGACATCAGTAAAAACTAACTAATTGATAGGTTTACCTTTACTTGTTACTTTGGTTAATTTTCATTATCCTCCATCATGAGATAGAGAAATTAGAACATATTTTAAAGATATGTGGGTTTTTGGTAAAAGAAATACAAGGCAATGCATCTTAACTTACAGAAGCCACAACATTTTCTCCAAAATTAAATATAAGTATTGATATTCGTTGGCTGGGGTCTTCAGTGTGTTTTGATGTATTTCTAATACCTTTAAGACTTTTTCTGGTAGATGTTTTTGAAGACCGATTTTCCATGTTTGACCAGAAATCAAAACCTTTGCTTATTCCTAATTTTTTGGATGGAAAATGGTTGAAAAATGTATAAATGCCTTGATTTTTCAAATATAGACTCTTAGGTGTCATTTGACACCCAATTTAACATGCTCTTATGAACTTCAAATGATGGTGCTCATGGGTCCTTTTACATGAAAATGACCACATATCTTTATTTGTAATGCTGGCCATGGTTCACACTAAAGAAATACATTGAATGCTACCTGAATTGACTCAGAAAAGTAACATAGGTAGGCCTTCAGTATCACAGCGAGGTTAAACAGGTGTGTGAGTCAGATTATCCAGTGTCCACAGCAGCACTATTGATTATTATCTACCCCTGGTTCAGAGAATTAATAAACCTTTTTAATTTCCATATGTATAGGAAGTTAAGGGTGCACATTTAGATTTTTGCCCTAGCACTACACAGCTGATTCAAATAACCAACTCATCATCAAGATGTTATTATTTGAATCAGATGTGTAGTGCTATGGCAAAAACCAGGACTGAGTTTGCAATACCCTGTTCCAGATAGTAGCTCATATCCCACTTAAGGTCTTATTACGCTGTTTTTCATGCACTTTTGATATCCCGCTCAAAAGTATCCCTGTATCCGAGAATAAACAGAATATTCCTCATTTAAATGGAATAGTCACTGAAATCTGGACACTGACTGTAGGTAGGCCTATAATCTCTCACATGTAGCCAGTGGCAGATTTAGGTATAGGTGACATGGGCAGCAAAGGGCGCCCGACATATGCATGATCGGTTTTCTATTGCTCATTTGCACGTCACGTCAATGATATCATGTCATCGTGTGGGCGCCCTGATTCTAGTTTGTGGAGGGGGGTGGGGGTAGGTTGACCAGAATGGTGCTTTTTCTTTTTTGTTGGCGGGGGTGGTTGCGCTGAAGGAGGGGTTTGCCCACGGCGACATACAAGCTAGAACCGCCACTGCATGTAGCCTAATATAACTCCTGCAGAATTATGCATTTCTTGCAGGAAAATTATATAAAAAATATATGTTTCTTGGGAACACAAAGCATATGGTTTATTTCATTAAGCATCTCTTGAAAAAATGCAAATATAAGTTATCTTTGACACTTATGCAACCACATAAAATATGCACCCAAGACGAACTGAAGTAATTGATGACATTTTGATATTTTGCAAGGGAACAACCTTTGTTGTTGCTGTTTTGGAGTTATTGCGTTTTCTCCCCGGTCCCTAATCGAAACGGACAACTTTACCGGTGTTAACTACTTCATTTAGTCTTCTTGGGCAGTGTTTCCCAACCGGGGGTACGCGTACCCCTAGGGGTACCTCGGCAGTCCCCAAGGTGTTGGTGGGAAGAGTAAAAAAAAAGATTACAGCAAAAAAATATGTTCAAGCTATTTCAATCTTAATAGGCGGGAAAACATTTACTGAGGCCACTGGTGTGAAATCTCTAGTTATTTTATATTTATAGGGCTACTTTTTTTAAACTTTCATTTCGTTGCGTGCGCATTGCTCTGTCTACCTGGCCTCTGCCCTCCCGCCCGTTGGCTCAATGGTTGATCTTCTGCTTGCGTCAAGTGCAAGTGATCCTTTTCTGCGCGCGCTAGAGTGCCTGCTGATGTTATACTCGCAGAAACAATGATTTAAAAGACAGCAGCTGATGCACTGGAGACTGTTCCATTGTCAAATAACACCGTATGCCGTAGGATCGATGACATGGGAGTTAATATTGTTGATCAATTTGTGAAAAAATTATTATAATTCCGGTCCATTATTTTCTTCAGTTGGACGAATCGACTGATGTCAGTGGGGAAGCCCAGTATATTTTCTGCGAAAAGCTAACTGGGTGAAATACAGGTGAGGATGTGTTTCACGTTATTGACAGCTTTTTCTCAAACATGGGAGAGCATTAATTGCACACATAAGATAAATCCCACTATCATTCAAAATTAGTACTGAGTTACATGTTTTGAATTACGCAGTGAAATTGATTAACTTTATCCATCCAGTCCAGGCCTCTGAATCACCAACTGTTTGAAAGGCTCTGTGATGATAGTGGGACTGAGCACCAGCAGCTACTGCTTAACACAGACGTCCGTTGGCTCTATAGAGGGAAAACGCTACAGAGGCTTTTTGAGCTGCGATCTGAAGTAATGATTTTTTTGTCTGAACACTCTTGTGGCTGTGTTCGAGGACACAGACTGGGGAGCCCGCCGTGCCTATCTTGCTGATGTGTTCATCAAACGGAACAACCTGACTGCAAATTAAAGACACACATTCTAAACATGTATGACAAAGTGTATGGATTCATGAAGAGATTAAACTCTGCGAGTGGAAATGTGAAGATGGGGATATAAATTTTTTCCAGCATAATGACACCTACATTAGGCTACATTTTATTTAGGTGATGTTGACAGAGCTCCTAAGGCGCAAATAGTAAACTCACATTTATCCAAACTCAACAGTAAGTTCAGTGTAGGCCTACTATCTATCTCGGCAACGTTCTTATTCATTGCTTGCTAGCTAGCCAACTACGGCTAATTTAGTCACGTCCAAAAGGGCATCCAGAATAACAGCAAATTTGCTGCATTTGTTTAAGCTGTTTTCTAGTTACATTTATTTGGTTACATCAATAACAATGAGCTAATGAGGCGCGATTTCAACTGGCATAGAAAATGTGCTCACTGTTGCTCAGAGGAGCTAGCCAACAACACAGCTACAGTAACAATCACTTCAACGGAAGCTTGAAAAACGGCAAGATCGTTTTACCTTTTTTCAATTGACATGTTTTTGTGTATATCCATAAAAATGATGCCAGCTAATTCATGATTTAGACTGGATGAGAAACGATGCATGTCGCTCTCTCGACATCTTCATTACTATGGTATGGGACAGCAGGAGATAGTGAAACAATGTTGCAAATGTCGGAGACCTACAGCAAGGTTTAGACAAATCTCTGCTGTTTTATAGTGGTTTTATAGATTTATAAATTGCCTGGATGGGCTGATGAGACAGTGGATTGCGCAGTCAGATGGAACAGAGTAAATAGGCATTTTAACGTCATAGATTTAGCCTGTGTCAATTTGTGGAATAGACACCCGCTGGGATGCGATTTTAACCAATCATCATTCAAGATTAGACCATCCAATCCCCTTGATCCCCTACATAACTAGACCAATCATATGCTTCAATGTGCCGTGGTTTACAGTACTGCGGCAAGACAAGACAATGATAGAGGTTCAGCTCTTGATGTTAACTTTTCAACTGTGCTACAAGTCGTTTTGAAGTCGGAGCATCTGCGCGAGCTGCATCTATATCATTGTCTTGCAGTACTCTAAACCACGGCACAATGAAGCATATGATTGGTCTAGTTATGTAGGGGCTCAAGGGGATTGGATGCATGTTTTAAAGAAACGCGCCTGAAGATTAGAGCGGAATGGAGTTTAGAACAATTAAAAGAGTAGCACTGTTTCATGTACAATGTAAACACAATTAGGTTACTGTTACTTCAGTCCCTATTGCATAATGCAGCCTTTTGAAAGCATGTACTAAAGTCGATTTAATTCTGGCAGGGGGGAGATTTTTTGCACAACACCGGAATTACTTTTTTTTTTGTGCATGATGATCCATGGCTTGCTATCTTCTCCCAATAAATGTTCTGTTAGATTTGTGTGCGGATTTAGCCGCTAATCTGGAAAGGAAGACACAATCATGCCATACCAGTATCTGTCCAAGTACTGTCTACTCTGGGATTCCTCCCTACTGGGACATTCGAGAGGAAAATAACAGGTCGGGTATATCACAGCCATCATTCAGCTGCATCCTGCCACAAGTGATCTCGTCTTTCTAAAAGCTTTTCTCTTTTGGTTCATGGCTATTCCTGACTAAACCCTAATTTGTGCCAGCATTCTATAAGGGGGAATCGCTGATTGTAAGGCACGTTCAGGTGCCGTAAATATTTAATTAATTTGAGATTTATTGATCACAGGTGCCTTACAAATGGGCTTCTTAGAAGGTTTTTTATGCTCAGTTTCTTTTATGAATCGAACGTAAGCACACCGTCGGAAATGATCTTACGACTAAGTTAATGTATAAATCTAACAAGGCCCCTGCATTTTGGAGCTACCTTACTCAAGAAAGCAAAAAAAGAGACCCTGTTTGTAACTCAATTATTATATATATATGTTTACATTGTTTGAAAACTGATATGTGACACATTAATGCCAAAATAACATGCAAAACATGCAAGCTAAAAATGCCCTGAATGACGGGTCACCACTGACTGTACCTATAACCTTACTGCATTTTGCACTCTGTATTTAGATTTTCTATTGTGTTTTTACCATGTTTGTTTACTGTGTAACTCTGTGTTGTTTTTGTCGCACTGCTTTGCTTTGTCTTGGCCAGGTCGCAGTTGCAAATGAGAACTTGTTCTCAACTGACCTACCTGGTTAAATAAAGGTGAAATAAAAAAATAAAAAAAAATAATAAAACACTCATGCCCGGCATTATTCCTAAATTAGGTGTAAAAAAAACAAAAAAAACAAGCCCCCAGTCAAGTTTGGCAGACTTGTTTTCAATTTCAGGGAAGCAGGAGTTGAACTCACTGTTGATCTTAGATAAATGTGAGAAAGGATTCCTACTGTAGGTGTCAAGATGCTGGAAACAATGTATATCCTTATCTTCACATTTCCAGAGTTTGATCTCTTCATGAATCCACACACTTTGTCATACATGTTTAGAATGTGTGTCTTTAATTTGCAGAGTCAGGTTGTTCCGTTTGATGAACACATCAGCAAGATAGGCACGGCGGGCTCCCCAGTCTGTGTCCTCGAACACAGCCACAAGAGTGCTCAGACAGAAAATCATTACTTCAGATCGTAGTTCAAAAAGCCCCAGTAGCGTTTTCCCTCTAGAGAGCCAACGGACATCGGTGTTAAGCAGCAGCTGCTGGTGCTCAGTCCCACTATCATCACAGAGCCTTTCAAACAGTTGGTGATTCAGAGGCCTGGACTGGATGGATAAAATTAATCAATTTCACTGCGTCATTCAACACATCATGTAACTCAGGACTCATTTTATTGCTGGCCAATGCCTCTCTGTGAATGATACAGTGGGATTGACCTTATTTATGTGGGCAATTAATCCTTTCACTCCAAGGTGGGCACATAATTGTACCCAATTAAATGGTGGAAGCCCTGGTGGTGTAAAGTTCTTAAGTAAAAATACTTTAAAGTACTACTTAAGTACTTTACTATTTATATTTTTGACAACTTTTATTTCTTAAAGAAAATAATGTACTTTTTACATATATTTTCAAAAGTAAATTTGTACAGGAAAATGATTCAATTCACACACTTATCAAGAGAACATCCCTGGTCATCCCTGCTGCTTCTGATCTGGCGGACTCACTAATCAAAAATGCTTTGTTTGTAAATTACTGTCAGAGTATTGTAGTGTGCCCCTTACTTTTGATACTTAAGTATATTTAAAACCAAATACTTTGACTTTTACTCAAGTACAGTCGTGGCCAAAATTGAGAATGACAAAAGTATTGGTCTCCAGAAAGTTTGCTGCCTCAGTGTTGATGATGGCAATTTGCATATACTCCAGAATGTCATGAAGAGTGATCAGATGAATTGCAATTCATTGCAAAGTCCCTCTTTGCCATGAAAATTAACTTAATCCCCCAAAAACATTTCCACTGCATTTCAGCCCTGCCGCAAAAGGACCAGCTGCCATCATGTCAGTGATTGTCTCGTTAACACAGGTGAGAGTGTTGATGAGGACAAGGCTGGAGATCACTCTGTCATGCTGATTGAGTCAGAATAACAGACTGGAAGCTTTAAAAGGAGGGTGGTGCTTGAAGTCATTGTTCTTCCTCTGTCAACCATGGTTACCTGCAAGGAAACACGTGCCGTCATCATTGCTTTGCACAAAAAGGGCTTCACAGGCAAGGAAATTGCTGCTAGTAAGATTGCACCTAAATCAACCATTTATCGGATCATCATGAACTTCAAGGAGAGAGGGTCAATTGTTGTGAAGAAGGCGTCAGGGCGCCCAAGAAAGTCCAGCAAGCGCCAGGACCGTCTCCTAAAGTTGATTCAGCTGCGGGATCGGGGCACCACCAGTACAGAGCTTGCTCAGGAATGGCAGAAGGCAGGTGTGAGTGCATCTGCACGCACAGTGAGGCGAAGACTTTTGGAGGATGGCCTGGTGTCAAGAAGGGCAGCAAAGATGCCACTTCTCTCCAGGAAAAACATCAGGGATAGACTGATATTCTGCAAAAGGTACAGGGATTGGACTGCTGAGGACTGGGGTAGAGTCATTTTCTCTGATGAATCCTCTTTCCGATTGTTTGGGCCATCCAGAAAACACCTTGTCCGGAGAAGACAAGGTGAGCGCTACCATCAGTCCTGTGTCATGCCAACAGCAAAGCATCCTCAGACCATTCATGTGTGGGGTTGCTTCTCAGCCAAGGGAGTGGGCTCACTCATAATTTTGCCTAAGAACACAGCCATGAATAAAGAATGGTACCAACACATCCTCCGAGAGCAATTTCTCCCAACCATCCAAGAACAGTTTGGTGACGACCAATGCCTTTTCCAGCATGATGGAGCACCTTGCCATAAAGCAAAAGTGATAACTAAGTGGCTCGGGGAACAAAACATCAACATTTTGGGTCCATGGCCAGGAAACTCCCCAGACCTTAATCCCATTGAGAACTTGTGGTCGATCCTCAAGAGGCGGGTGGACAAACAAAAACCCACAACTTCTGACAAACTCCAAGCATTGATTATGCAAGGATGGCCTGCCATCAGTCAGGATGTGGCCCAGAAGTTAATTGACAGCATGCCAGGGCGGATTGCACCTCGTCCTCTCTGGTAGGCTATGAGGCATCAAGATCAACAATCGTTTCCCTGATTGGTCAGTGAGTTTCTCATGAAGTGAAAATATGCGCCCCAAAGGGTGTGGTGGCTTTTGTTTCAGCCTAGTACAAATAACCGACATGACTAATCAAGGACCCCATGTGGGTCGCCTCCACCAGGAATAGTGAATATGAATGACATAACAGGTGGCACAATTTGACAAGAAAGCAATGCTAAGACCCCAAAATATATTTTACTTGTTTTTGTGTGTATGCATTCAATATACATTGTGCATGGTACACGTTAGTTGTGTTTATTTTTGTATTATGTACACATTGGCAGCTAAAAGCTACAATCAACAGTTTGTCATGTTTTCAAGAGAATAGTGAAATAGTCTACATTGGATGTGTTGTCAATACCCAGAATAAAATATATTTTGTATTTTCTTTTGGCAAGATATTGTTTGAAACAGTTATGATAGATAACACAAATGTCAATGTCAAATCTAGAATTTCAGGAACCTGTTCATGGCGGTGTTTTAGAACTCTCTTATGACATGTTGTATTCTCCAGTTTTGCCCAGTGCACTGTTGGATGACCAGCATATAGTATGAGTTTTGTCCCTGGGCAATCTCAAGACATCTGTTTGTGTGTGTGTTCCTGATGGCTTGACCCTGGAAAACAACAAAATGTAAATATAAAATAACTTTGGATGAACTGTGCATGCTCTAGAAGATAGTTCTAAAATGTATGATCTTGACCCACTGGTCTGATTACAGGTTACCTGTTGAAAGTCCCAGTGCTTGTGTAGTCCCCTCTCCGTTGCCAGTTTACAATCATGCAGCGTTGGTATATTTCCAGTGCCAGGATCCACTAGACACCGGTTGTTGTTGTACTTGTGAGACTTAATCCCACCCACGTAGATCTCCCCATCCGTGTTGTAATAACATTGCTGTGGATAAGCACATTATTCAACAGACTGGGTGAATGGATTGTTTGGCACTAAATTATATAATATACAGACACACAGAATACAAACATACCTGTGGTTGATAGAAATGACATTCATAAAGAATGGGTATATTCCCAGGAACAGTCCCCTCATCAATACAATGTCTCTGCAGGAGGTCATTCTGAAGCTGGATGGGAAAGAAGTTGTGTTTATGCAGGAACATTTGGTGGTACACTAATACCCCCTTCACGCGATCGTGCCCAGCCGAACCAAACTGTACCGGCGCCAATATTTTCTTTTCACATTGTCCTTAGTTTAAAACAGTAAGCTATGCGTTCACTAAGAAGATCTGTGCCCATGCCTCTGAGGCTGCGTTTAGGCAGGCAGCTCAGTTCAGATTTTTTTTTAAACTAATTGGTCTTTTGACAAATCAGATCAGCTCTGAAAAAGATCTGATGTGATTGGTCAAAAGACCAATTAGTGGAAAGAATATCAGAATTGGGCTGCCTGTCTAAACGCAGCCTGATTGTTCAGTTTTATGCCTGCTTAAATAGCCACCATCAAATCAGAACATTTGATAGTTACAACTTTGTTTTAGGGTGCTGCTACTGAAACCATGAAAATAATGGAATGGAATTATATACCTGTAGACCTATGAACTCATTTGGTTAAACATTGTTTGGCATTTACCTAGAAAATATCAGAGTTATAGAGAGTTGTCAAAGTTATAATCCTGTACATTGTATTAATCTGGTGAGGGACTTAGTAATAATGTAACCCTTACTCCTCCATAGGCCACTAGCTCCTCCCAGGTGGCCAGTGTAGGATAGATGTTATCCAGGTACCACTTGAAGGGCTTACATTTAAGCTTTTCTCTGAGCTTCTTCCTCTCTGACACATCACCAATATCAATTCCATGATCCTAGGAGCCATACATCACAGAACAGAATACTGTTGTTTACAAAAACATCTAATCAAAATGATTTCCACAGTCTATTTATAGGACAGAAAGATTGTCTTGTTTTTTCATTGCCACAGAGGTTTATGGGCAATTCCAGTCAGCGTAATTCCATAACCATGAAATGTCTCTCATTGCCCTACCTTCAATGGAAGATTCCAAGCAATGTTCACATTACTTTTGTAGTCATCCATCCAGATCTCAGCCACCCTGAGTGCATTCCTTCTCATGATGTAACTCAGGTCAGGTGCGTAAGGTTTGTGGTTCCTCTCAATGTGGGCGATCTTAGAACAAGGCACTACCTCAACGCTTCCTCCACACAGCCACACCTGGAATAAAACAGGCCAGATCACCACAACATTTTATTGAAGATATGTGAGACAAAACATACGTTATAACTCTGATATTGGGTTTGTGAAATGACACAGTCTAATATATACCCAACTGAGGACAACTTCCTTAGCTACTTGATGTCAGATAATGTAATTTGTGCAGCCATTACGCCATGGTAACATACCCTGATCCCCAGCTCAACATTCTCTCCTCCGTAGATTTTCATTCCACCATCAAGTACCCCAATCTCTCCAAGGAAAAGTCGATGTGCCACAAAAATACCCATGACAGAAGGACTCCTATTAAAACAAAAACGATGATGTGGAACCAAGCAGCGAGTAAAAGCACTGCTACAAGAAGTAAGAGCTACAACAGACACACAATACACGTAATTGAAATCAATTCTACACTGAACAAAAAAGAAAATGCAACATTAAACAATTTTACTGAGTTACAGTTCATATAAGGAAATCAGTCAATTTAAATAAATTAATTAGGCCCTAATCTATGCATTTTTCATGACTGGGAATACAGATATGGGGTAGGGGTGTGGATCAGAAAAGCAGAAAACCAGTCAGGAGGGCAGCACAAGGGGGGTTGGAGGTAGTTAGAGGTTGCTACCGGACAGACGTTCTCACGGTCTGCTAGAACCGAGGGGCTCGGTGCTCTACCCCAGAGGAAACAGCATTCCCCGGAGCCCAGAAGGCATTAACCCGGAAGAGGTCTACTGGAGGAAACCGGTTATTTCTTATTTTTCTTTATTGTTTTAAATAGACACCCTTGAAACTGAGGTATCACACTTGTGTCCGTGTCTGATCTGTGTAAACGTCTTGATCAAACCCCCTGGTCTGCACCCTGGCTATTGGCGCAAACTGGAACATGCTGTTGTACACATCGATCCAGAGCATCCCAAAGATACTCAATGAGTGACATGTCTGGTGAGTATGCAGGACATGGAAGAACTGGGACATTTTCAGCTTCCAGGATCTCGCTACGGTATCTCTGTGTATTCAAATTGCCATTGACAAAATGCAATTGTGTTCATTGTCTGTAGCTTATGCCTGGCCACACCGCCACCATGGGGCACTGTTCACAACGTTGACATCAGCAAACTGCTCGGTACAGTTGAAACGTATTAATCCGCAAAGAGCACACTTCTCCAGCGTGCCAGTGGCCATCGAAGGTGAGCATTTGCCAAATGAAATCGGTTACGATGCTGAACTGCAGTCAGGTCAAGACCCTGGTGAGGACAACGAGCACGCAGAGGAGCTTACCTGAGATGGTTTCTGACAGTTTATGCATACATTTTTCAAGTTGTACAAACCCACAGTTTCGTCAGGGTGTCTGGCCTCAGACGAACCCGCAGGTGAAGAAGCCAGATGTGGAGGTCCTGGGCTGGCGTGGTTATACGTGGTCTGTGGTTGTGAGGCCGGTTGGAGGCGGCTTATGGTAGATAAATTAACATTAAATTCTCTGGCTACAGCTCTGGTGGACATTCCTGCAGTCAGCATTCCAATTGCACACTCCCTTAACTAGGGACATCTGTAACTGCTCATTTTAGAGTGGCCTTTTATTGTCCCCAGCACAAGGTGTACCTGTGTAATGATCATGCTGTTTAATCAGTTTCTTAATATGCCACACATGTCAGGTGGATGGATGATCTTGGCAAAGCAGAAATGCTCACTAACAGGGATATAATCAAATTTGTGTACAACATTTGAGAGAAAAAAGCTTTTTGTGAGTATGAAACATTTCTGGGATCTTTTATTTCAGTTCATGAAACATGGGACCAACACTTTACACGTTGAGTTGATATTTTTGTTCAGTGTACGTGGTATTCTTCTGCAATTCCTATTGACTGCTATTAATTAATACAGAACATATGAGACAATAAGCCTCAGTGATGGGGATGGACACTACATAGTAGACGTCACTTACTTCCCTGGCTGTGATTCATCATGGAGCTCATTCCACTCTGGTCTGAAGGACTCGTACATGCACCACAGGGGCCAGTCAAAGCCGTGTGCACTGGCCCAGTAATGCTCCACCTGCAGGTCATCAAAACCGACCTTGTCAAACACCGGAGTCACCACAGTGGTCCTGTCTGCTTTGATCCTGGTCAGCAGTGGCTCTGCCCTGTAAGCGTGGACAACAACAAAAATCAATCAAAGACAAGCAGACAGAGGCTGCCCAAATAATGTAGGGGAAACAACGCACACGTATGGCACTTACCATCCGACGTTGACTTCAATGTGGGCATCCAGAATGGCCACTGCATCGGCGGTGGCGTGCTCCCACCCAGAGATGCGGGCTTGAGTCAGTCCCATCTGGTGCTTGTGTCTCACCCTCTTTATAAGGCCTGGCCGTTCCTTGTGGATGAGCTCTATGTAGGCAGCTAGCTTTTCTCCCAGGTCCTCTTTGGAGAGAAGAGGTTCATAATCAAGACTATAGACAAATATTTACTCCACTAGTAACAAAAGCACAACCAAAACACGGATCGTTATAGCCATGGAATGGTGACCGTGAGACACACCATTGGAGCTGTGGTCGTCCACCAGAATGATTTCTCTCAGCAGGTGTTCAGGGGTTCGGTCGATGATGCTGCGGATTGCCCTCTTAATGATAGATAGAGCCTCGTCCAGGTAGATCAATACCACAGCAATACTGGGCAGGTCCTTGGGGTAATTCTTCTGCAAACATCTGAGTGTTGAGAGATTATTTAGAAGACATGCTTTGTGTCTTGACCATAGCAAAGTTACGGTCCTGATCACGGTTGGTTTAACCTGTTGTCTCGTGTATCTGGCAGCTCTCTGTTGAGTGGCAGTTGGTCACTCAGGAAGACGTTGTATCCATATCTCTGGAACAGGGCCTCGGCCTCTCTCTGCTCCTCCTCTGAGAGGTCATCACCCCACTTTGTAAACAGGTAGGAGTTGGGATACAACTTGGGCACCACCATCTTCTTTGCCTCTGTTACCACAACTTCTTCCCTTGTTGGGGGGTCTTTCTGATTTTTAGATTCTATTAATTCAGCTGTGGACAAAATGCTCACAAGTATTACTGATGCGTCTAAAGAATACAATGCCACAATGTTATTGGCATGAGTGGTATCTATCAGTAAGAGACTAACATCAACAGTATTGCAAAAATATGTATGAATTCCCTTTTGTTCTTAAGTAGCACTTGATTTTATAGTATTTCTGAGTCACTGGCAGTTGTAGTTAATGATTGACTGACAACGACTGGATTAATTTTGGCTGCTTGCCAACATCAATGAAACCATAGTACTGCATATTAACCATGCAAAATTACAACAGAAATATTGCAGAAATCCATGTGTTAATAAAGAAAAAAAATCACTGCATATTGTCATGACATGTACTTCCAGTGGCAACCCTTCATTCAGGGCAGGTGACCCTCTCCACATTTTCAGCAGTCATCATCATGAATCAAGTGGACAATCTACTGGCAAAATCTTTTTAATCCTTGTCATATGAAGATAAATAATGAAGAGAAATTATAGATAAAACGTATTGGTGCTCATCGGCCATTGTACATACCCATTACACAACAATCGCTAATTAAACAATGAATGGTTTGGAAGGACCCCCACCAACCTTCCTGTATAAGTGAGCAAGATGAGTCCAAAAATGTATTGTATGATAAATTATGTAATATGCCAGGGAGATATGTATACTGTAGCTAAGAAAGTAATACCACATGTATTTTGTGTTGTAAACTGTTAGTACCCCATGTGCCTCACCCTAATAATTTGGTCTATTTTCACCAATGAGGAATTGCAAACACATCGTTTGTGGCCGGTGTGTGATTGTTTGCAGACTTTTTTTGTACAATTTTGGCAAATTCAGCACACACAACATTCTACTGTATAATATGATTGTGTTATTTGACTTGTCAACTTAAAAGCTTATTTAACATATCAAATAGTGTTATTTGACGTGTATCTTTTTCGACATGTAAAGACCCAAACGGCATTCAATGTGCCTCACCCGAATAATTTGGTTTATTTTCACCTCTTAATTTCGCCTACTGTTCTAATTTGGTGGTGCACATGTAGCCTGTAACCTGTTTCATAGAAATTGAACAATCTAATATTGTATGAGCTTTCATTGTCCGCTTATATGCCCCCTTTATTTATCCTACGGTTCTGACTTGGTGTACATGTTCTGAATTCTGTCGCTGTATATTTAAAAAGTGCTGAACAAATAGTTATATTGACGTCAGTCGTCGCTCGCTCATTAATGTCGTAATCGATATTACGGATTGCCTCTTATCCGCTTGTCGTCCCCTTATGCCATAGTTTGTACATCTCAATTGTCAGTAGATATCACATTTGTTTACGCAAGTCATCCATATCAGCTATGGTTTTTTAAAGGCAGTAAATGAGGCTGAATTAACAGTTTAGCTGCCAGACAAGGCTCCGCTGATAGCCAGGTGTAGCAGTGGTAAGGTGTCGGGACTGCTGTCGGGACTCTACTGTTGGGACAGCTTTATGTAGGCCCTAACAGTTTGTGTGCACAGTTTGTCACCGTTATAGTGCAATTAATGTATTGTGTATTGTTGTTGTCACTTTTTTTGTTTGTTTACCCCCACCAAGATTTACATGCTAAAATCGCCACTGTGTACTTCAGTAAACAATATTGTAATGCAAAGAATGCATGTCACCATGTCAATTGAGAACACTTACATAGAAACACTTACATAGTTGAAAACACTTACATAGTTTGTTGAGGTTCTTCTCAATCCTCTCCAATCTCGTCATCAGCATAGTATTCTGATCCTTGGCAGTCTCTCTTTGTTGAAGCCTTTTTGTATTGGAACTCACTGCCTGTTTCATATAGACAATATACATGATGAGTGGAATAATGGCTCCGACCGTGATTCCCACTACTCGCAGGAAGTTGAGCTTCATTGCTACCTGTCGACAACCAGCCTAGTTCTATGTTCCTTTGTCATATACCTTGATTCGGTAACCGTGCCCTCTAAAGAGGTTACAACTCCCTCATGGAATGCCATAAAATACTCCTTATCTAATCAACAAAGAATACATGTTCCCCACCCGTGCCTATAAAAAAAAAACAAAGCAAACCACCATTGATTTACTTAACAGTTATGGAGAGTTGATGAGGTAGATCTACTGTTAACATGACACATGAAAAAGAAAAGGAAAGCTGCACACTCTAGCAGCTCAGATGCAATAATTGAATACCAACATTTCAGCCACGCTGTCTTCATCAGGGTATAATGACAAACACTGCAGTTCACTTGTTTATATAGTTTAAAAGGACACCCACAAGTGTCTAATCATGGCCGGCTGTGGCATGACTTCATTGGTCGATTTACAAATATCAATAGTACATTTACAAAAGCATGAATGGATAACATACGTTTATATAAACAATTAGGCTACATCATATAGGCCGACAAACACAAGCATGATTACACAAACACACGTTAAGACTAGATATGTGATGTAGAACATCATTGATCATTGCTGAGGGAAACGTGAGCATAACAGTTGAAATCTTATGTTGGTGTGGCGGTGGAGACTTTAGTGTGTAGCGGGACTGTGGGAGGGGCTCAATAAAAACAGATAGTGGGTTACTAGAGGAAAGAATAGATTGCTTAACCTTGTTGACTCAAAAGTCCTAAAACACAGTTCAGATGGTGGTTTCAAAGTACATCTCAATAAATTGTGAAGCACATGTTACGTTACATTACATGGGAGTGTGCTAAGGTGATTGATTATTCATTTTTGCCACACAATGAATGTTGTTTTAATGGATCCATGTAATCCATCAAAGACTAAAAACAGTCATAACAAAATAGTTTTAAACGATCATCTTTTATTTATTTATGTACAGGATATTTGTAAAAGAAGACAGCAGAGTTGTATAGGAGGATCAGCCTGTGGCTATGGTGGTGATGTTGTCGGGCGGTCAGATAGACAGGCTACTCAATAGTTGACCGTCTTGGCTGGCTTGGTATCGGCCAACTCAGCCTCCAAGAAGCGGAAGCGGCGATGGCGACGCAGGACCTCGATGGCCTTCTGCTCTACGGAGGCAGGGACGATGCCCAGGTCCTCCAAGCCAGGAAGCCCTGGATACTTCATATCTGTGGTGTGGAACTGGAACAAACACATTCAGGTCATCACACAAATCCAGGAGAAAGACTTAAGGTTAAACATACTTAATTTATATTTCTTCAACATGCGGCCCCAAAAACATGAGAAAATGTAAATGCACCTTAATTTATATAAAATACGCTTTTTACAAGGATGTTTATAATTAGCTGTTTATGTTGCATTTTCTTACTCGATCTACTTTGTCAGGAGTTGTCCAAGGTTCAAATGGGTTCATTGCAAAGAAACGTGCAACAAGACTGAAACCAGAGATAAAAGATAAGACATGTTTATCATACCGTATCTGATAGTATTGCATTTAAACAAACCAACAGCTTCCTTGTTCCTTGCCACCTCACATCCACTGGTCAAAGACTTGTGTTCTAAACATACTAACAGCTTGGCACACAACTCTTCATCAGTGAGCCTATATAGTAAGCACACAGTAAATTTTCCTCAGACGGCAATTTAGGATACCCTGCAGAACCAGAAGCCGGTGCATACTCACTGATAGAGAGGGCGTGGGAGGGGGTAGGGCACAAAGGGCCTGTGTGCCACAGCATACACATACTCCACCAGATCATGCAGGAGATAACGGTTAGGTCTGTGTGGCGAAAAAAAAAAAAAAAAACTAACCAAAAGGATGACAAACATTTTGGTTGTAAATTTCTAAATTTTGCTGGTTGACATTTCTAAATAATGTACTGCATGCGTGAGCATGAAACTGCCATTACACAATCATATATTTTATTTTGGATTCAAGTCCCACACCCTGGTACAGGATACAAAACCATGCCATAGAGCAACTCATCTAGTAGATGAACAATCATTTTTTGTATGATTTATACTAGGTTGACCTAGTCGCTGATAATTAGCTGTTTCAATTTAATGGATATAATTTTACTTCCATTTCCTGAACTGACTGGAGATGCAATTGATACATCCCTGAAAAACAGCCAAAAGTCCATAACAAGTCCTTACCCAACTAGTGCATATGTCTTGCCATTGGCATCAGGGTCTTTGACGGCGTTGATGATAGCCTTGGCCACATCCACCACCTGAGGAGAGCAGACACAGTGTGAGTCTTGATTAACAGACATGGTTGACATCATGAGGACAGACACACTCACATGAACAGGCTGCTTCACAGTCTTCTTCCCCATGGAAATGAGAGGCACAGCTTTCCCAAACCAGCGCATGTCTGTGCAACAAAGGAAAAAACAAACATTCAAACAATGACTGAACTCATCTGCTTTTAAACGATAATAGCATTGCATCAAGACCAATTAGAGCCAATAAATCACCTTACAAAATCATTATTTTGGTTTGTTTTGCCAATACACTTCAAATTCAAGTGTTCAACCATGCAACAGCTCCCTCAACAGTTTGAAGTCCTATACAGTCAACAGAAGCTGTGTAATTATGCCAACATGATCCCACAAATAATGGACACTGTCTATTGCTCAGGGATCAATAAAGTACCTACCTATCTACTAAGAGTTCTGACAGATCACATAAAATCTTATTTCACTTTTTAATATATTTTTACTCTGGGCTACAATGAAATAAACTCTATGCTCTGCTTACTTACTGGCAAAATGGTTGAAGAATCTGTCCTCCCTTCCAAACATCTCAGCGGGCTTCATGATGATGGCATCAGGGAATTCATCTCTCACAGCCATCTCACCTACTGCCTGCAAGGTTACATCACATGATATTTCTACATAATGATGCCAGAAATACATATTTCCAAGTGCCATTGAAAGAGAATTCAACAGAGCTCTGCATTGGCCAGTACCTTATTCCTAAGGTATTTGGAGGGGCTGCGGATGTCAGCGTTGAGGTGAGATATGTGGATAAGCTTTGTGATGCCTGCCTCCCGGGTGGCCTTGGCAATCTGCTGAGGGATGCTCACGTAGGTGTCCTCAAAGGGATAGTTCCTTTATAGAGATAGAAAGAGGAAGAACACAACACTGAGGAAAGCCAAGTACAGCAAACATTTCGCAGAAAGTCAATATACGTGTGCCTAATGGTGGAAGCACTGTTGAGGTTCTTTGCTCCACTAAGGAGTAATTCAAGCATCTGGTGTAGTTAAAAGTAGGTTGATTTATATAGTGATGGAGCAACTATATATGTGAATGTTCACCACCAGTTGGTTCTTTTTAGGAACCATGTATTTTTCTAGAATATGTTTGTGTATACAGTCAGTTGGGCCATACTTGGTCTCCCACTCTCGTCCCACCAGGTTGATGACCACATTGGAGTGAGCCAATGCTTTTCTGATAGAATCCTTGTTCCTGGCATCCCACTCCTGAAATATAGCAAGGTGGAGTGCACATATGAGGCGTGAGGGTAACCTGGCATAAGAAAAACCAACACTTAGCTAACAAATGAAGAGATGAAGGGACTTTAAAGTGAAGTCATTCATGACGTCACATCTGATAAATAGTATTTTTCTCACCATAAAGATGATCTGTCCTAGATCCCCCATGGGCCTAAGATACATGAGGTCATACTGGTCACACCGGTGAGGAATCACAATCTGAGAACCCATACGACCTACAAAACCACCAGACAGGTCAACGAACACATAACTACCCCATAGGAAACACGTATATGCAGTCACTGCAGTGTAAACAAAGATAGTTACAAAACCAAAGAAATGAACGCATCCCTCACAATCACATATAAACATAAGAAACAAGTTGAAGAGGACCACAGAGCTGCCATGTAATTTGAAAGGTTATCATGTGAAGCCATTGGGACTGATGATGGTAAAAACTCACCCAGGCGGTTGACAACATATCTGCCCAGGAAGCCGGTGGCTCCGAAAACTGTGGCTGCTACCCCACTGGAGGAGGAGCGCCCCCCTTTCCCTCTGGGGATGACAGCATGGTGGACCTTTCTCTGCTGGACTGTCACAGGGACGGCTGACAGCACCACAGGGGAGCAGGAACCTGCAGGGGGGACCAGTGCAAATGATCAACCAACCAAAATCATAGGCCTTCGTAACAAAAATGTCAGTGGCATAAACTGATATATCTAGATAGCTACTAATTAGTGATGTTGACAGAGATGAGACCTTTTTAACTAGTGTCAGTCACTGGGAAGTAACAAAGGTCCACTAACTAGGTACCACAGTAAACAGCTGACATGACCATAACATATTGATAAACACTGTCTGTCCAGACGACCTAGCTAGCTGTCTAATTAGCATGTTAGCTCGCTAGCTAGCGTGGGAGCTAGGCCCTGGTAGGTGTTAATCCAGTGAAAGTGATGCAAATACCTGCCTTCATACGTTGGCCATGAAATGTATATACGGGACTGTCAGTAGCATTTAGCTAGGCCTAGCTTTTTCCGGTTGGGATATGACATGGTGCTAGAAATTAGATAACTAGTCGTATTCGTAAGCAAGAGCTAGCTAACCGGCTGTCTAACTTAGGTCATAGCATAAACAGGGTAACAGAGGGTAGCAATGTCACTTAAAAACAATTATGTTTTCAGATTAAACTATCCCTCAACAGGGCACTTATCAGTGCATTTATTTCATCTAAAAGTGGATGTTTTGTTGTTACTCACTTGAAAATCTGGGAAGGACACTCGCAGGACGGCTAACGAGTGCAGCGACCGCCATGTTTCTTCTCTGAAAGCGCTTCTTGGTACGGCAAGTCAGAAGGGTCTGGGATTTTGTTTGTTTGAGAGCATTATAATTTCAACATGTTGATAATGTAACAGTATTTTGCTATATTTTATTTTGAAATATAACCAGCCAGCCAGGGACTAACCTATCATATCAGGCGTAAAAGAAACGCCCTGGAGTCCTTGGAGCAAATTAGGCTTTAGTGCCTTGCTCAAGGACACACCGACAGCTTTTTCACCTTGTCGACTAGGGTATTCGAACCAGCGACCGTTCGGTTACTGGCCCAACGCGGTAACCTTTCGCGGTAAAATTCCTATGTACCGAATAAAAAATACAAGTTAAATGGGTTTCCATCGCATTTTCAACTCTACTGACGTTTTTCTCACAAAAAGGTTTTGCGTTATATAGCGAGTGTGCCTACTCTGGTATTGGCACGTGCGCTTTAGTCTAACCAAAAACTCACAGATACAGACTGAGGCTATAGGCCTTCAGTCGCAGTGCGTGGGTAAAATCACAGGGGAAGCCAGGAAATAAAAAAAGCCTAAGTCTATCACAACCTATGTGTTGTGGTAATTGCGTTGTTTGCTCTATAATGTGTTAGCTCATATGCCTTGACACCGTGTTATAGGCCTATAGGAATAAGGCTGAGACAATATGAAGACACAGTGGCATAATAAATTAAACTACATCTTTGTTTCATCACAAAACCGGAGAGCGACATCTGTCCGGTGAAATCCACAAAACATATTGCATGTAACAAACAGTTACATGGCATACAACATGATCAAGCAAGTTAATGATTCCAAAAATGTCGGACTAATAAACAGCTATTGGTTTATAACCACCGAGAGTTATCGCAAGTCGCAAAGAAAACAGGCGCTACCTCCACTATTCCAGCACCATTTCAACTTCAACATTTAAACATAATCGAATCACCTATGCTTTGTCTAATACAGTGACAACTAAAAGATACCAAAAACGATTTAGTCCAATCAACGTACGCTAAATATGAGGTGGCTGTCCATGGTATTGATTTATCTGTGTGTGCGCGCTTGCAATTAGAAAAAAAACATGGCAATGCCATCCTCTTTCATGTTGCCTAAACGGACTGTTATCACATTGCACTTTCACCACCCTGTAAAGTTAAACTTATTCCATCTGTAACCTAATAAACTGCATGTTTCGGACCACACAACATGCCATTGCGTGACTCCAAGTTTACTTCGATATAATTGATGGTTATTACAGTACATCAATATTTGTGCATAAAAGCGTTTCCACTGACATTTCTCCCATAATACATTTTACCGACACAAAAAGATCCCACTTTGCCTAGCGTATTTTGTTTTGTCGACATTTGGAAAGTTTACCGACAAATGTTGTTGCTATCAGGCCTGTCATTACATTTTTTTATCCGACATGTACTTTACTCACATGAGGTTGGATGGAAACCTTCATACAGTCAATTCATTTAGTTGTCTACCCTATTAAGATATGGTGACTCTCCCTGTAAACTTGTGTAGCCTGGTCATTTATCAGATGCAAGGGAAATGACAGCATACATTTCACAAAACACTGTACCCCGTCTTTACAGATACAAAGAGATGATGTCACCAATACCCGGATGTTCTGGTCTATATGCTATATATTCTTTGTCATTATGTTGACTTCTAGAAACTGCCATGGGATAACACAAAATTATGCTACTCCCTTACTGAATGTTTCCTCGCAAGCTACAGTATATCAATTACACAACTCTCACCCGATTACCTTTTGGGTAACTTTTTTATGTGGAGAATCGAAGTTGTATCCAAGGTAAATACAGAGCTAATGTGCAAGGATTATAATACTGCAAGGCACAAACTATTAATAAAATGATTGTCTCTCAGTGTCTAATAGTAAAAAAAATGTTTACAAACACAAACATAATCGAGTATAAAATGCTTTTTTCATACATAAATAATACAAGTAAAACCTGAACAAGTAAAACCTTGTCTAACCTTTACAATAACCTGTAACATACACTGTACATTATTTTCTGCATTACATACACTACCATTCAAAAGTTTGGGGTCACTTAGAAATGTCCTTGTTTTTGAAAGAAAAGCTTAATTTTTTGTCCCATTAAAATATCATAAAATTGATCAGAAATACAGTGTAGACATTGTTAATGTTGTAAATTACTATTGTAGCTGGAAAAGGCTGATTTTTTATGGGATATCTACATAGGCGTACAGAGGCCCATTATCAGCAACCATCACTCCTGTGTTCCAATGGCACATTGTGTTAGCTAATCCAAGTTTATCATTTTAAAAGGCTAATTGATAATTAGAAAACCCTTTTGCAATTAAGTTAGCACAGCTGAAAACTGTTGTGCTGATTAAAGAAGCAATAAAACCTTCTTTAGACTAGTTGAGTATCTGGAGCATCAACATTTGTGGATTCGATTACAGGCTCAAAATGGCCAGAAACAAATAACTTTCTTCTGAAACTTGTCAGTCTATTCTTGTTCTGAGATATGAAGGCTATTCTATGCGAGAAATTGCCAAGAAACTGAAGATCTCGTACAACGCTGTGTACTACTCCCTTCACAGAACCAGAATAAAAAGAGGAGTGGGAGGCCCGGGTGCACAACTTGAGAAACAGACGCCTCACAAGTCCTCAACTGGCAGCTTCATTTAATAGTACCCACAAAACACCAGTCTCAACATCAACAGTGAAGAGGCGTCTCTGGGAGTTGCAAAGAAAAAGCCATATCTCAGACTGGCCAATAAAAAGAAAAGATTAAGATGGGCAAAATAACTCAGCCACTGGACAGAGGTAGATTGGAAAAAAGTGTTATGGACAGACTAATCTAAGTTTGAGGTGTTCGGATCACAAAGAAGAACATTCGTGAGACTCAGACCAAATGAAAAGATGCTGGAGGATCTTTTGGTGAAGGCAATGTGATGGTCTGGGGGTGCTTTGGTGATAGATAGATAGATAGATAGATAGATAGATAGATAGATAGATAGATAGATAGATAGATAGATAGATAGATAGATAGATAGATAGATAGATAGATAGATAGATAGATAGATACTTTATTGATCCCCCGAGGGGGTAAAGTGGGAGATGTGTACAGGGTAAAGGGGATCTTGAAGAAAGAAGATCTTGAAGAAAGAAGGCTATCACTCCATTTTGCAACACCATGCCATACCCTGTGGACAGCGCTTAATTGGAGCCAATTTCCTCTTACAACAGGACAATGGCCCAAAGCACAGCTCCAAACTATGCAAGAACTATTTAAGGAAGCTGGTATTCTGTCTATAATGGAGTGGCCAGCAGTCACCAGATCTCAACCCCATTGAGCTGTTGTGGGAGCAGCTTGACCGTATCGTATGGTAGGTAATAAGTGCCCATCAAGCCAATCCAACTCGTGGGATGTATTTCAGGAAGCATGGGGTGAAATCTCCTCAGTGTACCTCAACTAATTGACAACTAGAATGCCAAAGGTCTGCAAGGCTGTAATTGCTGCAAATGGAGGATTCTTTGACGAAAGCAAAGTTTGAAGGACACAATTATTATTTCAATTAAAAATCATTATTTATAACCTTGTCAACGTCTTGACTATATTTACTATTCATTTTGCAACTAATTACATGTATGTTTTCATGGAAAACAAGGACATTTCTAAGTGACCCCAAACCTTTGAACGATAGTGTACATAAAAAAATCCCTGCAGGTATATATGTACAGGGAAAAGGAAAACAAGCCATTACAAACATGATTTCTATGTCTGGATAAATGTATATACATAATCATCCTAATCATCACCATATTGACCATTATAGCATTATTCAATCTAATAAAGATGCAGGACATAAAGGTTTGAATAGAACATGTTTCTTACAGGGCACAGCTGAGCTGAAAGATCAGCAGTGACAAAAATACTTTCTTTGGCTCAGCCTTTATTGTACACGCTCCTTCAGAAAATTAATAGCCCTTCTAAAGGAAGTCTTTTTTGAAGCCATGCAAAATATTGCACAACAGAGCTGCTTTGGTTTGGAATATCTACACATAAAGTACAGCAGTAAAAGAGTAAACCTAAAATATAAATAATATATACTTTAAGAAGTCAACGTACGGAAAGAAGACGAAGGCCATTGAAGACTGAAACATTAATCTTTTTAACTTGCTTAAATAAAACAATACATTTTGAATGGTGAGCGAGCGTGGCACCTTTTCCTTTACAAATAAGTCAATGTACAACAGGTACCACTAGCTGGGGTTGAGGATTGTGATCCGGGACACAAAAGATGCACATGACAAAAGCATAATGCTGTGCTTCTGTGTCTTGTTGATGATGTTAAAGTTCATAATGCCTAGTGGTGCTCTCCCGCCCCCTCCCTGCTACATGATAGGGGGCAGACACTGGGACACCTCCTGAT
The DNA here is from genome assembly GCA_023634145.1 of Thymallus thymallus. Taxonomy (NCBI): domain Eukaryota; kingdom Metazoa; phylum Chordata; class Actinopteri; order Salmoniformes; family Salmonidae; genus Thymallus; species Thymallus thymallus. The sequence continues at coordinate 34,205,458 of CM042413.1, read as the reverse complement.
CTCCGTCAGTGCCCACGTCTAGCTGAGGCTTGATGATGATGTGCACAGGCCTCTCCCCACTCGCCTCCTTGTCCATGTTGACCTTGGCCATGCTCTCATACAACTCCACCTCTGCAGACGCTCCAATGGGATGCAGTCGCTCGGTGGTCACCATCTTGGTGGAGAGGTCTCTTTTCAGCTTGTCGTTGCTATTGGACCTAATCTTCTCAGCTGCGAAATACAGAATGATGTGCTTTAATACATAAATTGTTCTGACACATTGTTAAGATTGACTTTAGAGAAAAAAATGAGTGAGAGGCCTGATCTTACCTGTCCTCTTAGCGACTACTTTGCGGTAAGTGGCCTCATAGTTATTTTCTGTGCTGCTCACGCTTTCACTGGGCCTCCTCATCATGGGTCGTGCTTTGGTCCGGGGCTTGTTGAGACGAGGCTCCTGGATCCACTCATGTTGCATCGCTTCGTCTGGTGTCATACGCTTCGTTGGATCCCACCTAGATAGCACAGGAATATACACTGAGTGTGTGTGGAGAAGATGAAGCATGCTAATAATAATAATAATAATAATAATTTAGGTGTTGCTTATATTTGCCCTGTTACACACAAGTGTGTAATGGAAATATGTTTCTTGCATATCCCAACTCCTCCTGAGACAGTCGCAGGGACATGACCCTGAAACCATAGAGTAATCCTGTGCTGAATTCTAGATTTCTAGTGTGTCAGTGTTGACGTACGTGAGACAGTGTTGAAGGAAGTCCAGGAACAGAGGATCGTTGGCCTTCAAAACACTGGCCAGGTCTTTGGAGTTGGGTCGCCTCTTGCGCCCTTTGCTGTTTGTGATGTTTCTGGGGTTTCCTTTGGAGTCTGCAACAAGTCATCAAACACACTAGTTATAGACTTACCAAACCTCTTGGTTCAAACACAACCCAGCGATAATCTGTTTAATTCTGGACCTAATCCTTTCTTAAGATGTTTTTTTGCTGCTAATTGTATACATCTATACCATATATATATCCGAAGTAAAGAAACAACACATTCTTACTGTACAAATCATATAAAGTTCTTACCGAAAAACAACCTTCTCCTGGATGCTGTCTGCACAAAATCATTGGGAGGCATTCCAAGTACCTAAGAATTAAATGAATGTTCTTGATTGGTGATGGATAGATGGATTCCTAAAAACATCCAATTGGCTAGCGCTGAGCTCTGAGTTTGTATGTCTGCAGGTGGTTGGTTGTGTACCTCCATGATGCACGCGATCTGCTCCACCTCGCTCTCCCCAGGAAATAGGGGGAAGCCGGTGTAGAGCTCAGCCATGATGCAGCCCAGACTCCACATGTCGATGGCCATGCTGTAGGGGTGGCCCAGGATCACCTCTGGGGAGCGGTAGAAACGACTCTGAATGTAGGTGTACACTATAAGGGCAGGCAAGGAGATAGAGAGAGAGAGAGAGAGAGAGAGAGAGAGAGAGAGAAAGAGAGAGAGAGAGAGAGAGAGCGAGAGTGAGAGCGCGAGAGAGGGAGAGAGGGAGAGAGAGAGAGAGAGAGGGAGAGAGGGAGAGCGAGAGAGAGAGAGGGAGAGAGGGAGAGAGAGAGGGAGAGAGAGAGAGGGAGAGAGGGGGAGAGAGAGAGAGGGAGAGGGGGAGAGAGGGGGAGAGAGAGAGAGAGAGAGGGAGAGAGAGTGAGGGAGAGAGAGAGAGAGAGAGAGAGGGAGAGAGGGAAAGAGGGAGAGAGGGGGAGAGAGAGAGAGAGAGGGAGAGAGAGGGAGAGAGGGGGAGAGAGGGGGAGAGAGAGAGAGAGAGAGAGAGAGAGAGAGAGAGAGAGAGAGAGAGAGAGAGAGAGAGAGAGAGAGGGAGGTAGCGGAAGGGAGGGTGGGGAGTTCATGATAAAATTATGTTATTGTATATGAGTGCTGTGGCTTTGGAAATTTTAATATCAGACTTTTAATCAGGTATTTAATCAGGTGAGACGCACCTCTCTGCTGTTCATAACAGCTGGACCCAAAGTCAACAACCTTGATATTTCCTTGTCCTTTCTGAGACAGAAGTATGTTCTCCTTTTGTGAAAAAATAGAAACAATGTCAGTTTGACATTTTCAAAGTTACGAATCAAAGTGCAACCAACTTATTTCCTCTGTTCCATGCAGAGCCATTACAACGTATGGGGAGTTGTGGAACCTTACCGGTTTGAGGTCACAGTGGATAATCTTCTCCTTATGCAGCATCTGCAGGCACTTGAGCAGGGAGTGGGTGAAACGACGGATCAGGGCCAGACTGAAGCCCTGGAAGTTGTTCTTCTTGATCAGCTCATATAGGTTGACTCTATAAGAAGACAGAAAGAAAATAATTTAGAGAACTGGTCAAATGATAAAAGGTGTCACTATTCCCTGTCTTTCTCTGCCCTCTCTTTTTCCCAGCACTGCATGGAGGGTTTGGCCTCACATGTAATAATTTATTAGTCCTCTAGAGGTCAGCACTATACTACTTTTATTTTTATCATGGTATAGCTCAGTCAAATCTAGCAAGACCATGCAGTTTAGTAATAAGATGTAAAAAAGGAAGTGAACACCATTATGTTGCATGCTAAATCAGATTACTTAACAGTCTTAAATGTCTTAACATTAAGAAGAGAGACTCTCTGAGCGCTATTCTTTGTATTTCTCAATACTTCTGGGAAGTACAAACTTCTCTGGCCGGTGTAACCGGAGCCTTCGCAACACGTGCAGGAAGAGGAGAAGAGATAGAGCCCTAATCAAGGCATTAACTAAGGGATTGGGTGACGGTAATGTTAGACAGGGCAAGGTGGCAGTCCAAGACGGCCAGCCAGACTGGTGTAGAAGACTATCTTGTCTCAGAGGGAAACTAAGGCTAGTTGCTCCCTTTGCTCAAGTAGCGTAGCATTTTAGATATAGATAGATAGATAGATAGATAGATAGATAGATAGATAGATAGATAGATAGATAGATAGATAGATAGATAGATAGATAGATAGATAGATAGATAGATAGATAGATAGATAGATAGATAGATAGATAGATAGATAGATACTTTATTTATCCCAGAGGGGAAATTTCTTTGTCAAGCAGCTACAACAACAAAACACAGGGCAGGTGCAAAATGCCAGAACGAAAGTACACAAAAGACAGATACACGATACATGATACATAGAGCGGCAGTATGAAAAGGTATAGAAATACAAGAAGTCTGGAGTGCAAAAAAGCTATAAAAATACATTGCATAGTATGTGTGGATGGCTGAATATGTACACTATACATTGGTGGATGGTGCATAGTTAACTATACTATACAGGTCGATGGCAGAGAAATATTTCAATAGCTAAAAGTGCGTATGATATGAGTGAGGGTAATAATAGTTACTTAATATACAGACTGGTTAAATGAACAGGTAAGTGAATATTTTGCATGGTTAAATCAACTGTACAGGTAAATGACAGGAAGAGATACTTAAATAGCTAAATGTGTGTATGATATAATTTAGGGTAATAATAGTAATTCCCTTAAAATACAGTCCTTAGTGCGCAGGGTTTAATTACAGATAAATCCACGTATTGCACATTCGATATACTAAAAGCAATGAAAAAAGATACAACTGACAGGATACTAATATGCATTCCTGAGTGAATGACTATGTAAGTTAAGTCCAAGAATTACTTGCAGTATTGCACTTGATATGTGTCAGGCACTGGCCATAGAGAAGCCTATTTGCTTCTCTATGTAACCATGGTCAGAGTCTGACAGGTTTATTTTTTCTGTATCTGGTGTTGGTTTGCGTTGGATCTCTAATTAGAGGCAGCTGCTGCGCATTGTCTCTAATTAGGGATCCTACATAGGTTTGTAATTTTCACACTGGGTTGTGGGTCGTTGTCGATATTTTCACAGTCACGGTGACAGTAAGTGTGCCACATTTGTTACGTTCATCCATTCTTGTTTGTTTGTGAACGTGACAGAACGACCCACCAGTACGAGACCAAGCAGCGTAACTGGGGAGCTGTCTACTCCACCTCCCTGCCAGAGCAGTCCGCTCCTCCAGTGCCCAGTCTGGGTCCGATTGTCTACTCCATCCCCATGCCAGAGCAGTCCGCTCCACCGGTGCCCAGTCCGGGCCCGGTCGTCGTCTCCACTCCCATGCCAGAGCAATCCGCTTCACCGATGTCCAGTCCGGGTCCGGACCTCTGTTCTACTCCCCGCACCCGACCTCCAGTGCGTGCCCCCAGCCAAGTGCTTCCAGTGCCGGCTCCACGCATCCGACCTCCGGTGCACCTCCCCAGTCCGGTACGACCCGTGCCGGCTCCCCGCACCCGACCTCCAGTGCGTGCGCCCAACCAGGTGCTTCCTGTGCCAGCTCCACGCACCCGACATCCGGTGTGCCTCCCCAGTCCGTAGCCCGGAACCTCCAGCAAAGGTTCGCAGCCCAGAACCTCCAGCGAAGGTCCGTAGCCCGAAGCCTATAGCAAAGGTCCTCAGCCCGGAACCTCCAGCGAAGGTCCGTCGCCCGAAACCTCCAGCGAAGGTCCGCAGCCCGGAACCTCCAACGAAGGTCCGCAGCCCGGAACCTCCAGCGAAGGTCCGCAGCCCGGAACCTCCAGCGAAGGTCCGCAGCCCGTTTAGTCTATTCATGTTTTGTTCTGTAGTTCGTCATTTGTGTTTTATTATACATAGTATGTCATACAATATACATAGTATAGTAAATTAAAATAAGATGTCGAACTACTATCCCTGCGCTGCGTCTTGGTCTCCCTATGCACCCTCACGTGACAATATGATATAACAACTGTACATGAATATGTATATACAGACCTGAATTAATAAATAAGTCCTGAGTGAATGAGTGATTACAGACCAGAGTTACTCACGGATGGATGCATAAATGTTGAACTAGGTCCTAACACCCCAACAGTTCCAGGTCTATGTTGCCGACGGCACGGCACCCCGGTGAGGCATTAAATAGCCTAATAGACGCCGGCAGGAAGGACCTCCTGTAGCACTCTCTGGTACACCGTGGTGGGATCAGTCTGTGACTGAAGGTGCTCCTCTGCGTGATAACCATTGCATGCAGAGGGTGGGTGACGTTGTCCATGATGGCCAGCAGTTTGGCCAGGATCCGTCTCTCCGCCACCTCCTCTAGAGTGTCAAGGCTAATCCCCAGAACAGAGCTAGCCTTCCTGATCAGCGTATTTACCCGAGAAGCATCACCGGCTTTTATGTTGGCGCCCCAGCACACCACTGCAAAAAGATGGCACTGGCCACCACAGACTGGTAGAAGGTATGCCTTGGTTCTCCTGAAGTCCACCACCATCTCCTTTGTTTTGCTGATGTTGAGCTGAAGGTGGTTCTGCTCACACCACAACACAAAGTCACTGATTGCGCTCCTGTACTAGTGATAAGAGAGCTGTGAATGTAATAGGGGTTCAGGGCTTTAGTCCTGCTGATGTACCTCAGGAGAGGTGCCTAACCTTGAATACCTTTGATTAACACATGAATTACTCAGGGTTACTCAGGGTTCCATTTATCTTCTACCAGGACTATTTTGATTGTGTGTGTGTGTGTATGTATTTGTGTGTGTTTGTATGCTTGTGCATATGATTGATTTAATCATAATTTCAGGTGTCTTATAATAGTGTTAGACATACAACAGACTACACTCACCCTAGCAGCTCGAAGGAGATGCAGAGATGGTTGCGGAAGTAGAAGTATTCTTTCATATGGATGACATTGTGGCAGTTTTCTCTGTCTTTCCTCCTCACAGCATCCAGGATCTTCAGTTCCACTAGGGCCTGGTGGTGAAACCTACAGTCCAATGTAAGAATTAGTTAGAGTTAGTCATTGCTCCATTCTGGAATTAACCATTCAAAATCAAAAACGTATAGAATCTAATATAATCACAGTGACTGATTTTGATTGAAAAGCAGTGACCATGGAAAATCTCCTAGCTAATATTTTTCAATTCCAGTTTAAATTTCCTTTGATGTGAAAAATTATGACAGCTGCAAAGAAGGGAGAATCACCTCTCCCAGGAGACACAGGATCTTTGAGAGGGCTTAGTTCAAGACAAGGCCCTAGTGGTGAGACCAAGGCAGCCCTATGGCGGTAAGTGCCCATTTTGTTTTCTGCATTATTGAAGGGCAGTAAGCCCTGATGGCATCTGCATCAACCAAAGTCAAAGAGGAGGAGGTGGGCTTCCATTGACACAGAATGCATTGGATCACCTGGTAACTCCTTAGGCTCACTGACCTGACGTCACCTGTCGGTACTGACCTCACATAAGAAGGTCAGTTTCAGAGTCTTTGAGAGTCCCATAGGGCGGCACACAATTGGCCCAGTGTCGTCCAGGTTTGGCCGGGGTAGGCCGTCAATGTAAATAAGAATTTGTTCTTAACTGACTTGCCTAGTTAAATAAATGTAAAAAAAATAAAGTAAATGTAGCTCCAGAAGTATTTTGTTTGTACCTTTTCTTGTTGCGAATTACTTTGATGGCGACCAGCTCTTGGGTCTTGTGGTCCAGACATTTCAGGACCTGTCCAAAGGATCCTTTCCCAATCACCTCCAGCACCTCGAAGCGGAAGCCAATGTGGTCGTGCAGAACCTGGATACGGAACAGACAGAACATTCACTAGGATATTTTTGTGTACTGTGTTACCCCTTTTCCACCAAAGCATTTAGAGAGTCGGTTAGGAGCCGGTGCCTACTCGCGAACCAGTTCTTTGTGTTTCGACAGCCAAAGAACCGGTTCTCGGGCAGGAAAATTGGTTCCAAAGCGGCACCAACTCTTTGCTGGACTAGAACCGTTCTTTTACCACGTCATGCTTACGTCGGGGGCTGGGGGCGGGGTTATTGTGACCAACAACACGACGGGAAAGGTTGTGACCGCCATTGCTAAAAACACAGCGCTAGTAGAAAGATAGTACAACGATTGAAGAAAGATGGATTCGCAAAGCCAGGAGAAACATTTGCAGAAAGACGATGTAGTCCGCCATTGTAATTGTTATGCTTGAAGTTGGCGCAAGCGTTTCTGGGAAAGCTAAGACGTATGGCGACGTACAGTGACGTAACGACGTCGTTCGCAGGGCTCTCTAGTCAGTGGAAAAACAAACAGGTTCTGAGAAGGTTCGCAAGTTGAACCAACTTTGAACCAGCACCAGTTCCGAACCAGTTATTTTTTGGTGGAAACGAGGTATGTATGGTTTGTTGGACAATACATTTGAATACAAGAGCCTCACTGCATGTACTTTTACTGGTAGTTCATGATACAATGAAATCCTTCATGATGTTTTTTTATAATGACTACATAAGGCACATTTGCCTTACTACCAGTGCCAAACACTAGTTCACTTATATTTACATTTGAGTCATTTAGCAGATGCTTATCCAGAGCGACTTAGAGTTCAGTGCATTCATCTTAAGATAGTGTGAGAGGTGAGACAGTATATCACAGTCGTAGCAAGTACATTTTCCCTCAATAAAGTAGTTATCAGCGAAGTCAGTGCTGGTAGGAAAAGCTAGTTAGTTCAAAAGTTAGTTCAAATTAGTTAAAGTTATTTAGTTAAAAGTTAGTTAAAGTTAGTTAGTTAAATGTTAGATAAAGTTAAGTACATTTAGTTAGTTACTAGTTAGTTAAAATGAGTTAGTTAAACTTGAGGTAAAGTTAGTTAGTTCAAAGTTAGTTAATAATAATACTCCACCTGTGTTGTTTCATTTGGTTATTTAGCTGAGTATCTGTCATCACTTGACTAGTTCTGTGTGACCTAGAGGTTGCCATGAATGGGGGCATAGGGCCATGAGTCTAAACAATGTTCACAGTCAGTCTCCCTGTGACAGCACATTCATACAGGATGCAATAAGACACTAACTGCCGGTAGATAGTCAGTTAGGCTCACATGGCAGTTTGACTAGCGTGCATGGGACTTCTGTTCTTGTGCCTTAACATAATTTCACTGCAGTTTATTGTAAAGTTGAGAGCGAGGTCAGTTTGATGGTCTGGCTGGTTATATCACAGCAAGCAAACAAACAAATCCTCTTACAGCTCACCCGAAGGAACCACAAGAATAATTACACATTTCTATTCAAATCATTGATGTAACTGTACCTTGTTGTAGCTGCCGTGCTCATCGTCGTAGCCTGCATTCTGAGGAATTCCGTGAGAGGCCTCGATCTTCTTAGTCTCCAGACCCAGGAACCAGATCTCTGAGTAGTCCATGATCTCCTCCTGCTCAAACTCTGTCAGACGCCCCTGGAAGTGCCTCAGTGCCTCTGTGGGAGACATGGGCAGCCTCTGTCCCTCATAAAGCTTTGTCTCCTCCAGCTTGTTGCTGAGACCCTTGGTGGTGATGGAGTCAGACAGGTTCTCCACTGAGGAGCCGAACCATGTGGAGAACTGGGAGGAGGGCTTTGGTCTCTCATCCTGCCAATCACAAAAGGGATCAAGAGGTCAGCTGATCTGTCCTCTCAACACTTTGTCCTCTCAACACTCTGTCACTAAGCGAAACCCTGATGAAACGGCTCTCACTTCCTTTTACATTACTGGGATATTGCATGTCAACTGAGCGGTTTCACCTGACAATGTATAAACTATCAAGGACTTACTATCATGTACAATTTACATGTGCATTTACAATTGACAACTGGAGTCAAGTGAACTACTTTTGGAGGCCAACAGTATAGTGTGTCACAGTGTGAAATGTAGCCTCACCTGGTGTGTCTGGTAGCTGTTCTGCACCCCCTTGTTGACGATGTGGGGCAGGATGCTATCGGACTGCTGGTGGTTGAGTTTGGCATTGCTGACAACCACCTGTATAACCGGGGGCTCCAGCTGGGGCAAGGTCCCTACGCCCGAGTTCAACTTCTACAAGAAAGAGAGAGAAGGGTTCAAATAAAGAAAGGGTTTTTAAAATATTCAGATGAAAACATTAAAAGTGTAATAACATATTGTATCTGTTGGAAGAGACTATGTGATCACATACTCTATGGACAAGGTTGGGAAAAAGGAGGGCGAGGGGGAGTTTGAGGGAGAAATAAAGGGAGGTAGAGAGTGCTACATCCATTCTAATTGTCTCGGGTAACCAGGACCCCCAGGGTTGAGGGTGGAATTACTCAGCAGGGTGAGAGTGAGACAGGGACAAAAGCCTGGAGACTGGGCCCTGACTGTCTGTCAGTGCTAGCTGCTGCTGTGGGGGAACTGAACTGGAGCAAGCCTTTCTCTAGCTACCATCCTGCTTTCTGTAGGAGCACGTTTACATATGTCACTGGCTGCCTTGCAGGCATAGCTAAACTAATAATGGGGGAAAGGAGACCTCTTAAATTGTACATGCCAGTAACAGATTTAATGACTTCCTACATGGTAATGACAATGTATCTGCATATATAACTAACATGCAAATACATAGGTATTATTAGGGACAGCTATTGTAAAGCGGAACCAGTAGCTAGCTCTTTATCCCTTTGCTTTGGTTACAGCAAGCACAGAAGCCCAAAACACCAGCCCAGCCTATACATAGCAGTGATATTTAATCGCACATGCACAGGCTGCTTCAGTAGCTTCCAACTTGGTTATAATGCATAGGCTAAATATAGTTCCAAGCACCTGCTACAACAAGCAAATGGTAAATACAGTATCATGCCTGCACACAACTGGAGTCAGGGCAGGCTGATTAGGTAATCAAAAGAGAACCATGGTGCTCTCCCAGAAGCTTGGCTGGTGTATAAAACCATGGTGCTCTCCCAGAAGCTTGGCTGGTGTATAAAACCATGGTGCTCTCCCAGAAGCTTGGCTGATGAGTAAACCCCTGCTGCTCTCCCAGAAGCTTGGCTGATGAGTAAAACCCTGCTGCTCTCCCAGAAGCTTGGCTGATGCGTAAAACCATGGTGCTCTCCCAGAAGCTTGGCTAGTGCGTAAAACCCGCCAGTTCCGAACAACAAAGAGGTGTAATGGATTCGCACTCAAAAATATGTTGCATAAAATATGTTGCATAAAGCTTACTTCATAAAACTTACTTCATTATTCAGTAATTTTTTTTTACTGCATCAGGGTTAACGTACACAGACGTTTCGGTGCTATCTAGAACATAAAAGGGTTCTTCGGGTGTCCCCTTTGAAAAACCCTTTCTGGTTCCAGGTAGAACCCTTTTGAGTTCCATGCAGAATCCTTTCCACAGAGGGTTCTACATGGAACCCAAAAGAGTTCTACCTGGAACCAAAAAGGGTTATCCTATTGGGACAGCCAAAGAACCCTTTTGGAACCCTTTTTTCTAAGAGTGTAGGCTACTACACTGTGTTCTTAAACACATCCTTGTCTATTGACAGTGAGGACTGCTTTAAGTTCATTAATGTAAATGGAATGCCAAAGTTATCCCTTTGAGTTGTCATTTACTAACAACATTAAACATTTCCTCCAATAGGATGAGCTAGCTAGGGTAGTGAGTTTTGGTGGAGTGAAGGGGGAGAGCACTGCACAGACAGAAAGATACAGGATTAAAAGAGAGTGGGTCTGTAGCAGTTTAAATGCTTTACATGTCAGGGGTCACCAGTGAGTAAAGGGTCACCTGTGAATAGGGTCGGTTGGTTGCCTGTTGGGTCTGGAGTCTGTGTGAGTGGGGGAAGGCCTCTGGTCTAGAAGACTGTGGATGAAAGCAATATGGGAGACGTCACTAAACATTACATTTACACACAGAACTTCTCTACACCTGTATAAGTCAGTGTGGGGGCGTTGGATGCAGCATTGCCAAGGAAATCCCTCTCAAATCAGATTTAGTTTTGTTAAATAGATTCAATACAACTCATCACAAGTCATCAAATCAAATCAAATGTTATTGGTCACATACACGTGTTTAGCAGATGTTATTGTGGGTGTAGCGAAATGCTTGTAAGAGCTAGTCGCGAGGTCACCATCTCAGTCGGTGCCATCGACAACAAAGAGGTCTAAATCTGAATAATGAATCACATATTTGTATTAACCGAAACTGATGAACTTCAAAGTATCTCTGTGAATGTGGAGAATAAATAGCCTGATTGTTGCTGGAGGGTGTTTCAGGCCCAGCACAGTGGTTGGTCTCACAGATAGTAAAGTTGTGGCCAAACGTTTTGAGAATGACACAAGTATTGGTCTCCACAAAGTTTGCTGCCTCAGTGTTGATGATGGCAATTTGCATATACTCCAGAATGTCATGAAGAGTGATCAGATGAATTGCAATTAATTGCAAAGTCCCTCTTTGCCATGAAAATGAACTTAATCCCCCAAAAAACACTGCATTTCAGCCCTGCCACAAAAGGACCAGCTGCCATCATGTCAGTGATTGTCTCGTTAACACAGGTGAGAGTGTTGACGAGGACAAGGCTGGAGATCACTGTCATGCTGATTGAGTCAGAATAACTGGAAGCTTTAAAAGGAGGGTGGTGCTTGAAACACATGCCGTCATCATTGCGTTGCACGAAAAGGGCTTCACAGGCAAGGATATTGCTGCTGGTAAGATTGCACCTAAATCAACCATTTATCGGATCATCAAGAACTTCAAGGAGAGAGGTTAAATTGTTGTGTAGAAGGCGTCAGGGCGCCCAAGAAAGTCCAGCAAGCGCCAGGACCGTCTCTTAAAGTTGATTCAGCTGCGTGATCGGGGCACCACCAGTGCAGAGCTTGCTCAGGAATCTGCACGCACAGTGAGGCGAAGACTTTTGGAGGATGGCCTGGTGTCAAGAAGGGCAGCAAAGAAGCCATTTCTCTCCAGGAAAAACATCAGGGACAGACTGATATTCTGCAAAAGGTACAGGGATTGGACTGCTGAGGACTGGGGTAGAGTCATTTTCTCTGATGAATCCTCTTTCCGATTGTTTGGGCCATCCGGAAAACACCTTGTCCGGAGAAGACAAGGTGAGCGCTACCATCAGTCCTGTGTCATGCCAACAGTAAAGCACCCTCAGACCATTCATGTGTGGGGATGCTTCTCAGCCAAGGGAGTGGGCTCACTCACAATTTTGCCTAAGAACACAATTTTGCCTAAGAATAAAGAATGGTACCAACACATCCTCTGAGAGCAACTTCTCCCAACCATCCAAGAACAGTTTGGTGACGACCAATGCATTTTCCTGCATGATGGAGCACCTTGACATAAGGCAAAAGTGATAACTAAGTGGCTTGGGGAACAAAACATCGACATTTTGGGTCCATGGCCGGGAAGTTCCCCAGACCATAATCCCATTGAGAACTTGTGGTCGATCCTCAAGAGGCGGGTGGACAAACAAAAACCCACAACTTCTGACAAACTCCAAGCATTGATTATGCAAGAATGGCCTGCCATCAGTCAGGATGTGGCCCAGAAGTTAATTGACAGCGTGCCAGGGCAGATTGCAGAGGTCTTGAAAAATAAGGGTCAACACTGCAAATATTGACTCTTTGCATAAACTGAATGTCATTGTCAATGAAAGCCTTTGACACTTATGGAATACTTGTAAATATACTTCAGTGTACCATAGTAACTACTGACATAAAGATCTAAGAACACTGAAGCAGCAAACTTTGTGGAGACCAATACTTGTGTCATTCTCAAAACTTTTGGCCGCAACTGTAGATACAGATGGTGGGCAGTGAAGTAGGATTATTTACTACCATGCAAGCAAAGATGATGCACACTCTCCAAAATTAGAGTATCTTATGCAATTAGCTACCACAGTAATAATGGTCCCTTTATCATCCGTTTTTCCACAAGCTGCATTCCTTTACTGAAGCATAGGCTTGTTAACCCTATGATGTTCTATGAAGAGTGTAAGGATGTGGTGATGATGGTATTGATGGAGAGTGTAGAGGGCTGTTTTAGGCTGGCACCAGAAAGATCCTTCCCTTCATTTCACAAAGCCCAATTCAGTCTGATGCCAGGTTATATGAGGTTGTATGAGCCGCTGAGATTATATTATGTCTGGTGCCACTGTGGCAGAATAGCCAGTCTAACACATGCCTTAATCTGAGGGGAGTGTGTCAACAAACACAGTGTGTTGAATGAGAGACATCCATCCATCCTGAAACATCCAGCCTGGATGGGCACAGGCAAAACTCAGAGAGCCAGAGAGGGTTAGACAACAGCTTGACCTAAATAACACTATTGGATTACAAGATCAGAAGAATCAAACAGTTGAAAAATATGCTGTTTCTCATGAGTTCACTAAATAGACATATCTTTCATCCATATGTTCCATATTCTTTATGAAATGGCCAATTGCCTCTTACTGACCATACATACCCATATGTATTCCCATACATACATATGTATATACATACATACATACATACATTTATACAATGTATAAAAGGATATGGCATGGTATTTTTGAGAAGACATTCAATGCAGGATTCACGTGTAACACAACCTTTGGCGCCCCCTGGGAGGTTTGTGAGAGTGAGGGTTGTACTGCGATGTGGGCCACTGTGGTAGGGCACTAAACTAAACAGGTACTGTACGTCTGCTTACTGTAAGCAGATACAATCCCACAAAACCACTCATCCATTTGAAATGGGCACTCAGGAGACAGCAGATGGGGATTCAAACCAGCAACCTTTCAGTTACTGGCCAAAAGCTCTTAACTGCTTGGCTACCTGCCAACCATTCTAAGCATGCAATACCTCTGTGTTCAAAGTGCAATGATTAGTTTTATATAGGCCTACTGTAGTATTACAATAGTCCAGTATCTAATAACTGAAGTTTCTGAGGTCACTTGTAGTGTTATGATATGTGTTACCCTGTATTTCCACTTGGGTTTTGGTCACTAGAGGGAGGTGTGCTGGGGGTGGGGTCATCTCCTGACGTGTCAACCGGGATCTGGGTGGGTCGGTAGAGCAATGATGCCCAGAGCAACAAAGAAGCTGCCACTAGTTTCAGTGCACATCTCACTGGATACTGAAAAGAGGTTTTGGATTGTTGACATCATCCTTGAAAGGGACCACAGTATTCCTAATATGTATTTTCTGAGACTCACACGACACCGGTTACAGAACAGCATGAGGAAAATAAAGCTTCAATGCCAATGGTAATGAATGTATTGCAAATATTGAATTGGCAACGAATGAAAACAACAATTGTCTAAGAGTTGATAAGCATCAAAAACAGATTAAGTTTCAGTAGCTATACAGAAACGTATACATTTTTGCTCACAAACAGGAGAGCATCAATCCCACCAACACAAGCTGATTGAGAGTCTCAAACTATAACTTGATTCAGAGAAAATACACTGACTGATTTGTAGATGGCTGCTGATCAATGTGAAAATGACGTTACAAATAATAAATGACAGATCTCAACAAGGCTAATATTCTTTGTAAAAAGTAGTTGAATGAGTTGCTGTTTTCCAATCCTGTGGTACTGTTTATGGTAAAGCTATAGAGCTTATGTCAACACCATGAATCTAGCCATAAAGAAAGTGTTGACTAAAATAGCCATGGATCATGTTTATCTTGAATACATTCTCATATAATCATAAGAACCCATAAGCAAACTACAAAATGGCTCATAATATTAAGCCCCTATTACTGTTTATGTTATAACACATATCATAATATTCTGTATTTGAAATCAGTGGGTAAATGGAAAAGAAAATTTAATCTCCATACAATTTCAACAACAAAATTAATATTATTTCAGACTTCAGTGACATAAAAAATACATAACTTTCTGATGTTCAAGCAAACGATAAAATAAAACACAAAAAGAGAGAAAAAATAAATGCTGCAGAAAAAGGCATTGTCAACATATGTAACCTAAAGATTGAAATAAATAACGGATTCATAGATATATATACTCAACATGGATTATTGATCTCACCTTGTTATTAATTTCGGGAAACATGTCGCTTTGAATGTAGCCTACGAGTGAAAGTAACTACAGTAAACTCCGGGTAAATGCAAGTCGCGAGCACATCTTTAAAAGTCCAGACGGCTTGTCACGTTCAGATTCTCTTAAACTTCAGCAGCACACGTCAAACTAAGGAGCGGTTGTCTCTTGAATCAACACAAACTGATTGGGTCCAGAAACTGCAACAATCATAATTCTAAACATAGGGTCAGTATTGCTGTCGTCAGCAGGAGATTAGAGAAAGAAGCAAGCTGTAAACTGTTAGTCTATTCGCCTGGACGCGTGAGTCTCTGGAGAGGCTGCCTGTTTAGGTTTCTGCAGCTGACAGCTGAATCTCCCCGATATATATGTTTTTTTTCCCGCTTAGGCTGCATATCGTCACCTACAGTGGACTAAAATCCAGTAGTGCCCGGTGAGTGTGCGCCATTGCGCTCACAGTAGCCAATAGCCTACCGCAGAGGCTGCATCCCTGTGGATAGCCTACACAGACAGTCGTCGTTGGCTACTGAGCTTCTCACATTGCAGTGGTGATGTGTTCAGAGATGCTGCTGTCTCTCAACATTTTCTCACCTCACAATTTACCATGCACAGAGCCTTTCACACATTGCTACAACATTTATTGGGTCGGACTAGAAGGGGCACACACTCTTTTTGTAAACACTGTGAATCATACATTACCCCCCATGAAGCTCTGTCAGGTTTCGACACTCACATGTGTTAAAGGTTTGCATTGGCAGACACAAACAACAGTAAATTCTTGCTGAATTTAATCTCTCCCTTTCTGTCACACGTACACATGTACACAAAATAAACCAACTGACAATGCAAATCTGTTTCATAATAGGTTATACAACTTGATAGTATAATATATACTGGGGGCCAAACGTTTGGAATATCACTAATTCAAGGGTTTTTCTTTATTTGCACATTTTTTTTACATTGTAGAATAAAAGTGAAGACATCAAAACTATGACATAACACATATGGAATCATGTAGTAACCAAAAAAGTGTTAAACAAATCAAAATATATTTTATATTTGAGATTCTTCAAAGTAGCCACCCTTTGCCTTGATGACAGCTTTGCACACTCTTGGCATTCTCTCAATCAGCTTCATGAGGTAGTCACCTGGAATGCATTTCAATTAACAGATGTGCCTTGTTAAAAGTTAATTTGTGGAATTTATTTCCTTCTTAAGGCGTTTGTTCCAATCACCTGTGTTGTGACAAGGTATGGGTGGTATACAGAAGATAGCCCTATTTGGTAAAAGACCAAATACCTATTATGGCAAGAACAGCTCAAATAAGCAAGAGAAACGACAGTCCATCATTACTTTAAGACCAACAAGCACTATGATGAAACTAGCTCTCATGAGGACCGAGAGTTACCTCTGCTGCAGAGGATAAGTTCATTAGAGTTACCAACCTCAGAAATTGTAGCCCAAATAAATGCTTCACAGAGTTAAAGTAACATACACATCTCAACATCAACTGTTTAGAGGAGACTGCGTGAATCAGACCTTCATGGTGTAAGGGCTGATATATGTTTAGCTAATGAATATGTTAATCTACAACAAGAGTTATTAAGTGAATGTATTGTGTGATCATAGATCTTTAGAACTGCTGTAGGTTTGGGTAGGGGGGAGCTATGTGGAAAGAATGTGTTAGCTGGGGGTTTTACGATAGAACTGTGTCTTGTTGTAATGTGAAGCTTGGACATCTACTGAGAAGACCACTACTTCCGTCAACTGGATTGCGTCACGAGGCTGGGACCAGCCTGCACGCCAACGATAGGCTGAGTAAGTTTAAACCACACTCAGCCTCTACTCCGACAGGCCAGCAAGGAGCGGTAACTATTCTGTCGGAGTATTTAAGGAAGAACAAAGGATCGGACTCGCTCTTCTCTTCTCTAGCGCTGCTGACTGTTTGCTCACTCACTCTCGCGCTCTCTCTCTCTTGCGCTCTCTCTCTCTCTCTCTCTCTTCTCTGGCCCTGCGTGCTGTTTGCCCTGCGTGGTGTCACAGTGAGCCTGTATATACGAACTTCATATTTACCATTTAAGGGTTTGCTAGAATAAAATACATAGATGATTTAAACGGCGTAGTAATCATTTTGTTCCAATACCAGATTTGAATTGACGCGACCTAACAATGGTCAAATTGCTGCAAAGAAACCATTACTAAAGGACACCAATAAGAAGAAGAGATTTGCTTGGGCCAAGAAACACGAGCAATGGACATTAGACCGGTGGAAAGCTGTCCTTTGGTCTTATGAATAAAAATGTGAGAGTGCGAACCCTTTGTGAGACACAGAGTAGGTGAACAGATGATCTCAGCATATGTGGTTCCCAATGTAAAGCATGGAGGAAGAGGTGTGATGGTGTGGAGGTGATTTGCTGATGACAGTGTCATAGAATTCAAGGCACACAACCAGCATGGCTACCACAGCATTCTGCAGCGATACGCCATTACATCTGGTTTGCACTTAGTGGGACTATCATTTGTTTTTCAACAGAACAATGACCCAACACACCTCCAGGTGGTATAAGGGCTATTTGAACAAGAAGGAGAGTGATGGAGTGCTGTATCAGATGACCTGGCCTGTACAACCACCCAACCTCAACCCAATTGAGATGGTTTGGGATGAGTTGGACTGCAGAGTGAAGGAAAAGCCGCCAACAAGTGCTCAGCATATGTGGGAACTCCTTTAAGACTGTTGTAAAAGCATTCCTTATGAAGCTGGTTGAGAGAATGCCAAGAGTGTGCAACGCTGTCATAGAGGCAAAGGGTGGCTACTTTGAAGAATCTAAAATCTATTTTGATTTGTTTAACACTGATTCCATATGTGTTATTTCATAGTTTTGATGTCTTCACTATTATTCTACAATGTAGAACATAATAAAAATAAAGAAAAAACATTTAATGAGTAGGTGTGTCAAAACTTTTGACTGGTACTGTATATATATATATGAACTGAAATGGAGACGTATTCTGTACCAGCACATAAAGGCTTGTAGGTGCACAATAAAATCAGCCCATCTCTAATGCTGACCCTAGAAACAGCATGTTTCATTAGCATAATGGGAGACAACAAAACCTGACGTCCTTCACACCCAAACATCAATGATGTAAGTGTAAGATGTTTTTCCATAGTGAGATGGGGCCAAGACTGAGTGACTAATCACAGATGGGTTGAGGCAGGTCAAAACCAAATACATCCCCTTACACAATGAGGAAAGCTGCAGATGAATATGATTGTAGATGTTATACAACACAAGGGCTCTCTAGTAATCAGACAGGGCTAAGAGGATGATCTGTCCCTGCTGGAGAGTGCGCCGACCTTCAGCACAATTGGGCTCAGGGATGTTGTAGGTCTACTACTCAGTCCCCTATACCCTCAGTCAGACCTGTTGGAACCGGGCAGCTCTCAAGTCCCTCCGGATTTAAAACTTCCAGAACCATCGTGCTCAGAATATGCAGGCTTAATTTACAGTGGAGAACATTTAATTGAGCCAAGGATGATCAATAATGGTCCTAAACAATAAGGTTTAAGTGGAGAGTGATACAAAAACAAAGCACATTGATCAGTGGTTAATTTGGGATGTTGTGGTTGCTTTTCCATTATAATGTTTTACATTCTAACCAATGTATGGTTTCTCCCATCCTAACCAATGTGTGGTTTCTCCCATCCTAACCAATGTATGGTTTCTCCCATCCTAACCAATGTATGGTTTCTCCCATCCTAACCAATGTATGGTTTCTCCCATTCTAACCAATGTATGGTTTCTCCCATCCTAACCAATGTATGGTTTCTCCCATCCTAACCAATGTATGGTTTCTCCCATCCTAACCAATGTATGGTTTCTCCCATCCTAACCAATGTATGGTTTCTCCCATCCTAACCAATGTATGGTTTCTAAACGTTCATCTCCTAGCAGTAGCACACCTTATATCAGCACAGTTATCTGATCAACAGGACTGGAAAGCATACATCTCACATATTGCTTATGATGAGACATATTTATATTGGTTATTATTAGTTTATACATCAGACTTCATAATCAGTTGACCAAGATCTTTGCACAGCTCTCTGTGTCAACCAAAGAATAAAACAATACTTGAATCACAGCACAGCACAAAAAATCTGCACTGGCAGATAATGATGAGATAAGCTAAACCAAGGCAGCAGTGTCTCCTACTACTTCAGCACTGTGGTTGTTATCTCCAAGCACTTTACCCCCCTCATCAGCTCAGCCTATTCCTATAATCTCTTCCTTTGCCCATTTCATAAGATCCTTATTTACATTGCTTGACAATTAGTGGACAAATGTAGTCCATAAAGGAAGTCGAATTATAGACTATGGTTAATTTGCGAAGCATTACAATGGTCCAGTAATAAAACTAAAAGTGCCATGTATTGCTCAATAATATGAAGAAAAAAAACAGACGAGTCTGTTAATATCTCAGATAGTAACAGAGAGGATGTTGTTAATGATCAAACACCAAGTAAATAAGCCACATAGCTGCCAGAGTTCACAGGGGAGACAGACACAGTCATTATGCAGTGTGTATTCTATCACCCAGGTGACTAACTATAGTTTACTGATGTATAGCTAGCTGAAGCAGAACAAGTCACTGTGCAATTTCCTGGAATCTGCATTTACCTGTCATAGTCACTGGAAATTCACCAGATGTATAACAGAACGTATCATTAACATTTACCAGAGTTTAATTTACTTTTGTTGTTAAGCAAATGACCACCAGTGCCTCGACTGAAAATAGCTCCATATCAAAACAGAAAGCAAGCGAGAGAGCAGAGATAGAGTGATAAAGATGAAGTGATTGAGGAAAAAAGCGCCTCAGTTTACCCTCTACAGTAAACCCACCTATGTAACGCCCTCCGTGTCATGAATTACCTCATGTACCTCAGGTTGGACCCTCCTGTTCCTGCGTCCCTGGCTGCCCCAGCAGCCCTGGAGGAGGTTAAAGCCACAGCAGGTAGGTGAGGTCCTGTCTCCCCCCATTATGAAGCTCCTCCATGCTGCCACGCCCACGCCACACCTCAACCCCACCACACCCAACTGGAGGGGGTTCTTTTAGAGATTAGGGTCAGATCACCACAGAGCAGAGGGAGGATGCTGTTCCTTGAGACCGTTTTACAAAAACCTTTCTTATCTTCGCCACACGGGTAATGTAGATGTTCTTGTAGCACTCCTTAATTAGACTTCCTGTAGCAATTCACATGGTGGAACTGGTCGAACAGAAGTTGGACTGAGAAGGGTGGTTCCCTGTATCATCTGTATCAGCCCTGGGCTTCCTCGTCAATTTCTCACCTGCTTCTCTTTGGTCCAGGAGACAGGCAGGCAGGCAGCGAGGGGAGGCTGCTGCTGTGCTTGGTGAGGGAGGAGGATGCTGACGTGTGGAGGGGGCTCAACAAGGGACCCATTCTGAACCGGAGATGCAAACAGCAGGGGCCTGGTGCTGGCTTCCTGTGAGAGGGGCCTCTTGGGCAGGAGGAGTGCAGGTGACAGACCCAACTCCCTCCCAGGTGGGCTCTTCATGGGGCTGTGGAGTCAGACAGGGGTGCAGGCAGAGCACTAATAGGGCTCCCAGTTGGCCCGGCTGACGCCTTCTGTCTCCTCCTAGAGACAGAACCACTAGAGCTGTCCTTTCCCCCCCTCTACCACCTGCTCTGCTGAAAGCCCCACGGGATGCTGCCGCCTTGCTGACAAACAGTGCAGAGATGAAATATTATCCTGGTGCCTGCCACGCTGCCAGCCTCCACTGCAGCAGCTGGAGGCTGCACAGTCCACACCAGGACAGAGCACAGAGGAAGACTCAGAGGATGACTCTGACGGTGCTTTGGAAAAATAGGTTAGAGGCACTAGGCCTAAACTAACCTCCTATTTAATGTTACAGAAGATGGTCAATAGGACTACAGGTGAGAAACTCTCTCAACTGACTTCCATGACAAATTAGGGTTAAGTGCCTTGCTCAAGGATACCTCGACAGGTTTTCACCTTGTCGGCTCGGGGATTCAATCCAGCAACCTTTCGGTTACTGGCCCAACGCTCTGACCACTAGGCTACCTGCCGCCCCCCAAAATAACTTATTACGGACTTGCAATGAGTAATGTGTCTACCATGGTCAAAATTAACTGTACGTCTGTGGCTATGTCAATCAAACCATAGCTATTGTTTATTGTTGCATGAAAAAGCTGCTATTCTCTACTAACGTCATCAGGCTTACTGGAGCATTGCTGAAGCGTCACCCAAGGCTGCCACTCAGTCTTTGTTTCCTCCTCACACAGCCTCACAAAAACAGGAACATTTGAACAGACTGCTGAACTCCTAGGGCCCCCAGATCTCTGGGGCTCATAGGTGGGAGCTCACAAGTCAGTCAATCAATCAGTTAGTCAGTAAGTCAATCAGGGATGGGATTCATGGGAGAGGAGGGAGTGAACAGCAGGCAGGGAGGGTCTAGTTGGCCAAACCTCCTCTCAGACTCAGAGCCAAAGGCCCTAACCGGCAGCCTGCAGCCTGTTGTGGCTCCCTAACAGGAGTCAGGCGCCGCCAGGAGACACAGCACAGACAGTATCAGTGTCTCCTGACACTTGGCGCTTGGCAGAGTAGGAGTCAGGGTAACGACTTGGCTGGCAAGCACGCCACAGCATCTGCAGTTTAGTCAGCGAGCAAAGCGACAGCATGGCTCGGGGAGAGATGTGGGTCACTTTTACAGGTGATGATAAGGTTGCCTCGTGTGATGCCACGTTTATGGGGCCTGTGTGAGGATTAGTTACCATAAACACCATACCCTCTATTGATAGGTCAGTTTTATTCATGTCCATAAAACCAATGTGGCCCCGTGGTCAGAGAGTTGTGTGTCAGAGTAGCTATGGACATAGATCTGTAGAATAACCAGGCTCAGGTCAAGCCAAGCCAAATCCCATTAGCCATGTGAAGGGCATTTCACAGTACTGGCAGGGAAAGCCAAAGCTGGTCTCTTAGCAAAAACAAAAGTTTCACCCAAACTTTTGGAGGGGAAGTAGGATATGTATTAAAGGTTAAAGACACTGTATGGGAGCTAACAGATACATAATCATAAAGACACTGTATGGGAAATAAAGACACTGTATGGGAAATAAGGACACTGTATGGGAAATAAAGACACTGTATGGGAAATAAAGACACATGAGCAACATAAGCAACTTTGACAGATAAATAAGTACTGTAAACTGTAAGTTAATTAAATACAATTGAAGTAATCTCACAAACAAAGCCATCAAAACATTAACTATGAAAACATATAATAATCAATGATAAAAATTATGTCTGACTGTTTAGGCCTATAATAATTACTCCAGAATGGGGGTGGGAGTGGACCAGTGGCTTAGTCACTCACTGTAGCATCAATAACGTGTGATATCAGTGCCAGCCGTCTGGTCTGGGCTACCAAGACACAGACCTCCCATAGCCTTATCCCCCAGTACTGACACACTCCCACTAACACTGGATTCATATTCTATTCCTATTTTATACAATGAATACATGGATGTCTTGAAAACCTCTAATCACACTAAAGAAGTCTGGTATTCTTATTTCTGGCTTAACACCAGACAATATCAGAACCTCAGTGGGCAGATGCCAAGTATAGTCAACATGGCACGTATTCTACCGAGGGCACGTTCCCTGGCCTTGTTTAGGGGATGAGTGTACTTTCAATTACGGCATTGTCTTGTTTTATGTATTTTTTCCCCTGCCAGAATCCCTCAAACTAAATCCCCAGCCTTCTACAAGCTGCCCCCAAGCCACCGCCTTACCCTACATGATCACAATGAGCAGTGTGTTAGATTATCTAAGGTCTGACCCTGAACAGGAGAGAGAGAGAGAGAGAGAGAGAGAGAGAGAGCATTCTCATCATCATGTTATAAATAAACATGAGTCACTTCCTTAATGCAGCATCCGCGCTGTTTACAGTCGTCATCATGATTATATTCTGCATAATGCCAATTTGCCTTTTGATGACCCTGGGACAATGCAATCAATTCTCAGTATCAACAACATACTAGACAGACAGATATGGTACAGAAACCATATCCACACCCTTGGTCTATATCCACACCCTTGGTCTGAGCAGAGAAGCTGCAGCAGTACTGTGATAGCCAATCGATATCAGCAACATTGTGCAGGCCAAATGTGAATGACACAGCAGATTTAGTCCATTCATTCAGCTCTCTTGTCTTTGCCATGCCCCTGCTAAGCTGCACTCTTAAAATACACCTGAATACAATGGGAGTTTTTCCGTGCAGGGAAAATGACCGCCAGCGGAAAGGATGTTAATGTAATGGGATTATGGTAGGTGGACGGCTGTGGTCACGAGGGGAGTCCTACAGTAAGTACTGTTGTGAAGGGGAAAATAAGTGCAATAGACTACAATATAAGTCTTCTGAGAGAATGTACATTGTTGGTTCTGTTTTGCAATAATGAAAGCCTGAAATTTCAATAATGCTTGGTTAATAACATACACAGACACAGTAATTTTACAAAGCAAAGATCAAGTGTACTGTACGTTACAATTTCTTATACTTCAAATAAGCAAAATTGATAAATAGTGCCATGAGTAACAATACATATTCTTCTACATTAGAATACATTTTTTTAAACAAAACAACCTATTTCATTAGCTCAGAGGCACTACTTTCTACCGATTGACTACTGTACAGTATTATCCTGAACTGCAGCAGATTGCAACACTGTTTCCCTTTCGATGGCAAATGTCACACTCCTTGAAGCCTAGTGTCAGCCGTACATACCCCAGTAGGTCAGTAGTTCCCTGGAGGTCTTACCTCATCATCACCTCTGTCCTCATCCAGGGGCTGCTCTCCCTCCTGGGCATGTGACCCAGCCCACGGCCCCATGTCCAGCTCCGGTTGCCCCAGAGAAAGTGAGAGGTGGCAGGGAAAAGCAGGTGAGATGGACCCCAGGAACACTGGCTCCCTGTCTCCAGGTAGATGGCTCAGACTGAGGTCTGAGGCTGGGGTGAGGGTTGGCAGGGTAGAGTGGGGTGGGGAGGTTGAAGACACTTGCAGCATTGCTGTCCAGCTCTAATTTACCCTACTGTATCATGTGAGGCTTGTCACTGGTGGTGACCTGGCTGCCCCAGACAGAGCACCTAGTTGACCCAGGAACCTGAGGATTGAGCAGTGAGTGACGACAGCCTAATATCCCTCTGTATGGCCCTGGACCAAGTCGTCTGATGGATACGCTAAGAGGCTTTAGTGCCACAGATATTAGGGGACCAAGATAGTTGATTATTTTACATTGGAATTGTGTGTGGAATTGTGTGTCCAAATTGACAATAATTAATCGGTTGACAATAGGATGAGTTACTGCTACAAATGTGTAGTGAATGATCTTGGTCATCATAGCCTCCTCTGCCAGCCTGTACCATTATTGGCCGCTCTCCATGGCCCTGGAGAGGTGACAAGCAGAGGAGCACTGTGTCACCCAGGTAAGACGAGCATCATGATGTCACCACCAGACCTTCTTTCACATGTAAGAACTCACATACCTGTCACCTTCCACTACCGGGAAGCTAGCCTATTGTACTTTACTGAAACATGGCTGAATGATAACATCCCCATAGAGAACGTCACTATCGGGTGGACATCAGAGCGGACATGATTAGCGTTTTTTTACGGTAAGGGTAAGGGAGGGGGGCTGGCTTTATTAGTTAACAACAGATGGTGTAATCCGAGACATATTACTGTTTAGGAACAGTTTTGTAGCCCGGACATTGAACTGTTAGCCATTAGCCTGAGACCCTACTATTTGCCAAGGGAATTCACGGCGGTCATTGCTGTTATTGTTTACATCCCGCCCTCTGCTGACGCAAACACAGCGTGTGACGTCATCCACTCTGTTATCGCGAGGTTACAGACAGCGCATCCCAGTGATTTTTTTTGCCATTTTGGGGGATTTTAACCATGCATCTCTCTCTTCAACGCTGCCCACGTTAAAACAGTTTGTGAAGTGCCCAACCAGGAATAATAAAACTCTGGACTTGTTATATGCTAATGTGAAGGATGCATACAACTCCACTGCACTCCCTCCCCTCAGTAGATCGGATCACAACCTTGTCCACCTCACCCCACTCTACAGGCCTATGGTCCAACAGCAGCCTGCGACCACTAGGACTATTAGGAGATGGTCCCTGGAGGCGAATGAGGCCCTACAGGAATTCTTTGAAACAACAGACTGGGATGTGCTCTGTGAGGCTCATGGGGAGTACATTGATGGACTTACTAACTGCATAATGGACTATGTTAATTTTTGTGTAGACAACACTGTACCCACCAGGAAGGTACGCTGTTTTCCAAATAATAAACCCTGGGTCACCAGCGACCTGAAGGCCCTGCTGAATGAGAAGAAGAGGGCCTTCAAGGAGGGGGACAGGGACAAATTGAAATGCGTCCAGAGGGAGCTGAAGTTGCGGATTGCTGAGGGGAAGAGAGGGTATAAGGAGAAGATGGAGGACAAGCTGAGGCAGAGCCAGGTGAGAGAGGTGTGGAAGGGTATGAGAAATATCACTGGCTTCAAAAAGTCAAACAGTGTTGCAGACGGAGGGGACCCAGGACAGAGCCAATGAGCTGAACCAATTTTTTAACAGGTTCGATACTGGCCCTGTCCACCTCCTCTCCAGCTCCCCAGGCCACACACCCTCACTGCTGTCCCACCCCCACTTTGCTCACAACACCTCTGTTGAGACCATCAGGGACCCCCTCCCCACCTCCGGCCCCCGCTCCCTCTAGACTGATCTGCAACACCTCCCTTCCTCCCACCTCTGGACTGATCCTCAACACCCCCTGTAGCTTTAACATCCCACATCATGAAGAACCTGGAAAGGTTAGTCCTCGCTCACCTCAGACCCCTGGTGTGTACATCACTGGACCCCCTAGAATTCGCATATCAGCGCAACATCAGGGTGGATGATGCAATCATCTACCTTCTGCAGTGGGTCTACTCTCACCTGGACAACGCAGGTTGCACTGTGAGGGTTATGTTTTTTTACTTCTCCAGTGCCTTCAACACCATTCAGCCCCTGCTACTGGGTGAGAAGATGAAGAGCACCCTTAGTCTCCTGGGTCTATCTATCTATCTATCTATCTATCTATCTATCTATCTATCTATCTATCTATCTATCTATCTATCTATCTATCTATCTATCTATCTATCTATCTATCTATCTATCTATCTATCTATCTATCTATCTATCTATCACTCTATCTATCAACAGACATTGCAAATAAAATTCAAGTTTATTGGTCGCGTACACAGATTTGCAGATGTTATCGCACGTGCAGCTAAATGCTTATGTTTCTAGCTCCAACAATGCAGTAATACCTAGAAATAAATAACAATACACACATAATCCATAAACATACAAAAATAAGTTAAATAGGATGAGCACTGACAAGAATACAGTATTTACAGTGGGTGAAACAGTATGTAAACATTATTTAAGTAACCAGCAGAGGTGGTACCAAGTCATTGGTTTACAAGTCACAAGTAAGTCTCAAGTCAAGTCCCAAGTCAAAACAGACAACTCCGAGTCAAGTCTCAAGTCAAGACCGACAAGTCCCAAGTCAAGTCTCAAGTCCTAAACTTTTCATAATGTGCTCTACACCAAATGTAATACCATTTCATATTTTTAACATGTGTAATAGTTAGTATATTACATTTACGCAAATTAATGTTGAATGCTTTAAAAAATATATATATATTTATTACTTTCCAAATAAACTTTATATTTCCATGGAAATACATGGGTAGCCATGAGAAAGACACATCAATATGACAACAAAAACAAAATATTGTAGTGCTCTCTCTCTCCAGATATGCTCTAGACATCTAAAACAATCCTGCCATAAAGTTACAATCATTTATTAAAAATTACATCAAAACAACTGCTACTGAACTTCAAGTAGGCCTACAATTTGAACACTGGCCTGAATGTCTAAGAAAAAAATACAGATCCCAAGGATGGGAGATAAAACCTGAACATGGAGACTACGTGTGTTTATGTGTGTGTGTGTGTGTGTGTGTCATGCATAAACAGTTTCATTTTTTCTCTTATCTCAGGGCCCTATGATGCATTGCATTTGAAAAAGACCAAATTCAATAAAAGTCTGTCAGTAATTTGTGCAAGATGAGGCTGCAGTATGATGCCACCATGGCTGAAGACACGCTCCACCGGAGCACTGGAGGCAGGCACTGCCAAGACACTGATGGCCACTCGGGACAGTGAAGGAAGAGCCTTCATGTTCATTGCCCAGAACAAGAGGGCATTCTGTCCTTCGCATGTCAAGGTAGTGACTTAGCTGTAGTGCTGGAGTGGTCCCAACAGCTTTCTTCTGCCTCTTACAGTATGCTGCAAACACCCCTTCTTCTTGTCCAAGACTATGGTCCTCTCGCTCTTCCTCATCAACAAGAGGCACAGCTTGCTCATTTCACTTGTGACACTGTTGTTAATCTGGTATTGTTGAAATCTGTAAGAGGTAAGCATATTAAACAGATGTCAGAAAAAAAATTATTGAGCGCAATTTGATTGGCTGCTGTCCGATTCAAACTGTAATCCGTTAAATGAAGAGTTGCGCTGCACACGTTTTTTAATAGCATAATTTTTTATATTTGGGCTTGGGGAAAGTATCAAGTCAGTTTGAGTCAAAAGGCTCAAGTCCAAGTTAAGTCACGAGTCATTGGTGTTGCAAGTCTTTTTTGATTTTGTCAAGTCGAGTCTAAAATCATCATATTTGTGACTCGAGTCCAAGTCATGTGACTCGAGTCCAAGTCATGTGACTCTAGTCCAAGTCATGTGACTCGAGTCCACACCTCTGGTAACCAGTGTATATACATAGGGCAGCAGTCTCTAAGGTGCAGGGTACCGGGTGGTTGCCGGCTAGTAACAGTGAATAAGAACAGGGTAGTGATACTGAGCGGAGGCTGGCTAGTGATTAGTGTTTAACAGTCTGATGGCCTGGAGATAGAAGCTGTTTTTCAGTCTCTCTGTCCCAGCTTTGATGCACCTGTACTGTCTCCGCCTTCTAGATGGTAGCGGGGTGAACGTGGCTCAGGTGGCTGAGGTCCTTGATGATCTTCTTGGACTTCCTGTGACAGCAGGGCAGGCAGTGTGCCCCCGGTGATGCATTGGGCTGACTGCAATACCCTTCTGGAGAGCCCTGCGGTTGTGGATGGTGCAAGGTGATCCCCTTAACCCCTTTTGTCACATACTGGACACAAAATGTGCAGTCCAAAACCATTGAGACACGAACAATAAGCTCCTTTCAAATAAGAACAATTAACGCAAATGGGGGAATTAACCCGATGACATCATGTGTCAATGTACAATGGGAATGTACACTTGTTTTTTTTATGGGCCAAAAGCCACCAAATACAAGGGCTGTTCCAAAGCTTGTAATCAAATCACATCGATAGCCGGGTCTTGACAGAGATAGCTTCTCAGAGACACTATGGCTGTAATCTAGTAAGGCTCCATTCAGGCTTGGCTCATTTAAAAGGCAAACAGGCACTGACACACTAGTAGGATTGCACATTTTGGGGAATATTCAGAGGTGGAAACTTTCTGTGGGAATTAACCGGAATACATGGGAATAAACAGGAATATATGTGAATTAACGGAAATATATGCAAATTAATATTAATACCATTTAAATGTAGATGTTTTTTGCAATGGATACATTTACCATATCATATGGAGAAGAAAACAAACATTTTACCTTATCATAAGTAGACATAATTGCAAATGATTAAATCCTTGGCTCTTCACATGGGATGATTTCATAGAACAACAAAAGAAAGGGAATATTGAATGATCCCCAATGATCCATCGCATAGATAGATAGATAGATAGATAGATAGATAGATAGATAGATAGATAGATAGATAGATAGATAGATAGATAGATAGATAGATAGATAGATAGATAGATAGATAGATAGATAGATAGATAGATAGATAGATAGATAGATAGATAGATAGATAGATAGATAGATAGATAGATAGATAGATAGATAGATAGGTACTTTATTGATCCCCCGGGGGGGAAATTTCATTGTCAAGCAGCTACAACGAAAGTACACAAAAGACAGATACACAGTACATGATACATAGAGCGGCAGTATTAAAAAGTATAGAAATACAAGATATCTGGAGTGCAAAAAAAAGCTATAAAAAGACATTGCATAGTATGGGTGGTTGGCTGAATATGTACACTATACATTGGTGGGTGTTGGATGGTTAACTATACTATACAGGTCGATGGCAGAGAAATACTTCAGTAGCTAAAAATGCGTATGATATGAGCGAGGGTAATAATAGTTTACTTAATAGACAGACTGGCTAAATGAACAGGTAAGTGAAAATTTTGCATGGTTAAATTAGCTGTACAGGTAAGTATACAGTTATATTCACAGATAAGTGAAAACTTGCATGGTTACACACTGTACAGGTAAATGACAGGAAGAGATACTTTATAGCTAAATGTGTGTATGATATAATTTGGGGTAATAATAGTAATTCCCTTAAAATACAGTCCTCGGTGCGCAGGGTTTAATTACAGACAACTGCACGTATTGCACATTCGATATACTAAAAGCAATGAGAAAAGGTGCAACTGGCAGGATACTAATATGCATTCCTGAGTGAATGCCTACGTAAGTTAGGTCCAAGAATTACTAGCAATATTGCACGTGATATGATATAACAACTGTACATGAGTATGTATATACAGACCTGCATGAATAAATAAATAGGTCCTGAGTGAATGAGTGCTGACGGACCAGAGTTACTCACGGATGGATGCATAATTGTTAAACTAGGTCCTAGCACCCCAACAGTTCCAGATCTATGTTGCCGACGGCACGGCACCCCGGTGAGGCATTATATAGTCTAATAGCCGCCGGCAGGAAGGACCTCCTGTAGCGCTCTCTGGCACACCGTGGTGGGATCAGTCTGTGACTGAAAGTGCTCCTCTGCGTCATAACCATAGCGTGCAGAGGGTGGGTGACGTTGTCCATGATGGCCAGCAGTTTGGCCAGGATCCGTCTCTCCGCCACCTCCTCTAGAGTGTCAAGGCTCATCCCCAGGACAGAGCTAGCCTTCCTGATCAGCTTATTTACCCGAGAAGCATCACCGGCTTTGATGTTTGCTCCCCAGCACACCACTGCAAAAAAGATGGCACTGGCCACCACAGACTGGTAGAAGGTATGCAGTAGTTTACTGCACACATTGAAGGACCTGAGCCTCCTCAGAAAGTAGAGTCGGCTCTGGCCCTTTTTGTACAGGGCCCCGGTGTTACCAGCGCATTCCAGCCTGTTGTCCATATGGACTCCCAGGAACTTGTATGACCCAACCATTTCCACATCCATCCCCTGTATAGGGACTGCAGTCAGTTGTGCCTTGGTTCTCCTGAAGTCCACCACCATCTCCTTTGTTTTGCTGATGTTGAGCTGCAGGTGGTTCTGCTCACACCACAACACAAAGTCACTGATTGTGCTCCTGTACTCCTCCTCCTGCCTACCCCTGATGCATCTCCCAAAAACGTTTTCAACATACATCTGTAAAATGAGTCTAGAAACTAAAGCTTTGGGTGTCTTCCTCTCAGGCTTCCATGTCTTCTCCCTGGACCTCCTCAATGTCCACCTCTTGAACATCAGACTCATCAGACAGCATGGCATTGTCTCCCTCAATCCACGCAATGGCTACTACTATAGGTTTCAGGAGTTTCAGGCTGCTTACCACTCTCTCCCAAAATACATAATCCAGGAGGATCCTCTTGATGGGGCTGTCCATATCGGCAGACTGGCCATTTGGCCATTTCTTGGAGAGACTCCTTCCCCTCCAGGAGACTGTCAAACACGATGACAACACCACCCCAACGGGTGTTGCTGGGCAGCTTCAATGTGGTGCTCTTATTCTTCTCACTTTGATTGGTGAGTTAGATTGCTGTTATAACTTCACATACCTAACCATTTCCTTGGCTCTCTTGTAGAATGTATCCATTGTTTTCAGTTCCATGATATCCTTGAGGAGCAGGTTCAATGCATGAGCAGCACAGCCAATGGTTGTGATGTGAGGGTAGGACTCCTCCACTTTACACCAAGCAGCCTTCATGTTTGCAGCATTGTCTGTCACCAGTGCAAATACCTTCTGTGGTCCAAGGTCATTGATGACTGCCTTCAGCTCATCTGCAGTGTAGAAACCGGTGTGTCTGTTGTCCCTTATGTCTGTGCTCTTGTAGAATACTGGTTAGAAAACTGGTTAAGGGGTGGTGATGATGTAGTAAATTATTCCTTGCCCACGAACATTCGACCACCCATCAGAGATGATTGCAATACAGTCTGCTTTCTCTATGATTTGCTTGACCTTCACTTGAACTTTGTTGAACTCTGCATCCAGCAAATTAGTAGATAAAGCATGTCTGGTTGGAGGGGTGTATGCTGGGTGAAGAAGATTCAGAATTCTCTTCCAATACACATTGCCTGTGAGCATCAGAGGTGAACCAGTTGTATACACAGCTCGAGCAAGACATTCATCTACATTTCTCTGACTACATTCCTCCATTGAGTCAAAAAAACATCTGATTCCAGGAGGACCATGAGCTGTTGCTATCAATAAGGTGTCTGGTTCATAATTTTCACCTCGAATAGAAGTAGAGGGACTTTTGTCAGAGGTTGCTTGTTGTGAGTGCTGAGGGAACTTTATGCACTTGGCCAGATGATTCTACATCTTTGTTGCATTCTTCACATATG
Source organism: Thymallus thymallus (assembly GCA_023634145.1). Classification (NCBI taxonomy): domain Eukaryota; kingdom Metazoa; phylum Chordata; class Actinopteri; order Salmoniformes; family Salmonidae; genus Thymallus; species Thymallus thymallus. The sequence continues at coordinate 34,173,793 of CM042413.1, read as the reverse complement.
ATTTGGCACAGTATTTGCAAATGTACACAGCTTTTCCTTCTAAATTAGTTGCAGTGAAATGTCTCCACACATCAGATAGTGCCCGTGGCATTTGCAACCCTATACACTAGCCTTAAAGGCATTTTCTGACCAACACATCTCTCATTATGTTATTTTTTTATTTTTGACATTTGTCAATTTCACAGAGTGTTTTTTCTTTACTAGACAACAATGCATTATAATGTTCCTGATATCAACTCAGGTATCTCGGATCTCACTTCATGAGCAAAAGTCTCAGAAAAGAAATAAAAAAATCAACCTTCTTCCGTACGTAGTATCTTTCAGAGCAGGCAAGTCTTCACACATTACACAATGATGGCCAGGTCCCCATAGAGGAGGAAGCAGGCTGTGTTTTGGCACTACTATCCAACCGTACCCTACCATGACTCAGTGTTGAGGAACAACAGAGCCTAATGTAACAAAGCCAGTCACTAATTAACATCCCCCCTGGGTTGCTGTTTACACAGCATTTCCTGCAAATCCAATTAATGTTCATTAGACTTGGGGAGCCGCCCAGCTGTCCTCTCTCTGCGATGCCACAACAACTGTGCCATGGAAACAGCGTCCAGGACAACAGCCCGTCCCGCAGCTATCACAGCCCAGTGGAACAATGAGACAGATAACAGCCACACCTGGCAGAGGGGACACCGTTATGCTCCCTGGCTCCATTGTGGTGGCGGCACACGCTGAGTGGCCTCGACCACGTGACGACCTTTGACAATAAGTCTGACAGCCTTTGTGCTCTCTGGGCACTGTGACCCAGGATACAAGTCTCAGCGGCCCTCTGACTGACACATTTCACCTCCATCTCAACACTGACTGAGCCACAAATTAAGTGGGAAAAAAAATAGTAAGGACATTATTGATAAAGGCAGTTGGTGAGAGAGTGGGTTGAATAACGTTTAATTAGTTGGATGAGTGGTGGGTGGGAGTGTGTGATCCTGACCTGTGTGGGGAATGTATAGATTAGGATTCTCAGTACTATGAACAGACTCATGAATGTGACTCCTTTTAGACTCATTTTAGCCTAATTTTGTGGGACAACACCCACCAGGACTGACTGTGTCTCCAGGCCTCTGGGCTACTACCAAGCAAGTGAAGTGACATGTGAACCCCCTGCTCTCTGACACTGATACATCTCTGTAATCTAGCGCAGGTGAGGTCTCTCTAAATTGCCTGCTTTAATTCAGTGTCTTGTGTCAGTTGAGGACAAAGCTGCGATGAGAAACCTTATCAGGGACAGAGTTCATCAGAATATTGCAGTGCACAATGTGGCCTGGTGCCCAAGGGGGTGGCAGGCTGAGTTAGGGCTGGAGCATACAACATGGTCCAGGCCAGGCATAATCCATTGGAGAATGTGCACCTGGTCTCCCTTCACTAAAATGTTTAACCACTGCACAAAATAGAACAATATACCCTCTAAAAACAAAGGTATCAAGCAGTTGGGGTATTAAAAGTGTATTTTTAGGTATTAGAACTTTTCCATTGTGGATCAAAATATTCCATGGAAAGTGTCATTGCAGCACAATACCATTTTACATTTCACATCCTGCAGAAGTTGAACTGCAGTGAGTGAGGTACCTGATGCCTCTGTGTCTGGAGATGACGCAGTGGGTTCTCAAGGCTGTCTAGCAAAAGCAGCAACAACAACATCACTAGCCGATAAAAGAGCCTGAAGGATAATCAGCCTCTGCTAAAAGCTCAAAATATCCAACTGTTTCCTTGGCAACAGTTCTTGTTGAAAAATTTCTCAGAGGTGCAAGAGGTATCAAGGCTGTTTGTCTATCTCAGTCTGAAGTTACAAGTTATTCAGACAAATGCTGACATCGTCAATGCCAACTAATAAAACATCCTAGCCTGAGGCTGCAATGTTAAGTTCAAAGCACTATACAGGGCAAAAATGGTGCTACAATCAGATCTATGTGACTAAAAAGAGATGATTTACATTATTGATGAATGACAATGTTAAAGAGCAACTGAGTCAGAAACATTTATTCTACTGTCTAAATTCACTACAAGTGTAAATAGGATAATTTTGGTCATAAAGTCAGTCTCGTCCAAAACAGAGTATTGTGAGACTTGTGGTCTTGACTGCATCACAACATAAAGGAAGGTTGGATTTGTTTCAATCCTGCCCACATGGCAGCACACAAGTAATCATCAACTCAGAGTGCAGCTGCACGCAACCCAAACATAATGCCTGTGGTAAAATTGGGTTGACTTTGGATCCCTATTGGGTTAGTTAGGGACCATCGGTAAATTTGTTAGGGGAAATATGTTTAAATTCCAAAAGCTCCAAATGTCAATGACTTAAAAACCTTAACCCACTATAAATTGTAGAAATTCATATGCAAATATTGAAACCATTTAATGAAAAAACTAAATGGTGTGCAACATGAAAATATTGTCTCAATTACATACATGTAATTTATTGACGGTCCCTAACTAGCCTCGGCGGTGATAGGCTGTCCAAAGTCAAACCAATTTTGCCACGGTCCACACCAGCCAGCTGAAGCTAATCGGCTAAATAATTTGTCTAACTCTTCCCACATGCGAACACACACAAGAGACACCTTCATTAAACCACACCCGAAACAAACTAAAGAGCTTATGTCTCTGCTGAAATCATACTTCACAAACTACCTCGTCTTCATTTTACCTTGTTTTCAGCCCAATTCCAAACTGACATCCAGTTGAGTTAGTTATTAATAAACCCAGTACCAGGTAGCATGGAGGTCACTTCTTGTTCTGTCTCACCTCAAAGGGAATTAGTCATTCCTGCCTGCAGGGGACTGTCAATTCCCATGGCAGTGGAGTGGCCTGTATGAAAAATGTATCATCGGAGAGTGGAACCCTGGCCTGGTGCTGACAGGGGATGTATTGGCCACACTAATCTCCCTGAGGTCCGGGAAGGGGTCAGCTGGCCCATAACAGGGTTTAGTGACATGTACACAAGTTGACATTCAAAGAGAGGGCATAGAGGACCAGTCAGGTGGGAAGCGGGCCTTGGGCACTCATGATAGCACATGCTCAGTGAGTGTGGAGTGCACAACAGTCCTACAACCTGCCTATCTCAGAGAAGTTGACTGTCATGGTTTTCCAATTAGTTTGTTTTAGAAAGGTTGCTCTTTTCTTGGTTGGTGTAGGCTGAGGTACAGATCCTAGGAGCAGCCTGTCCTGGATCTATTGTAAACCAGTGACAAACTACTGACCCCCACTGGGAAAGACCTTCTTCAAAATAAAAATAAACATGATCCACCTTTCTCCATTTATATTGCTCTTAGTTACGATGTTATGCAAAAAATAGTGAAGTATGCTATCAACAAAAATATCTGAAATATACCTGACAGGTAGGCCTAATTATAGTCAACCACCATATGACATGTAAAAACATTTTGATAGCCTACCCTACAAAAAGCCTACTAACTAATCTCTTCTCCTCTGAATTATTAGAAGCACTCATGATTTACTATATTAAAAATCAAACAGATTACTGTGCTGTCATGATCACGCCTGACTGGCCTCCCTGATCAAATTATAACACGCGTATACTGTAGGTGCCGCAGCGTGTTCTAGTCTATCAATGTAGCTGAGCTGCGGAGAGGGGGCGCGCCTCCCACACTTCAACCTTGCAGCACATTGATGGTGCTCTCTCGGTAACCAGTGTAATTTCTAAGTAGTCTAAAAACAATGGATCTCTGAGTTACACAAGTTCTCTAACATCTATTTTTTCGAATTCGGATCGGATCCATTAATGATTTTGTGATTATCTGGTCTGGACCAGTTAGGGTCCTTTCCTGGGGCCCCAAGGTCATAAACTGAAGATGAAGTGTGACCCAAATAAGAAAGCAGATCTATAGATACAGGTACACTGTCTTACCAAAAACCTTATTTTTTTGTCTCTCAATAACCACGTTTCCGTCCACAGGTTTTATGCAAGTAAAGTAATACGGAATAAAAAAAAAAGATAACTGTGACTGAAACAGGACGTTTCGGTGTAATTTTATATAAATGCCGACAGTTCATTTGTCATGATTTGTGTCGGTAAAATAAATTATGCGGGAAATGTCAATGGAAACGCCTTTATGCGCAAATATTGATATAATAAACATTACAGTGCATTCGGAAAGAATTCAGACCCCTTGACTTTTTCCGCATTTTGTTACATTACAGCTATTCTAAAATATATTAAATTAATTGTTTTCCTCGTCAATCTACACACGATACCCAATAACGACAACGTGAAAACAGGTTTTTGGACATTTTTGCGAATTTATAAAAAAAACAGAAATACATTATTTACATAACTATTCAGACCCTTTGCAATGAGACTCGAAATTGAGCTCAGGTGCATCCTGTTTCTACAACTTGATTGGAGTCCACCTGTGGTAAATTAATTTGATTGGACATGATTTGAAAAGGCACACTTCTGTATATGGTCCCACAGTTGACAGTATGTCAGAGCAAAAACCAAGCCATGATGTCAAAGGAATTGTGTCGAGGCACAGATCTGGGGAAGTGTACCAAAACATTTATTCAGCATTGAAGGTCCCCAAGAACACAGTGGCTTCCATCATTCTTAAATAGAAGAAGTTTGGAACCACCAACACTCTTCCTAGAGCTGGCCTGTCTCGCCAAACTGAGCAATCGAGGGAGAAGGGCCACGGACAGGGAGGTGACCAAGAACCAGATGGTCACTCTGACAGAGCTCCAGAATTCCTCTGTGGAGATGGGAGAACCTTCTAGAAGGACAACCATCTCTGCAGCACTCCACCAATCAGGCCTTTACGGTTGAGTGGCAAGACAGAAGCCACTCCTCAGTAAAAGGCACATGATAGCCCACTTGGAGTTTGCCAAAAGGCACCTAAAGGACTCTCAGACCATGACAAACAAGATTCTCTGGTCTGATTAAACCAAGATTGAGGGATTTGGGGATGCTGCAGGGACTGGGAAACTAGTCAGGATCGAGGGAAAGATGAACGGAGCAAAGTACAGAGAGATCCTTGATGAAAACCTGCTCTACAGCGCTCAGGACCTCAGACTGGGGCGAAGGTTAACCTTCTAACAGGACAACGAGCCTAAGCACACAGCTAAGAACACGCAGGAGTGGCTTCGGGACAAGTCTCTGAATGTCTTTGAGTGGCCAAACCAGAGTCCGGACTTGAACCTGATCTAACATTTCCGGAGAGACCTGAAAATAGTTGTGCAGCTACACTCCCCATCCAACCTGACAGAGCTTGAGAGGATCTGCAGAGAAGAATGGGAGAAACTCCCCAAATACAGGTGTGCCAAGCTTGTAGCATCATACCCAAGAAGACTCAAGGCTGTAATCCCTGCCAAAGGTGCTTCAACAAGGTACTGAGTAAAGGGACTGAATACTTATGTAAATGGTCTATTTCAATACATTATTTTTAATACATTTGCAAAGAATTATAAAAAACTGTTTTTGCTTTGTCATTATGGGGTATTGAATGTATAGATTTATGAGTTTAATTTAAAAACAATTTAATCAATTTTAGAATAAGGCTGTAACATAACAAAATCTGGAAAAAGTCGTCAAGGGGTCTGAATACTTTCCGAATGCACTGTATAGCTAAGTAAATTTGGAGTCGCGATGATATGGTGTGTGGTCCTCCCACTACTACTCGGGGAACCATGCAGTTTACTAGGCTACAGATTAAATAAATTATGATGAACTTTCGCAGTGATGAGCTTGATGCTGCTTTCCAATAAATATTGAGGGTCTTATTCTAGTGACATGATGATTGATGCTTGACTGCCGTTTGACAAATAAAAAATAATATTGCTCTTATCCATAATAATCTCATCATGTAGACTATACAACACGCACAGCCTAGCCGCACCGTATCTGAGCTGTTGGCTAGAGCGCATATGCCAAAACCAAAGTATGCACATTTGCTATTTAATGGAACGTTTGTGTGACAAAACTATCGGTACCTGCGATGGAAAGACATTGAACTTTATATTTTGATTCGGAACATGAAACCTAAATGGAAAAGTACATTGTGTCATTTTGTCTACGTCATCAGGCACATATTTTTATCCGCATCAAGCCCATTTGGTGGAATCATACTGTACCACTGGTGGGCACATTTTCTTTATGCGCATTCTACAATATTTGCATGAAAATATGTCGCCAATTGGATGGAAACCTAGCTACTGTTCACAGTTACAGAAGATTTCGAAATATCCCTTTATTTATTCTTCAGTGTTTCCTTCAATGGGGAACATTCAATTAATGTTCCAGCAGGGGGATAGCTGGATCAAGCAAACTTCTATAGTCTGAGGGTGGAAATAACCATGATGGACATTGGTGAAATCCAAGTTACAACCAGAGTAAATACTGTATCACAAAAAAAATTATACCTGTATGCAAAGTATCAATAAACACTTGATAATATTACAAAAATACTGCACAATTGCAGACATGGTAAGAACTGCATGTTAAATAAATACATGTTTTGATAAATAGCTATCACTGGATAAAACATTTAAACAAAAACTATTACAGAATCTAAATATTAGGAATGCAACACAAGAGTAACAGGCTAAACACACAGTACACCAAAGAAGAAGAGATTCAGACTTCTCTCCGTTTAGTAGGACAAGAGTCAGTTACCACTAGTAGTGGGGTGCAGGGATTTGACCCTTGCTAAGCAGGACAATCCCAGTCGCAAGCCTTGTCCTGGGGACTTCGTGGTGGAATTCGGGGTTGAGCTGTTACTTATTCCACTCTGTGCTAGTGATAAAGAACATAGAGTTGAATTCAGCCATATAAATACACATATAGGGAGAGGAATCGTGGACACAAATGAGCTTGTATGAAATGAGACTCTCCTTCTCCACTTGCACGTCATCAGGCAAATTATGTTTACAGGGGTGGAATCCCCAAATAAATGCGTAAAGTGATCCAATCAAATGTAGCTAGTTGTGTAATAGTAGCGTATCGTTTTTAAATGTGTGCATGCTTTTCTCTTTCGAAATAACACTTGCTGATTCAAAGGGGGTGTGGCAGATTTTTAAGAACTTCTGCGCTAGCCGCCAGGAAGATACTCTTGTGCATCCTTTGCTGAAGTTGGTAATCGAGGAGGGAAGCTTACTCCTCGGTTACCCTACTAACACATTGACACAGTAGAGAATCTCCAATTGTGTCACTGAGCCTCACCTGGTGGATTCCACTTTGGAAGCCTGCCCCCTACTGGGCTGATAGAGGATGGTCTAACAGGTAAAGTGGGAGAGGCAGCAAGCTTCCTCTGAGTTGACACAGGCTTTGATGTGGCTGGATTCGGACTACAACTCTGTGGTGGGAGTAACAGCGGAAAGCATGGAGAAATGTAATAGCAGCACAATATACTTTATATCCAAAATAATTGTGTGAACATGCCTTATTAATTGAATTGGATAATCAGAGAAACACCTGAGGTGGATTGTAATTTGCTTTTGCTGAATTTTTTAAGCTTCTTTTCATCTGCTTTCTTAGAGGCTGGAGGTTAAGCTGTTTTGGTTTTCTTCCCCATTTCCCACTTTCTTTGCAGTGAACTCCTCATCGCTCTCATCCTCCTCTTCAAAATTCTGATCACTCTCAGAGTCTGTAAGAATGACAGTATAGTAATAGGATTGTAATTAAGCATCATGTTTCCACATATGTTATTCTCAGTTTGACACAAGGTAAATCAAAACACTGAATGAACAACAAAAAGAATAACATATTGAGGGCATTAACACACTGTACTTGATGACAGATGGTGGCTACCTGGTGTGCAGGTAGGCTGGTAATCCTTATCCTCCTGCCCACTCTCAGCCTGGCTAATCCTCTCTACCTTAAGTATGGATCTCTGTTGATCTTTAGCTTTGACAGCTGCCCGTCTCTGGCTGGAGGGGTTGATATTGGATCCCCTCTCACTTGTGACCTCATGAAGGCCTAGGAGAGAGAGAGAAAGTCATTAGAACAAAAATACTATAGGCAGGGGTTACTGTTAGTGTTGTGTCATGATTTACAGCATGTTTTATTTTATTTATTTAACCTTTATTTAGCTAGGCAAGTCATTTAAGAACAAATTCTTATTTACAATGACGGCCTACCTACAGGGTCAGCCCCTGGAGCAAATTACGGTTAAGTGCCTTGCACAGGGACACATCGACAGGTTTTTCACCTTGTCGGCTTGGGTATTCGAACCAGCGACCTTTCGGTTACTGAACTCTAACCGCTAGGCTACCTGCCGCCCTTACAGCTCTGTCTGACATGTTATACAGTAGGTTATACAGTAGGTACTATGTTTCCCTAAATAATAAAGGCTTTATAAAAGGATCACTGAACATACTTATTCCACTGGGTCCTTTCTCTACAACTACAGCTCTTTGGAGCATTGAGAGAGAACAGGATGCCTGTGAATCCACTTAATTCTCTTTGTCGTTCAAAGACAATTTGAAACACACACACACACAAACACACACAAAACAGTGTGTCTATTACCAGCCTACCTGCAGACTGTAGTGCCTGACTTTTTTGGCAGTGTGTGAAGATGTTTTTCTGTGTGACACCTACAAAACATATGTAGCAATAGGTTTAAAAAGTATATAAAAATACAAATGATAGGCCTACATGTTCTTTGAATCCTGACCAAAAGATTTGCTTGATTGTTGCAGACTCTTGTCTCTCTGTGGTTCTTTGACAAGGACCCAAGCTTTCTTGCTGGAAGGCCCTTTCATACAGGAAAAATCTTCATCTGATTGAACAAGAAAGACAAAACATTACAAAAAGCTGGGGCATTGAAATTATGACAATCTGTAAAAGTTGAGAATGTCCAACAGTTGACATCATCATCATCATCACGTACCATCATCAAGCTCCATCATGTCTGAGTAATTCAATTGATTCTCTTTTGACAAGAACAAATAGTCATCATTCATCACACTTAAACAAAACAGTTACTTAGCCTGCTACCTGTAGATCAGTGGATGCTGCTGAGGGGATAACGGCTCATAATAATGGCTGTAACGAACTGAATGGCGTCAAACCATGAGCTTGATACCATTCCACCAATTCTGCTCCAGTCATTACCACGAGCCCGTCCTCCCCAATTAAGGTGCCACCAACCTCCTTTGCTGTAGATTCGTTTAGCTACACACCTTGTTGGTCTAGCCATAATATCGTATTCAGCCAGATTGAGAAACCAAACGATACTAGTAGCTAGTTATTGAATGACGTGACTCAAGTCTCCAAACAAGAAACAAAATGAAATACTGAATAACTTAGATAAAAGGCCATTGAAATAAAATAGTACCATTTTGCTACTTATTTATTTCAAGCTATACCGCGACAAACTGAATCTGGCAAATCTATATATTGGGTTTCTATTTAAGGGATTCGTTCTTTGTGTGACGTTACATTGTCATAATGTTAAAATATGTACTGTTAATGACACAATATAAAACCATTATCCTACTAATAAAAATGTACAAATCCATATGGTTCCACTTTTGTGTCCTACGTGTAGATTGTATTAATGTTTTGAAAATAAAATATGACGAAAGTTGTATTTCAAAAACACAGCTAGCTCAGCTCTGTCAGTCAGCTGATTGTCCAAACAAGGAAACTTACACAGGCGTCCGTTAACATCATTGGTTTACATCCACAAAATATGAACGTACAGGTAAAACTAGACTTCTACCATCATCTTTATTATTCTGAAACAAATGTATCACGGTTGCAGTATGATTAGTGCCAATATTGTTGTTATTGGTTGCACTAAGTAAGCTAGGCAGCGACCACTGTAATGTGTTAGCTACCAGGCATTGCGAACAGCCATAAATCGCTTACGTTAGTTAACTATCTAGCTAGTACAGCAAGGCTGCCTTCACTACGAAAAACCGTAACATTTAGTGGAACGTTCAATTAAACGCAAACGGTGCTGTTCTGAACGACCAGGGGTCTATTCAATAGTCGCATTCCATTGGAAAACTGTCTGTTTGCAACATAAATTGTTTACTTCATCCAAACAGAAAACGTTTAGCAACGAAAACAATAGTTTCTATTGGACAAATGCAGGTAGGTCCCTCTCCGTTTCGTTTTTTCCATTTGGTTCATAGAGTAAACTGTAAACGGTTTCCGTTGCAACGGAATCCGACTAATGAAGAAACCCCAGTTGAAAAACGGAGAGGAGTTAGGGAACGCTGTCAGCATGTCCACTTCCCTTTAACATGTCACTCATTGCTTCAAGCCACACCTACCAAATGGAGAAAAACCACAAGAGGTTGGTGGCACCTTAAATGGGGAGGCCGGGCTCGTGGTAATGGCTGAAGTGGAATGGTATCAAATACATAAAATACATGGTTTTATATGTTTGATGCCATTCCTTTCGCTTCTTCCAGACGTTATTATGAGCCATCCTCCCCTCAGCAGCCTCCAGTGGAGCAAACGGACCTCAGTCTGTACAAGAACGTTGAAGAACATTTTGGGGAAACATGTCATTCAGTACAAACTGGTACGCAATGTAGCAAATGTTCAAAAGAACTAACGCACCCCAGCCCTCATTGAAGGCCGTTTTCAGCTAGAATAGTCATTTACAACATTAACAATGTCTACACTGTATTTCTGATCAATTTGATGTTATTTTAATGGACCAAAAAAATCGCTTTTCTTTCAATAACAAGGGCATTTCTAAGTGACCCCAAACATTTGAACGGTAGTGTATATAAAATATTGTGTGCTGTGGCTTTGAAAATAAATAAATGTGACTCTGGATCACAACATAATAATGTTTGTTTCCAACATTAGGGTTGTTTTTTTTGTTCCATTTCTTTGCCACAATACTAACGAGTTTCGCGATACTGGTATCGTCCTGGCCCTAGTTTTTACTAGCTAGCTAGCTATCTGTTAGCAATAATCTGAACCTCGCAAACCTGGTAGCTAGCTAAAGTAGTCTATTTCCCATTAAAGACTAGCTATGACTATAATTTCTGTAGAAACTATGAATGAGATGTGTACATGACACAGGACGCCATTGGGTCATTCCACCTCAAAAAGCACAAGAAATAGGATTTCAACACCCACCATCTGATTGTTCTGAAATAGTTTTGTGTAGTTAGTAACAGATACGATTAGCATTCCTGAAACATTATTTTGTTAAAATATAATTTGATATCTGACAAAATTAAGCTAACTGATTGCACCTAAATTGGCCATTTTAATATATAGGACCCCCCACAACCCATGGCAATCCCACCCCAGCAACCAGTATACAGTATCAGTTTTTTATGTATTATGAAGCTGTGGCTTGGAGTATTGCTTCTCCATACTATGTAATGTATTCTCTGTGAATGTTTTTGGTGATGTTTTTTTTCCCCTGTTCAGAGAAATTTGTAATTGAAGTCGCTTGCAGTATTTACCATAAAGTAGTGTGAAAGTACCATGTTTTGACCACTAGATGTTGCTGTTCATGCTATACTGCCACAGTCTTTTATCCATTTTGCTGGTCTCTTGTGTTTATTAAGTTCCTTATGAAAATAAATTCCTCCATGCATTACATGTATTTTCATCATGAGCCAAATCTATTGATTTTCTCCCCAAAGTTGCAAAGAAAATGTTGTGATCTATTGAATAAACACAAAAGACCAGCAAAATGGATAAAAGTGTGGCTTTATAGCAGCAACAGCGGCATCTAGTGGTCAAAACTTAATACTTTCACACTGCTTTATGGTATATAATGCAAGAGACTTAAATTACATTAAATTAATTTCTCTGCTTTCAGCTGAGAAAATGAAGAAAAACAAGGGAAAGGTGAACACCACCACTGAGAAGGAGTTTGTGTTTGGGTTCAGGGCAGGGAGGAATGACTGTGTCCTCAAAGTACCTCTGCAATTCCCTGTCCAAGAAAATGTCAGTGACCTTCATGGACGACTTATGCTGATGCACAAAATACCTTGCTTCGTTGAGAATGGTAATTATATTTCCATTCAACTAAATGCAAAACCAAGCACAATGATATATTCAACAACTTACAGTCTCTTTTATTCATCCACACATACCTTGGTAGTCCCATGTAGCTCAGATGGTAGAGCATGGCGCTTGCAACGCCAGGGTTGTGGGTTTGATTCCCACAACCCTGGCGTCGATTCCCACGGGGGACCAGTACAAAAAAAGTATGAACATGTATGCACTAACTAACTGTAAGTCGCTCTGGATAAGAGCGTCTGCTAAATAACTTAAATGAAAAATTATGTATCTTGGTTTAGAGCTGAAGAGCACACTGTCCACATTTATTGAGAGCGAAACCATCCTGGACTATGACAGAGAAGCAGAGTTGGCCCTACAGAGACTGACAACAGGAGAGGTGGACATCAACCAGCTTACAAACACATGGGCCAAGGTCTACTCAGAGGTAAAACAAATACTCAAAACCAAAGACCATGTTTACAAGCATATTTTCATATAAACTTCTTTGTCCCTAAAGCAGAATTTGCCCCCCCCCAAGTAAAAAAAAAGTTGTTGGACATAAAAGACTATAAAAAACACCATCAAATCAGGTCAAAGTGATTTTAATTTTGTTAATATGTTCAGAAGTATTTTCACTCATTATAGAGAGACACAGTCAGTTTATTAGGTACACCCATCTAGTACTGGGTGTTCAATTGTTGCTCATTTGGTATCAAGGGACCTAACGTGTGCCAGGAAAAGACGCCAAATCCTGACTCCATCAGCATGACGCAACAGGAACTGGGATTTGTAGGACCACGCAATGTTTTTCCACTCCTCAATTGTCCAGTCTTGTTGATCGCGTACCCACTGGAGCCACTTCTTCTTCTTGTTTTTAGCTGATAGGAGTGGAACCCGGTTTGGAGGTCTGCCGCAATAGCCCAACCGTGACAAGGATTGGCGAGTTGTGCGTTCCGTGATGCCGTTCTGCACACCACTGTTGTGCTGCACCGTTATTTGTTTGTGGCCTGCCTGTTAGCTTGCACGATTCTTGCCATTCTCCTTCGACCTCTCTCATCAACGAGCTGTTTTCACCCACAGGACCGCTGTTGACTTGATGTTTTTTGTTTGTTGCACCATTCTCGCTAAATATTAGACACTGTCGTGCGTGAAAAGCCCAGGAGGGCGGCTGTTTCTGAGATCCTGGATCCAGTGTGCCTGGCACTGACAATCATACCACGTTCAAAGTCACTTATGTCACTCGTTTTGCACATTCTAACGTTCAATCGAACAGTAACTGAATGTCTCGATGCCTGTCTGCCTGTTTTATATAGCAAGCCACAGACCCGTGACTCACTGTCTTATCATGTTGTCAACCTAAAATTACAGAAGTAGATGACACTTGTATGTATGTATGTATGTATGTATGTATGTATGTATGTATGTATGTATGTATGTATGTATGTATGTATGTATGTATGTATGTATGTATGTATGTAAACATTTCACTACACCCTCAATAATATTTGCTAAATATGTGTTTGCAACCAATAACATTTGATTTTATTTGTACAGTGCAACCTGTATTTTTGTATTAGTGTTAGCATACTGTGCATCCTGATGATATTATCTTGTGTGTCTGAGCTGTGGTCATAGATCATTATATTGATACAGGAAGTCAGTAAGTCACAGACCGCTTCTTAAGTTTGGAACAATGTATCAAAAGAGATTTGCCAAAAGTGGCTTGGAGTTGCCAAGTTGTAGTGTTTGACTTTGATAAGTTGCACCTCATCGATTTGATACACTGCCTGGAATGTTGCAATTCTTTGCAAGACCTGCATCATCTGTCTGACAGTCTGAAGGGTATATTGTAAATCATTAAAACATATTTGGTCTGATGAGAGATGTTAATAGACATGATGGTTTTCAATTTAAATGGATCAAAGAGCGGAGACTCTTTGAAACAGAATATCTTCCCTATTCTGTTTTTTAAGAAGGTCAACGAGATCATCTGCTTCCTGCACTTCAAAGCTCTGGACTTTCAATTCTGCTGCCACTTGCTCAAGCACTTATAAAAAGAAAGAAGGCTGCCCCTCCTATAATGCTTTGTTGGCTCACTGCTGTGGTGCATACAGGATTACCATGAACATTTTTACTGCACTAGCACAGAAATACTCACGGATGCTGTCCAGTGTATTTTAAGGAGCTCCAAAGGTCTTTTAATGTCTATCATGTTTGTTGCATAAAGATTCCTGGACTTGTATTAATAGAGGAAGTTCACACTCTAAATACTAAGTCCAGGAATGCCATATTCTATACATTCTAAATATGGCAGAAGTATGAGGTCGCTCTCTTAGCTTTGCCTCTATTGGGTTTGTTAAGGAGAACCACCTAATGCTTTTCTGACTATCCAGTCACAATAGTTGCCTGGGTCTTTCATATCATACTGTGTCACTCACTTCTGCACTTCCTACAATTTCCTGTGATCTACTGAACAATGTCTTCCTGTGATTTTCCTTTGCTCTTAAGAGGTTACTCCCAAACCTCAATGCCATCATTCTCTTTTGCTTGATGCTCTTTAGACCACGCTGGAACGTGCTCGTCCTGAGGAGCCCAGCTGGGATGAGGACTTTGCAGATGTTTACCACGAGCTCATCCACTCCCCGGCCTCTGACACCCTGCTCAACCTGGAACACAACTACTTTGTCAGCGTCTCGGAGATCATCAGTGAGAGAGACATGGAGCTGAAGAAGTTACAAGAGAGGTTGGTATGACCATAGGAATCAGTCTTCAAGTAGCCAATTAAATCATTGTAATTGAAGTTGTCATATAACAAATGCCTAAAGTATTTAGCATTGTTCCGTTTTCAACTCCCAGACAGGCAACAGAGATGGACAAAGTCATGCAGGAACTGGGAAACACCATGACTGACCAGGATGTAAATGCAGTTGCATCTCAACACTTTGATGCGCAACAGGTAAGACACAGAGACAATTTGGTTGGCCATTTGAGCTACAAGCATTCCATTGCTTTATGCACAAAGATACACAGTCATAGAGATGTACAATTGGTGATTCTTCTGTCTGGTCAGGTGCTGGAGAACAAGTGGGCCAATGAACTGAAACAGGTGACTCATATCCAGAAGCAGGAGTATCAGGAGTGGGTGATCAAACTGCACCAGGACATGCAGAACCCCAATAACAGCACTATTAAGTGAGTGAGTGTGTGCTTGTGAATGTATGTGTGCAGAAATGTACTCTCAATTGTTTTTTAGGGGGATGTTGCTTGAAATCTCACTAACACCTTCATTTCTCACAGTGAGGCAAAATTGGTTAAATCAAGATAATGAATAGTCGAGTGTTTAGATAGGAAAGAAAGCCTACCGACACAGTTGAATGAAATTTGCACACACAGCAGCACTTTCAAATGCACACTCAAGAGGCATAGAAATAGCATCCTAGCTAAAATAAATGTTTTTCTTTGTTATATATGGTTTAAATATTTTTTATGTGCAGCGTAATTTGTCTTTCCCAATGCACTTCATCTGGGGTTGGTTTGTAACCCTGTGTCCATTAATCTTCCAGCCTGGTTCCAGTTCTGTTTGTGCTGTATTGCCAACTTCTATGCTCATTGGCGAACCGTATCCTTTACAGTGTGATGTTGTGTTTGTCAGTGAGGAGATCAAGGTGCAGCCCAGCCAGCTGACAGAGGAGGCTGAACCTGGGGCCAGGCTGTACGAGGAGCAGCAACAGCTGGAGGAGAGCTTCACCATCCACTTAGGTACTATACTGTATGTGTCCCCATGGAAACACTACTGCCTGGTCCAACAAGCCCATGATAAAAATCAATTCTGATGACAGCAAATTAATTTATACTGAACTTCTTGACATCGTAAAATGTAAAGACATCCTGTACATTATATATTTTTGTGTTTGTTTCCGTATGTATTTTGACGGTTTTGTTGCTGTGGTGATGTCCAGGTGCACAGTTGAAGACAATGCACAACTTGCGATTGGTGCGGGCGGACGTACTGGACTTCTGTAAGCACCGTCGCCATGGCAGCAGAGGGACCAAGCTGCGGCGGCTGCAGACGGCTCTGTCGCTCTACTC
Source organism: Thymallus thymallus (assembly GCA_023634145.1). Classification (NCBI taxonomy): domain Eukaryota; kingdom Metazoa; phylum Chordata; class Actinopteri; order Salmoniformes; family Salmonidae; genus Thymallus; species Thymallus thymallus. The sequence goes on along the minus strand of CM042413.1, from coordinate 34,157,709 downwards.
CTCGTCCCTGTGTGGACTGGTATTGCTGGTGGACAACAGGGTCAACTCCTACAGTGGCATCAAAAGAGGTCAGGGGTCAGGGGTCAGGGGCCAACATAAAGCAGGGGGACTACACTGTTAGACCCTGTTAGTTAGGTGAGAGGATGAAACACATTTATCATCTGAATAAATTCAGTCTTTCTTATTGCCATGACCACATTTGAAGGTGTTTTGCTTTGGCTTGATGTTTTAGCATGATTTTGCATTTTAGCACGACAATAGCTCATAAAAAAAATGTCACAGTAAAGACAAACGCCAACCCCTAAACCTCCATAACCATTGTGAGATTGTAAAGAATCAATGTAATGAATCCTCGTCATCATGTGTTTATGCACTTTCCCCAGACTTTGCCACAGTATCTAAAGAGTGTACAGACTTCCACTTCCCTCGGCTGGAGGAGCAGCTGGAGGTCGTCCAGCAAGTGGTGCTTTACGCCCGGGCTCAGACCAGCAAGCAGAAAGACCAGCCTGGTGAGCCAGTCACACACACCAGCAGCCCACCACTGGAGAACAGTCAATCACACTTCTGAGAGGGTTCCCCCCCCCCCCCATCATTATACTGTGTATATCCAATAGCTGAAGTTTTGAACCTGCAAAGAGAAACAGACAATTTTCTAGCCATTCTCTATATAACTTGCCAATATGGCCTTGTGGTATCACAGTGAAAAAATATGTACAAGGATGCGCTAATTCACTTGTTTTTCTTCCCCACACTCTGACTTGAATTACATGATGATTGAGAGGAGTGATGATGTAACTATGAAATACAGGTAACTGCCAAAATAAAGGAAACACCAACATAGTGTCTTAATAGTAGTAGGGCGTTGGGCCACCACGAGCCACCAGAACAGCTTCAATGCGCCTTAGCTTAGATTCTACAAGTGTCTGGAACTCTATTGGAGGGATGCGACACCATTCTTCCACAATACATTTTGTTGATTTACTCAAGAGTTTCCTTTATTTCTGCAGTTACCTGTATATAAGGTACAGTTAGAACAATGTTAAAGATCCTGCTGGCCCAGTGAAGTAATGTTTGTTCAATGTCCGAGCAAGGGCAAAGTCAATGGCATGTTGGACATAAATACTTGTTGGGGATTATGTCAGGATGGAAGGGACAATACTCATTGCCAACGTGTGTTGTCGGAAACCTCAAGATCCTTATCACAATGAATCCCCATTGAATGGCTGTTTAAGTGGAGAGATATCTGAAATCTGAGTATAGAAACATTCCTCCTGGCTATCAGGCATTATACGGATGGGCCTATGACCTCTGTTGTTAGTTCCTGAAAGGTCATCTTTGCACTAGTTTTCCATACAGGAAATGCTGAAGTCGTCTCTTGTTTCCCCATTGACAGAGGTTCCTAGGAATGGAAGAAATAGTGAAGATAAGAACCAAAATGTGGAAAAGCATTCTTCCAATATCTTACCAGGTAAAGTTGACTGAATATGTGGTTTTGTCTTAGCCTAAATCGTTAAGGGGCAAATCTTAACTTTGTGCATTGATGTCAATGGGAGACTAGGTGAACATCTGGCTTAAGTGGAAGAAAGCATTCACCCCTAAATGAAACCGACCTTATTAGAAATAGGCTAAATCATTTCTAAACTCGGATCTTCTTCTGTCATCCTCTCCAGGTGAATTCTACATCTCCCGCCACTCCAATCTGTCTGAGGTCCACATGGTGTTCCACCTGTGTGTGGATGACAGCATGCGCTCAGGCAACATCACGGCCCGGGACCCTGCAATCATGGGCCTGCGCAACATCCTCAAGGTCTGCTGCACGCATGATGTCACCACCATCACCATCCCTCTGCTACTGGTCCACTACATGTCAGAGGTGAGAGAGAGCCTTATGTTATATGTGTAAAAGCAGAAGGTAATATACAGTATATAATTGACCTCGAGGTCCCAGAAGTCAGATTCATAATGCATGTACAGCATAGTACATTAGTTACAGCTGAGAGATGACAGTTAGTTATACGTATGCTATGCTGTGTGTGTAATTGGTGTCCGAATGAACAATTTAAAAAGAAATCACTCAAGAATCTAAATATCAAACAATTAGGCTACTCTGATCAGAATTGGATCAAAGTGTCCTGCGGTGTGTTGCGCACTGTCCTCCGAATCTCTGCAGAGCGCATTGGAGTATAATTATTATAGTCCTGCTTTGACAGGAATGATCGGTCTTTCAAAGTAAAACAAATATTATTGGAATAGCCTAATTGACAAGTAACTCCAATGCTGTCAAGATCTCCCCTGAACACAATATTTTAGCCTTACATAAACATGTCTTAGTTAGCTACCTTGCCCACCTTAGCCATTTGATCACTGGTTAATTGAATTAGGTTATTATTTTATAAAGACATAAAAAGTATTTTGTTTTGCTCCTGCCCTGCTCTAACACACCACATTGTGAACAAATCAGCTGCTCAACAGGACCTTCATAAGCTGACTCTGGTGTGTTTGAGCAGGGTTGTATCAAAAGCCTGCACACCCAGTAGCTCTTCGGATGGAGGGTTGACGGACCACATGTGTCTTATACAGTAGCCTATCAATGCTGTATTTTACTTTGTAGTGGGTTAAGTGCCTTGCTCAAGGCTACAACGGCAGGAGATATAATACACAGAATCAGAGACCAGCAGCCTTTCATTGTCAATACCAGTGATAATAATTAATGTATTTTATGAAGTGGTTCCTTGCATCATACAACATCCTTTTCAGTCATGGTTTTGGCCCATTTTTGGGGGGTCCAAGTGACTAAAAAATCTGTTCCACTTGTTCGAATGTCAAGTCCTGTGTGATTTATCTAAGTTCAGGTCACAGTTATCATTACGTTACAGTCTACAATGATATGAACACCAATAAAAAAAAAATTTCAGTCCAGGATTTTGGCAATGGTGATGTTTTATAGAAAAAATGTGTGTGTGAATGGCTTTGATAACTTATCTAGATGTACAGTCAATGTTTTCAAAAGCTCCAAAAAATTATAATCTATGTAACCTGAATTACGAGAAATAGTTGAATCACCCAATTTTATATTTAACTTTATGGTGTATGATTCACAGTCGTTTTGTGAGTAAACCCAGTGAACTGAACTGACAACCCCTCATTCCATGGTGAGATGATTAAATGTAACTTTATTTGTACTACAAATATGTTGGGCTGTATGTTTTGATTTTTAATACATTATTAGGCTGCATGATGACACAGGCTGTACACACTCCAATAGTCTCTCATTCACAATTTGACAAGCAGATAATGCCTCAAATTTCATGGTGGCATCACCTTTGTGGCCGTAATGCACTCTAAAGAAATCCATGCCTTTTGCGGCCGGAGTGCTGCGTTGTGCACTTCTCCCTGAGTGTGCTGCGCAATCCAAAGCGTCTCTCACTCACATGGTTCTCCGTCACGTGATCGGGTCTTTCTCACAGGCTACAAGTCAAGACAGACACATCGGGGACGCAACTGCGCGCGTCCTTATCCAATTCTGAGGTGCATATTGAAGATATTCGTAAGAACGGTTCACATTTACTTTGTCAGCCAACAAGATGAGTAGGCCTAACGAACAGCAAAAGCACTAGACTATGTCAATCTACTGTACTATCCCCCATAGTACAAAAGTCAACCTATTCTATTCTGTGCAAGAAATGAATATTCCGGACATAGCCTGGGACATTTGTGGGATGCGATAGATACCAAATGAATACAACCACTAGCATCAAAAAACCTTTTTATTCAATGTGGCTGACGCAACAGATCAGAACATTTAGCTTAAAATGTTGATAAACTATTAGGCTATTTCTTCACATTATAAGCGCAGCAATGTGCACATGGTAGTAGGCTATAAGTGTGAATGTTCCATTAGCGGAAAACACCATTATGAAAAGTGACCGCAAATGCAATTATGCATGTAATGCTTTTATTATAAAGGTGCATTCCCCAAACTTGAAACTCACGCGCTGCTTATATATGCCAGTTAGGCTCTACACTCCTTGTAAAGCGGATTAATGTCCTTAATTCATTGATGTCAGAGTGATTAGAGGGACAATAGAGTGCTGAGTGCCATGCAGTTAGCAAGTTTGGTAGGCTACTAATGACCATCAGCAGCATCAGAGCATCAAAAGCCTAATTACCGTGACTAAACGGTCATGTGGAATTTGACTGCCTTCGTGACTGGTGACCTCTGGTGTGGCGGTAATACGGTCACTGCAACAGCCCTACCTCTAGTTGTGAACTGTCCTTAGCATTTCCTCCATTCCGGAGTAGAAGAGGAGGGAAAAGCAGAGAGTCTTGAACTATTGTGTTTACACAAACTCTGAGTATGTAGCGCACGGTACACACTGATCAAGCTGGGGGAACAGCGGTAGCATTGAAAGACAGCAGCACTCCTTGAGTCCACATGGAGGCACCAGAATTGAAAAACAACCATTATTCAACAAGCTGCTGCCTGATGTAGAGTAGACTTCCTCACTGCGGTCTAGAGAGGGACCACTCCTTATCATGCCACAACATGCCCAATGAAACGTCTTCTCTCAAGTCAAAGCAAGAGCTTGCTCATAAATGTACTCTGTGTGGTATTCTCGCTTCCTAAGATGCAGGAACCAAATCATTTTAATTATCTGTCTCTTTTTATAACTTAAAAGCATTTCTGTCTGGAGGCTTCTTTTCCAGTGCTTTTTCCAACTGACAAATTGTACTTTTGCCCAGCTCAGGCCTATATGACCAGCATAGTTGGTCAAGGGAACCATAGAAGGCAATGAGCTGTACACCCACAGATGTCTTTCAAGGAACATTCCTTTTCTTCTCTATGAAAAGCTGTTGTTTGACAATGTCAGGCAGGCAGAAGAGAAGGGAACAGTGAGGGGATGACAGAGGATAGAAGGTTAATCATGTTCCACCATCCTGTGGCCTGACTGACTCCTTTTATTCTCCCCCTGCAGGAGATGACTATCCCATGGTGCCTTAGGCGGGCTGAGCTGGTCTTCAAATGTGTCAAAGGTGAGAGAGTAAGATGTACCAGTGACATTTTCCCCTCTTGTGTCTCCTCTGAGACCTCTCTTTCCTGAGTTAAGATGTTTCTCTCTGCAGGTTTCATGATGGAGATGGCATCGTGGGACGGCGGGATCTCACGGACTGTCCAGTTTCTAGTTCCACAGGTAAAAAAACAAGTCTGCCAGAACCTCACTGACTCAGACATAGCATGCATTGTATTGCGGAATATATATACAGTTGAAGTCGGAAGTTTACATACACCTTAGACAAATACATTTAAACTCAGTTTTTCACAATTCCTGACATTTAATCCTAGTAAAAGTTCCGTGTCGTAGGTCAGTTAGGATCACCACTTTATTTTAAGAATGTGAAATGTCAGAATAATAATAATTATTATTATTTATTTCAGCTTTTATTTCTTTCATCACATTCCCAGTGGGTCAGAAGTTTACATACACTCAATTAGTATTTGGTAGCATTGCCTTTAAATTGTTTAACTTGGGTCAAACGTTTCAGGTAGCCTTCCACAAGCTTCCCACAATAAGTTGGGTGAATTTTGGCCCATTCCTCCTGACAGAACTGGTGTAACTGAGTCAGGTTTGTAGGCCTCCTTGCTCGCACACGCTTTTTCAGTTTTGCCCACAAATTTTCTATAGGATTGAGGTCAGGACTTTGTGATGGCCACTCCAATACCTTGACTTTGTTGTCCTTAAGCCATTTTGCCACAACTTTGGATGTATGCTTGGGGTCATTGTCCATTTGGAAGACCCATTTGCGACCAAGCTTTAACTTGCTGACTGATGTCTTGAGATGTTGCTTTAATATATCTACATAATTTTCCTTCCTCATGATGCCATCTATTTTGTGAAGTGCACCAGTCCCTCCTGCAGCAAAGCACCCCCACATCATGATGCTGCCAGTCCCGAGCTTCACGGTTGGGATAGTGTTCTTCGGCTTGCAAGCCTGCCCCTTTTTCCTCCAAACACAACGATGGTCATTATTGCCAAACAGTTATATTTTTGTTTCAGTCCAGTGGACATTTCTCCAAAAAGTATGATCTTTGTCCCCATGTGCAATTGCAAACTGTAGTCTTGCTTTTTTATGGCGGTTTTGGAGCAGTGGCTTCTTCCTTGCTGAGCGGCCTTTCAGGTTATGTCGATATGGGACTTGTTTTACTGTGGATATAGATACTTTTGTATCTGTTTCCTCCAGCATCTTCACAAGGTCCTTTGCTGTTGTTCTCGGATTGATTTGCACTTTTCGCACCAAAGTACGTTCATCTCTAGGAGACAGAACAAGTCTCCTTCCTGAGCGTGGTCCCATGGTGTTTATACTTGTGTACTATTGTTTGTACAGATGAACGTGGTACCTTCAGGCATTTGGAAATTGCTCCCAAAGAATGAACCAGACTTGTGGAGGTCTACACATTTTTTTTTCTGAGGTTTTTGCTGATCTATTTGGATTTTCCCATGATGTCGAGCAAAGAGGCACTGAGTTTGAAGGTAGGCCTTGAAATACATCCACAGGTACACCTCCAATTGGAATTTTCCAAGCTGTTTAAATGCACATTCTACTTAGTGTATGTAAACTTCTGACCCACTGGAATTGTGATATAGTGAATTATAAGTGAAATAATCTGTCTGTAAACAATTGTTGGAAGAATTACCTGTGTCATGCACAAAGTAGATGTCCTAACCGACTTGCCAAAACTATAGTTTGTTAACATGAAATCTGTGGAGTGGTTGAAAAATGACTTCAACCTAACTGTATGTAAACTTCAACGGTAGGTAGGTAGGTAGGTAGGTAGGTAGGTAGGTAGGTAGGTAGGTAGGTAGGTAGGTAGGTAGGTAGGTAGGTAGGTAGGTAGGTAGGTAGGTAGGTAGGTAGGTAGGTAGGTAGGTAGGTAGGTAGGTAGGTAGGTAGGTAGGTAGGTAGGTAGGTAGGTAGGTAGGTAGGTAGGTAGGTAGGTAGGTAGGTAGGTAGGTAGGTAGGTAGGTAGGTAGGTAGGTAGGTAGGTAGGTAGGTAGGTAGGTAGGTAGGTAGGTAGGTAGGTAGGTAGGTAGGTAGGTAGGTAGGTAGGTAGGTAGGTAGGTAGGTAGGTAGGTAGGTAGGTAGGTAGGTAGGTAGGTAGGTAGGTAGGTAGGTAGGTAGGTAGGTAGGTAGGTAGGTAGGTAGGTAGGTAGGTAGGTAGGTAGGTAGGTAGGTAGGTAGGTAGGTAGGTAGGAAGGAAGGAAGGAAGGAAGGAAGGATGAAAAAGCCTGGAGTGCAAAAAGCTATAAAAATACATTGTATAGTATGGGTGAACGGCTGAAGATGTACACTATACATTGTTACAGAGTGTTAGGTGAAAAAAATATATATATTGCAAGTTGATATAGATAAATAGGGAATATTTGCATGGTTAGCTATACTATACAGGTCGATGGCAGAGAAATACTTAAATAGCTAAATGTGCGTATGATGTAAGTGAGGGTAATAAGTGTCACTTAATATAAAGTCTGGGTAAATGAACAGGTAAGTGAATATTTGCATGGTTACATTAACTGTACAGGTAAATGACAGGAAGAGCTACTTAAATAGCTAAATGTGCGTATGATATAATTTAGGGTAATAATAATAATTCCCTTAAAATACAGTCCTTAGTGCAGGGTTTAATTACAGATAAATGCACGTATTGCACATTCGATATACTAAAAGCAATGAAAAAAGATACAACTGACAGGATACTAATATGCATTCCTGAGTGAATGACTACGTAAGTTCCGTCCAAGAATTACTTACAATTTTGCATGTGATATGATATGAATATGTAAATACAGTCCTGAATGAATAAGTTCTGAGTGAATGAGTGATTACAGACCAGAGTTACTGATGGATGCATAATTTTTAAACTAGGTCCTAACACCCCAACAGTTCCAGGTCTATGTTGCCGACGGCATGGCACCCCGGTGAGGCATTAAATAGTCTAATAGCCGCCGGCAGGAAAGACCTCCTGTAGCGCTCTCTGGCACACCGTAGTGGGATCAGTCTGTGACTGAAAGTGCTCCTCTGCATCATAACCATGGCATGCAGAGGGTGGGTGACGTTGTCCATGATGGCCAGCAGTTTGGCCAGGATCAGTCTCTCCGCCACCTCCTCTAGAGTGTCAAGGCTAATCCCCAGAACAGAGCTAGCCTTCCTGATCAGCTTATTTACCCGAGAAGCATCACCGGCCTTTATATTGGCGCCCCAGCACACCACTGCAAAAAAGACCACAGACTGGTAGAAAGTATGCAGTAGTTTACTGCACACGTTGAAGGACCCGAGTCTCCTCAGAAAGTAGAGTCGGCTCTGGCCCCGGTGTTACCAGCCCATTCCAGCTTGTTGTCCATATGGATACCGAAATTATTCAGGTTTATAACTGTATCATTACAGTTGAATGTACACACCCAGACAGGATAGATGTCTGTCAGGTCTCAGAAAACAACATCAAAGCAACTAGTCTGTATGCATTATTCAGGAATAATTAGTCTTTCACACCACTCATATAACTATTATTATAGGTTGATTAAAGTATTGCCTGCCAAATGTGATTCAGTGAAGCCCCAGAATGAACCCTATTTGAAGTGCAAACAAGTACTTGAGGAGAAGATGGAGCTATTGCTTGTCCCAGCCATTCCGCATCCAACAATAGTACCCCTGTACAGTATGTCTCACAAAGGCATAGCTGCTCTTGCGTACTCTCCAAATACACTCTGTAGTGTACACAGTGTACCTACATTCAATTTACCATCCCAAAAAAAGATTCCGGAAGCTCAACGTAACATATGTACCTTGGTCTCAGTCTACAGTGTCACTATGTGATGAAAATGTTTTGATGACAATAATAATAATAATACATTGTTTAGGTTGAATAATAATATGCTGATTGCTCCTATATGTATTATTTTGTAAATATATTCTGTTAATAGTTTAAAAGCAACGTACTGGCTGTCTACTCATCTACATCTGACCAAATTATAACTGAGAAATTCTATTCTGGAGCACTCTTATTTCTCAATAGAAGCAGGTTTCATTAATGTGGCTCTGTTACAGGTTAGTTCTATAAGTCTTTGGTTACAGGCGTGGGTGAGGTTGTGTCCCTGTAGAGAGGGTCACCTATAGGATGATTACATGTTGACAGTCTCAGGGGATAAAACCAGCATCAACAGCATTTACGACTGCCAGCCTTACGCTCTGACACCATTCAAAATAGCACCTCTAAAACAGCTTTGTTTTGTACACCTCAATCGGACACGTAGGTCTAAATATACGAGCAGCAGAAGAGTTGTGAGGGGAGACATTAATACTTAAAATGTTTATTTGAAGGCCATGCTACCTATTAAAGCCACAGCTGTCAGAGAACGCATAATTTCAGTATCTTGACTGGTCCCAAGGGAAGTGGGACGTTGAGCTAAAGGTCCCTGCTTAGGTGGTCGTTAACAGTTGTTGTTGTACACAAACAACCAAAACAATGTATGTTGTGAATTTGTATGTTAAGAATTTCCCCCTGATAGATGTCTTGCATGTTATCCGTGTAGGCTACTATATCTTGGAAAGCTGACGTTACATGTGTTCATTCGTTCCAATGCGTATTAAACATTGATGTCTATTTTGTCTGTGTTTTATTGACAGAGTATCTCTGAGGAGATGTTCTACCAGTTGAGCAACATGCTGCCTCAGATCTTCCGCATCTCCTCCACCCTCACGCTCACCTCCAAACGCTGACGGAGACACAGGGCCAATCACGGCGGCTTGGCAACTGTCAACACCATGCTGTTTTTAACAGACAGATTCTATTGCCTCTTCCTCATCATGCTATAGCAATTAGCATTTCAGTCTTGCAGTCTGTGGTTAAGTCACAGTTGAATGAGTCTACCATCATGAAAAGAAACTAACCAACTAACTGTACTCTTAGATTTTTAAAGCACTCCAGTCAAAAGTATGTGATTCAGTGCTTTTGTGTTGCAATTATTTAACACTATAGAGAGGGGCCTCAAGAGTTTTGATAATTGAATTCCCTCTAACCTATTTAAATAGTTGCATTTCACAGAGGTTAGTGTGATGGATGACTGTCACTTGAGTTAGCGATCCCTGCATAATTGCCATCATCTTGGGGCAAGGCAACATCATCATAGATAGATAGATAGATAGATAGATAGGTACTTTATTGATCCCTGAGGGGAAATTTCTTTGTCAAGCAGCTACGAAACAACACTGGGCATGTGCAAAATGCCAGAACGAAAATAGATAGATAGGATACTTTATTGATCCCCGTTGGGAAATTACTTTATCTTGGCCCATCTTCCCAAAAAATATGGATTGTGTTGTTGCTGAGACAAGCATTATGCAGGTGTTGTGTGTGTGTACTGCATTGCAGTGAATTATAGTGAGGACTCTTTGTCATCATCCCACTCCACCCCAGTAACAGCAGAGGGCACTGTTCTCAGAGATAAAGACCCCACTGATAGATCATGTTTAATCTACTGGTGCCAAAACATTGATTTAAACATTTACTATGACACACAGAAAGTTTGCTTCTTATGTTGTTGCAGCCTAAACTCTATAGACCATACCCCTGAATGTTTGGCCAACACATTTTCAGCACTTCGACTTATTTTTGATGTGATATTCAAATTGATTGATCACAACGCACTGTACACTGATCATAATGTACTGTTTACACCCATATCTTTACTATATGTTTTTAGTAGAAATGTCTGTAAAAAGTGTTTAAGCTTATATTACTGGTCAATGTGAATCTATCCTGAATCTCATCTCTGTGAAATAATGTTTCAGAGTTTACATGAATTAGTTTTTTTACTGGGGCTGTAAACATTGGAGTATAGCCTACTCCATATTGCAGTTTGTGCACAATTTAATTGACTGTTTATGAGTAATCCACGATCGGCTAATCTACCTGAAGCTAATATGACATAGTAATTATTCCTCCATGTCTGTTTGAATTAAGTTATTTTAGTTGGATTAAATAATTTCTGCTTGTCAGAGGTTTGCCTGCCATGATGATCAGCGACAGTATTAAGATGATTAAACAGATCAAGTGCACCATCAAAAGTGTCTTCTTTCAAGTGAAAAACAGATGGCTGTGGGTATTCTCCCCATTCGGTGTCATATTAACCTGCTGGACTGTTTATACCATACTGCAGTGGTGAGAACCTGCAAAACGCTATGGAAATGTGTCAACGAATGCCTGGCATTCTTGGCATTGGTCTCGCTGGCCTTAAGTATTGGGTTCCCTGGGGCAGAGGGACCATGGTGTCGAGTCAGCAGCATCATGCCCCGGCCGGACCCCGTGCCTGTCCTTCCTCCTCCCTGGTGTTGTGTGCAGCAAGGCGGCCTGGATGTCAGAGCAACACGCACACACAGGTCCTTTGAAGAGGACAGCAAATCCCTGGAACAGCTGACCCCCTAGGGTGCTGATTGGCTGACCAGGTTCCTGTGTTCAGGTACACACCAACAGTGAAACCTACAGTACAGGGCCCTATTCAATCAAACCTGCAAATAATTGTTTCCAAAGACATTCCTCTTGCACAGCAAGAAATGCATGAATTTGAGATTATTTAAGTTCCACACTGTTGATTGATGGGAAAGTGGGGCTTCTTCTCTACCAAGCAGGGTTCAGATATAACCCCTCTGAGTATGAACTTGTATCTTGCTCATATCTTTTTGGTAACACAATTTAATAATTGCTTTGTTATTGTGTAGAAATTGAGTTTAGGGGTTATTGTAACTACAAGTTGAATAAGGACCATTCAACAATGTCTTAATGCAATGTTATTCCTATTGAATTACTACACAGAAAGAGCTACTCTGACGTTGTACCCCTTCTGAATAGCACAATACATCCTGTCTGCAGAAGAGACTCCGCTATTGGCTCAGGTGCCAACAACAGTGTTTTGTGTTCTGTTACTGAGCCCATGTAAATGCTTGACCCAATCTTATGATGGTCATGCATATAAACTATAAGAAAGTAAAACAATTATACAGCAACATTTAATTTTAATGGAATGTTCCAAACCTCACCAGCTTGGAATTGAAGTCTAGGGAATGGCCTCCAGTGGGCTAGATGTGAATGCATTACACAAAGCATGGAGGTGACATCAAATCAAATTGTATTGGCCACATATGTGTTTAGCAGATGTTGCAGGTGTGGCGAAATACTTGTGTTTCTAGCCCCAGCAGTGCAGTAATATCTAACAAGTAATATCTAACAAATTCACAACAATACACACTAATCTAAAGTAAAGGAATGGAATTAAGGATATATACATATTTGGAAGAGCAATGACAGGGCTATACAACTCTGCCTACTTTGGCTTCATGAATGTTACATAAAGACTATAGGCTAGGCTGTTATTAATATTAGTGGTAGTTTTATTAGTTCTGGGACTCCTTAAACCTCTGGTCAGGCAACGTGATGGTTCAGAAGGCATTCAACATGTCTTCTGAACTTGTTTGACAATGAAGTTGAGGGTGTGTAATAGAAAGTAGTTGTGAAATACAGTATGTGTCCCCTCTCTTTGTGCTTGAGTCAGTATTTAGAAATAATGTTACAATGTGTTTTTAAAGCAACAAATGCCCTGTTGAGTTAAACATACTTTTCACTCTCAAAATAGTGATTAAACTGTCCCTGTTACAGTGAGTCAGTATCTGATACGTCATTGTATAATTGATAGTTGATACATCGTGTCGTCATATTATTACAAGTAGACCGAAAACTAAAGAGGAGGATACTTTGTAGCAAAAATATCGGCTTCATAGAATCCAGCATGAAGTCTAACCTACCATTGAGCGTCCCCGCATTCCTCAGGAAAACAGTCCCATCCATCCTTCCATAATCTCTCCTCTGTTCCCCGCTCCAGAGTATCCCTCAACGTCACAGTAGAGTCCCAAGTTCCTACAAGTTGGGCAACGACTGAACATCAAGAAAAGTGGACAAGATGCATGGATTTACGGGAGTTTGGTAGAAAAGGTAGGTCTACACTATTTCGCTATTCTATCTAAGAATGTGCCGTTCTTATGTTTTTGAGGTGTGCAACACACTTTCCGCTTGTTTCCAAATGTAGCGCCGCAGCTCGCTATAACTGAACTACTGACATGTAAAACGGTGTCATTGTATCTTTATAACTTCCGCTTTATATAACGCAAAATTCGCCAATTACATGGGTTTGCTTTAGAAAAACAAAATGCTTTGAAGTCCTCTCGTGGTTATGGTCTGTCTATCGAACCTAAATCAATGTGATGATGATGTTCCAGTCGAAATGATCACGACGTGGCTTTTGACGTCCTGACGTTTTATACAGTTTTAGTTGCCATATAGGCTACTTTATATTAACTGAGATTGTGCCAACGATTGCGTACATTTTATCTTCGCTGTATACATTTGGCGCTGTTGACGAAAACCCTGCTGTTTTGACACATGGATGTGGGGGAGGAGCCATTTGGAAGTACATTAGTATGTGGACCAGTAGCGACCCGTCATTTTAGCTAGCAGTCATCATCAATCAGTCACCTGTTTTGAGACCCACATTTTTAGCAACAAAATAACAAACAAACAAATATATTTAAATAATAATCATTGAGTTAATAAAGCCTCCATACGAAGATTATCTATTTTTTGCTTTCTTAAGTAAGGCAGCTCTAAAATGCAGGTGTTTCAGCCAGGGGCGATTCTAGGATTAGAGGTTCAGCATGAGGTGAGGTAGCACGCATCATTTTTTAATTAATTAATTAATTACAGTATAATTGTCCTTAATTTGACTGGACTCTGTGAAGTTCATTACAGTAGCCTATAATGTGTTCATAATCTCACTCCTGTGTGTTTGTATTTAAGGACAATAATCATATTGGGAGTTTTACAAAAAAAATACATTTGAGATTAAGATATTAAAAATACCTGGGAAAGTTTGGTTTTGAGGTGTGATACCCTAATCTCTACTCATTAATACAACAATGCATTAATACAATACCATACTATAATATAACCCCAGTCCAGGGGTTCAGGTGTAGGGTACATGGTACCAAGTACTCCAAAGTAAAGCAGAAAAAAAGCTACAGTACATAAAAGTCTGATTTAAATTACATTGAGAAATGTTTCTTGTTGCCATCCCATTTCAGACTGTGTTGTCTCTGTTTGAGTGTAGCAAATCTGTCAACAATTGTATACTGACTGAACCTTTCAAGGACATCCTTTTCTACGGACATTACAGACAGATGATTCACTCGGTTTTGATCCATGGTGCTCCTGAGCCAGGTCTGGAGACGACGTAATGCACTGAAGGATCTTTCACAGCTACAGCTGCTGACAGGTATAGTCAGGGCAACCTGAATTACAGCCTTCAATGATGGAAACATATAAGCATCCAGAAGGTTGTACACTGTGAGAGAAGCAGCACCTGCCTGTGACTTAAGAGTCAGATCGTTTTTGGCTACCATGACTTCCTCTGATTTCAGCTCAGTGTTGTAATGCATTGCCATCTCTACCAAATGTGGCACTGATAGGAAGTGATCCGAGGCTGGACTGCATGCCTGAATGCCTTTCAGTAGTTCAGCATTTACCCCTGAAGAACACTTCTCCAGCTCAGCCGTCATTTTATCCAGGCAAGGAAATAATAATTTCCTTTTAAATTGCTCTGAGTCTGAACCACTAAGTTCACTACCTGCCCCGCAAGTTGATTCCATAACAAAATCATCCATCAGCTTCTGCTTCCACCTTTGTCCAGAAGATGGTTCTGGTACTGGGATCTGATTAGCCTCACCCAGGTTTCTTGTTCTGTCATACAGATCGGCAGCTGTAGCATCACTGCGTTTCTCCTTGAGTGTCATACACAGCCTCTTTGTATGTCAATGCTTGAGCAAGGTCAACGTTCTCCTTTTGTAGATACTTGTGTAAACCTGCTGTCACAGATCGGAGATCCTAGAACATCAGCAGCAAAAAGACCGTGGAGACTTTGCACAGTTTTGTCTTCAATCCCACTGCCATAGCTGTTCTGATGGTTGAAAGGCACTCAATGACGGCAGGAAATTGGTCAAGCATTGCATTTACTGATTGAAGCTGGCATGCCCAACGGGTGTTTGACAGTTGCACAAGTTCAGAAGGCTGCAATCCTAGTTTATTTTGAGTGTCTGCAAACTTATGGTGGTTAACCAGCGAGACACTAAAAACGGAATACACACTTTCCAGCATGGCAAAAAATAACTCTGTAGCCTCAGAAACTGCTTTGCATGTGTGACACAAGACAAGGTTTAGCTTGTGTGCATAACAATGCACATATATTGCTTCGGGGTGCTGCCTTCTCAAATGGGCTTGCACACCCCCATCTGACCCACTCATGACTGCAGCCCCATCGTAGGTCTGTGCCACACATGTTAACGCATCAATTCCTTTTTCCTGCAATTGGTGCTCTAATGCAGCTGTTATTGATTTAGCATCAAAACCTGTCAGTTCTGTTAGGGCTAGGAACCGCTCCTTAACTGTACCCTCTCATCAGCCATAATGGCATACATCTTTAGACTCCTTAATTTCATTGACAATAGTTGCAGTTACCTCTTGTGCACAGCACTTGATCATCTCATTCTGGCACGCTGGTGAGAGGTACAGTTGAAGTCATAATTCTACATACACTTTAGCCAAATATATTTAAACTCATTTTTTCACAATTCCTGACATTTAATCCTAGTAAATATACCCTGTCTTAGGTCAGTTAGGATCACCACTTTATTTTAAGAATGTGAAATGTCAGAATAATAGTAGAGAGTGATTCCCTGTGGGTTAGAAGTTTACATACACTCAATTAGTATTTGGTAGCATTGCCTTTAAATTGTTTAACTTGGGTCAAACGTTTCAGGTAGCCTTCCACAAGCTTCCCACAATAAGTTGGGTGAATTTTGGCCCATTCCTCCTGACAGAACTGGTGTAACTGAGTCAGGTTTGTAGGCCTCCTTGCTCGCACACGCCTTTTCAGTTTTGCCCACACATCTTCTATAGGATTGAGGTCAGGGCTTTGTGATGGCCACTCCAATACCTTGACTTTGTTGTCCTTAAGCCATTTTGCCACAACTTTTGATGTATGCTTGGGGTCATTGTCCATTTGGAAGACCCATTTGCAACCAAGCTTTAACTTCCTGACTGATGTCTTGAGATGTTGCTTCAATATATCCACATCATTTTCCTTCCTCATGATGCCATCTATTTTGTGAAGTGCACCATCCCTCCTGCAGCAAAGCACCCCCACAACATGATGCTGCCACCCCCGTTCTTCACGGTTGGGATAGTGTTCTTCGGCTTGCAAGCCTCACCCTTTTTCCTCCAAACATAACGATTGGTCATTATGGCTTACAGTTCTATTTTTGTTTCATCAGACCAGAGGACATTTCTCCAAAAAGTACGAACTTTGTCCCCAAGTGCAGTTGCAAACTGTAGTCTGGCTTTTTTATGGCCGTTTTGGAGCAGTGGCTTCTTCCTTGCTGAGCAGCCTTTTATGGTGTTTATACTTGCATACTATTGTTTGTACAGATGAACGTGGTACCTTCAGGCGTTTTGGAAATTGCTCCCAAGGATGAACCAGACTTGTGGAGGTCTACAATTTCTTTTCTGAGGTCTTGGCTGATTTCTTTTGATTTTCCCATGATGTCGAGCAAAGAGGCATTGAGTTTGAAGGTAGGCCTTGAAATACATCCACAGGTACACCGCCAATTGACTCAAATGATGTCAATTAGCCTATCATAAGCTTCTAAAGCCATGACATAATTTTCTGGAATTTTCCAAGCTGTTTAAAGGCACAGTCAACTTAGTGTAGGTAAACTTCTGACACACTGGAATTGTGATATAGTGAATTATAAGTGAAATAATCTGTCTGTAAACAATTGTTGGAAGAATTACTTGTGTCATGCACAAAGTAGATGTCCTAACCGACTTGCCAAAACTATAGTTTGTTAACATGAAATCTGTGGAGTGGTTGAAAAATGAGTTTTAATGACTTCAACCTAAGTGTATGTAAACTTCGACTTCAACTGTAAGTCCTGTTCGATGGGGCTGTGTACTTCTGCAGGAAAGGATCAAACTGCTTTAAAATGCTATGCACTCAAGGAAGTTCCCTCTATTATGGCTTTCAACACTTTCGATGTGACCTCTAAAAGGTATTCCTTGCTTTCCTAACATGGAGGTAACCACCACAACACGGTGTATGTGCTGCTTCTATCTGCTGTACAACATTTCCTTGTGAGGCACTAGCCTTGTAGCTCTTCCAGGAGAAAACACTTTCCTTGTGAGATTGAGTTGCTTCATGTTTTTGGAACACGTTCAGAGCTTTTTTCCAATTTTTGTATCCTGTTTCAACAAATGTGTTGTGTTTCAGGTTCCTACTGAATATTCGACACGCAAAGCAGAAGGATGTATTTTTTTCCACAGAGTATTCTAACCATTTAAAAGTGTCAAACCACTTTTCCTGAAAGGCTCTTTTCTGCATGTCAAAGCACTCTTGGGGATAGTATTGCAGTTTCACTTGCTTAGGACCTGTGTCCTTATCTCCCAAGTCATCTCTAGTTAAAGCTGCCTCCCCGACACTGTGCTCTCTCTCTCTCTCTCTCTCTCTCTCTCTCTCTCTCTCTCTCTCTCTCTTCTGCCACTCCAACACTGTGCTCTTTCTCTCTCTCTCTCTTTCTTTTTCTCTCTCTCTCTCTCTTCTGCCACTCCAACACTGTGCTCTTTCTCTTTCTTTCTCTTTCTCTTTTTCTCTCTCTCTCTCTCTCTCTCTCTCTCTCTCTCTCTCTGCTGCCTCTCCAATGTCCTAATCTCTCTCTCTCTCTCTCTCTCTCTCTCTCTCTCTCTCTCTCTCTCTCTCTCTCTCTCTCTCTCTCTCTCTCTCTCTCTCTCTCTCTCTCTCTCTCTCTCTCTCTCTCTCTCAATGTACTGTGACAACCACAAACAAACAAGTATACTTTCCAATCTGGGATTTATTTAAATCAATTGTGGGTAAATGCACATATATTTCTGATGAGAAGGAGTTGCTGATGGAAAACAACGATAATGTAAACAAACCCTTTACAGCTTCAACATATTTTTAATGCTCATGTTTAGTATATTAATCATTGTATCAATAGTTCAATCAACTAATTTAAAAGTGAAACAAATGTCTTAAATTCAGCGTCCGTACAAGGAGAGTAGTGTGGGAAGCCATGGAGAGGCCGACAATCACTTTGAAGGAGCAAGAGTACAGTGGCTGAGATTGGAGTGAAGGTGCACCAGTCAGTTTTGAGGCACTGCCTTGTCTATGCAGTGCCTGGGTGGTGTGATGCAGCTTCCACTTCGTCATTATTGATCCAACAGTGCACAATGGGATATCCAAACACTTGGATATTATTTTATACCCTTTTCCTAATGTATGCATGTGTATTACTTAATCTCTAACTTCCGTAGAATGCTCTTTAGTCTTCATTTTCACACCTTTCCTTGTGAGTTATGGAAATGTTTCACAGGTAGAGGCCAATAGTAAGCCAAGTGTATCCTTGTTAGGGCATTATGTATCATCTGTGTTAACTGGGAGTTTACAGAGCAAATGGGATTGAAAACTTATGCAAACAGCATATTTCAGTTATGCCTTTTCTTAAATATATGTTCTAACATCAAATCAATGTCACTTTAAAATAATGCATTTCAAGGGTCATTCTTTTAAAATAAAATATTACACAGAAGAAAATCTCAGTGTATAATTTGTCATTCAGAAAAATCTGATAATTTTCAAGGGGGTTTAATAGTTTTTCAAGGCACTGTAATGTTGTCGTGTAACACCGATGCAGAGTCTGTGAGAAACAGACTCCTGGCAGCATCTTGACTGCCTTTTCACTCGCTCACCTGGCTGCTGTACATTTTACCTGGCTCATATACTTTCGCATATCCATCTATGGAGACATGCATTTATTTAGGCTATGCATGCACTTCAGTTGGCCACTTCAAGTGAATCATGAGAGAATGCAATGTTAGTTGGATGACATTTCAGTCATATTTCGCTAGTCTCTTAGTTAGCTTGTCAAGATCAATGTTTGCGTTGCTGCAAAGCTATCCACCTAACTTATCCTAGCAAAAAGCCTTGAGATGTCAGCTAGCTAACTCTATAGCTAATGCTGCATCGCTAACAAATAGACAAGACAACAGCAAATGTCTAGGCTGACACATGGCATAGCTTGTCCATGTTACAATAATTAGCTAAAATATTTGTGTTTATTTCGCAAGCTTACAACTCGCGACTGAATGCTTTCTTCTGCCGAGCTGCGGTGCCTCTCTGTGTCTCCGAGACTCATGTAACGGGCGCGTAACGGGGCCTTAACGCTGGTCATTGGTCCGTTTTACACGTATGTCTATCACTGCGGGTTCCGTGTGGACCTAAAGCCTACAAATTAGTTGATATTACAATTTTTAGGGGGGCTGAAATGAAATAAACTAAATGGGGTCTAAATATGCCGATGGTTTCAGCCTAGCTCAGTGCTTTCTTTTGTGATGGGGCAGCCAGCGGAAAATACGGAGCGTAGGGGTTGGTAATGTTCTCTAGTTGCGCCGTGCTTGGCTCAGTGCTCTGTCACTCATGGGGACACTACACCACTGACAAATCTAAGCGTAGAGCTCGAAAATTCAAGCCCCTTAAGTGCTGCCATAGAGTTACATTGGAAGTGCCCATCCAAGAAGGCTCAAGGTCATTGGCCACAGATAAAATGATTAGACTGATCATGTAAACGTCATACATTCAAAATCTTAGCTAGCAGTCATCATGAATCAAGTCGACAATCTACAGGCAAGTGCTTTTTAATCCTTGTCATATGAAGAGAAATAATGAAGTGCAAGTTGGAAATCACAAATTCAACAATGAGTGGTTTGGAAGGAATCAGTGGCTAACTGCCAGCATTGAAAAGCAATCACAGTGGGTGTATGGTCCCAATTCTCTGCTGTTGGGACAGCTTTATGTAGGCCCTAAGAGTTTGTCACCGTTAAAGTGCAATATATATATTTTATTTAAGTAGGCAAGTCAGTTAAGAACAAATTCTTATTTGAAATGAAACAGTGGGTTAACTGCCTTGTTCAGGGGTAGAACAACAGATTTTTTACCTTGTCAGCTCGGGATTCGATCCAGCAACCTTTCAGTTACGGGCCCAACACTCTAACCACTCGCCTACCTGCCACCCAAAATATTGTTTAGTGCTGTGTTGTGTTGTGTAGTGGCTTTGCTGGCATGCCTCCCCACATATAATTGTTTGGGGATTTACATGCTAAAATCGCCACTGATGTGAACACCCCTTCAAATTAGTGGATTCAGCCACACCTGGTGCTGACAGGTGTATAAAATCGAGCACACAACCATGCAATCTCCATAGACAAGCATTGGCAGTAGAATGGCCTCACTGAAGAGCTCAGTGACTTTCAACGTGGCACAGTCATAGGATGCCACCTTTCCAACAAGTCAGTTAATCAAATTTCTGCCCTGCTAGAGCTTCCCCGGTTAACTGGAAGTGCTGTTATTGTGAAGTGGAAACGCGTAAAAATCGGTTGCAACACTCACTACCAAGTTCCAAACTGCCTCTAGAAGCAACGTCAGCACAAGAACTGTTCGTTGGGAGCTTCAAGAAATGGGTTTCTATGGCCGAGCTGCCGCACACAAGCCTAAGATCACCATGTGCAATGCCAAGCATCGACTGCAGTGGTGTAAAGCTAACCACCATTGGACTCTGGAGCAGTGGAAACGTGTTCCGTGGAGCTGGAGCACCATCTGGCAGTCCGATGTACGAATCTGGGTTTGGCGGATGCCAGAAGAACACTACCTGCCCCAATCAGAGCATGTGAGCGGAGTTGAGCTTGGAAATCCCGCTCATTGCTCCAGCGCACTCAGCTAAAAAAAAGAAATACTAAAAAAATCTCCCCCTCCAAATTCGCTACATTCATTAAAATCACAATAACCAATACCCATCATTTTTGTGACTACCTGGACCTACCAATAGTTGTTTATGCATTGAAACCAAATAATATGGATTTGAATGAAAAGTATTTGAATAAACATGAAAAGGTGAATGTAAGAAGGGATCATTTCAAATAGGCTACATGTCATATTAAACAGCATAAGTAGGTCAGGAGTCAGACAGGGAGGAAAATGAATGATTTAGGCTATATTATTTCAATTATTTCAAGGCTATAGCCTACAAAGAAATACATTTTGAAGCATTTGCGAGTGTGACACAATAGGCTGGTAGGCATTTTGTTGTATTAAATCATTCAAGTCCAAGGACGCAACTTTGGTTTTAGAAGTGGGGGGGACATATATATATATATATATATATATATATTTTTTTTTATCCAATCGGATAAACACTCCAAAGAGTTTACCCGACCACTCTGAGGCGTCCACATGGTCCTAAAGCACACCGTGCCTCGTTTTGTATCACATTCCGATGATAAAACTGGGGGGGCATAAATGCAATTTCAGAATGTCCCCCGGTCCCCAGTGAAAGTTGCGTCCCTTCTATAGTCTATAAATTGCGCATATAGGCTGTGACTTACTTAGAATTAAATACACATTTATAAAGGACTTAGTGCTAAACACCCTTTTGGCCACTCTTGCCAAGCTGGGCAGAGATGCAACGTTTATTTAATTTTTTTCCATAGGTAGGCCTAAAGGTTATTATGCAAAATAACCCAATCAAAACGGAAAGCTCCTTGAACATGGGAATATGCCAGGCCTATTGGGCCAAAATCACTATTGGCTCCTCGCCCTGCTCCAGCTGCTCCTGCGCATCGCTCACATACTCTGGCCCCAATGCATAGTGCCAACTGTAAAGTTTGGTGTAGGAGCTGTTTTTCATGGTTCTGGCTACAATGGGAAATCTTAACGCTACAGCATACAATGACATTCTAGACGCTACTGTGCTTACAACTTTGTAGCAACAGTTTGGGGAAGGCCCTTTCCTGTTTCAACATGACAATGCCCCCATGCACAAAGCGAGGTCCATACAGAAATGGTTTGTCGAGATCGGTGTGGAAGAACTTGACTGGCCTGCACAGAGCCCTGACCTCAACCCCATTGAACACCTTTGGGATGAATTGGAATGCCGACTGCGAGCCAGGCCTAATCGCCCAACATCAGTGCCCTACCTCACTAATGCTCTTGTGGCTGAATGGAAGCAAGTCCCCACAGGAATGTTCCAACATCTAGTGGAAAGCCTTCCCAGAAGAGTGGAGGCTCAGGCCAATTTCATACATAGGTAATTCAGGCCAATTTCATACATTCCTGGAGATCAAACATCATCACCTGTTAATGCTTAGGCCTATAGTTTCATCTCAGTGATTTGAGTAAGACATTGTCTCTGTTTTAGATTTGAGATAACTGCTCCCATTGCTACACATAGGACTGTAGAGTCATTAGTCAAATTATCTGGGGGGTTTTCTCTGATTCTATTCAAACTGAGAACAAAATAACAGGAACTGGGTTTTCCATTAGGCTCATTTTGTAAACAGAGTTTGTCACATTACATACATATAAATGACAATTACAGCTAAACGTTTCCAAGGTTTTTCTCCATCTGCTGCTTTGCTCTTACCAGGAACTGAATAGCCAAACCCACAGTACTTACAAAGAAGATAACAATGTTAAACAGCTTCAAATCATGATAGAGAGACTTTTATTGTCTATGTGGCCATGATTCTACCTCCATACAAAGGCATCTTTCCCTCTGCAAAAGCCACTTGAGTGTGTTATTAATTTATTTCAGCGAAATATAGACTTCATTTCAGTCCTATTGCCGGAGAGTCTATCTCTCCTCTTCTGTCCTTATCTGGTTGGCTCTGTTCTCGGCTAGTTTCTTATATTTTTGTTATTTATTATATATTTTTTTGTATTTTTTTATCCCCTTTTTGTCATATCCAATTAGTAGTTACAGCCTTGTCCCATCGCTGCAACTCTCGTACAGACTTCGGAGAGGCGAAGTACGCTGCTGCTAATAAACACACAAGGTAGTGAGTTATCAAAATGATAGCCTGTTTTTTCCCAGCAGCTTAACTCATGTCCTGCAGTGAGGCTCCTTTTCACAGATAAATCACACTGATAAGTGTTGTCTTTCTCTGGGGCCAACAGTGCTCCTTCATTGTCACCGTCTCTCATGAGTTCTCCCCAACTAATAAGCTATTTATTTACAGCCAGCAGAGAACAATATAGCTGGTTACTTGCAAGGCAATCTCTAAGTATGAAAGCCAGGATCTGTGCTTAAGCTAATGAATGTGCAGAGCTGCGTTTTAGCATCAGAATCATGTATCCAAGACCCGCTGTAATGAACCATGAACAACTTCAATTAGATGGGTGAGAGGGCCGTCCCTGATAGGCAATTTAACATGATACCGGGACAGGGACTTTTATACAAACTTTTTTGGAAGAGGAGAAGTGATTGTCTGGGAGAACGGAGGAGGAGAAGGATTTCTGAGGTGGAACTGATATGAATTCACTGTTTGTTTCTGAACAGCGTGTTGTGCTCTGGCCTACTGGATCAAGTCGTGTGTGTGTCCATGTGTGTGTGTGTGGTGAGTAATGAGTAGATGAGTGGGTTTTAGGAAGAGGTTTGAGCCAGCATCGAGGAGAAGATTCCTGAAGTGCTCAGGGTTTTTCCCACCTTACAGGCTGGGACAGAGAGAAAGAGTGAGAGAGAGAGAGAGTGAGAAATAATAGAGGGAGGGGCAGTAAGAAGGAGGAGACAGTTTGGCTAGGTAGTCAGAAGAGGGATCTTTGTAGCTGTCCTCTAGTGCCAGTGGAGTATTAGTTGGATAAGGTGTGCATGCAAATATCCAGTGGTCTGTTAGTGTTCTGAATGTCTAGGGAACAAGACTGTGATGATCAGATAGCGGAAATACAATTGTCTTGGTCATCAGCTGTACTTCTCCACTTTACATAGTAAGTAAATTCTACAACCTATTACTTTGAATTATGATAAAGTTTCCTAATTGAATGCACTAACTGGTCAGAACCATCAGACTGTGAATTCAAAGATGCAAATATTGTTCTAGTATATGATCATTTTGTAAGTGTGACAGTTATCAAACAGACAGTCACTCAGTTATGTATGTTAATTGACATTTGTTTTTTTTTACATTATTGTCAGCCATGTCCATGCAGACACCGATTATTTGCTCACAATTTATTTTATAAATTTTTTATTTAACCGTTATTTAACTAGCCAAGTCAGTTAAGAACAAATTCTTATTTACAATGACAGCCTACCTACAGGGTCAGCCCCTGGAGCAAATTAGGGTTAAGTGCCTTATTCAAGGACACATCGACAGGTTTTTCACCTTGTCGGCTCTGGTATTCAAACCAGCGACCTTTCGGTTACTGGCCCAATGCTCTAACCGAGGGAACTGTGTCAGCCCTGCCAAGAAGGGCAACTGTTGGAAAGCTCTGTTTTAGTTAATAAGACATTTCCCCTCAGGGATCAATAAAGTACCTGTCTGTCTGTCTGTCTGTCT
Organism: Thymallus thymallus; assembly: GCA_023634145.1. NCBI lineage: Eukaryota > Metazoa > Chordata > Actinopteri > Salmoniformes > Salmonidae > Thymallus > Thymallus thymallus. The sequence continues at coordinate 34,133,153 of CM042413.1, read as the reverse complement.
GTCTGTCTGTCTGTCTGTCTGTCTGTCTGTCTGTCTGTCTGTCTGTCTGTCTGTCTGTCTAATACTACAAATATGAGCAAGATCAATTGTCTTCAACTTTACGCAAAAACATTTAGGCTTAAATTCAGGTTTTGATCTCTCAATTTACTTTGTGCAAATAAATCTGTTGTCATTCTAATGAAAGTCATTGAGAGGCAATTTACTCATATTAGTCATTTCAGTTTTACATTATAGGCTTTGAGGCACTGAAAGGCAGAGGTCCCCAGGGATGTTATCACGGATTGATTCACAAAAGGCTACAGGACTGGACTCTGTGACGATCCATTGTTGTGCTAGTTGCATGCCAAGAGGGATAACGGTCACCTCCCAAATATCTTACTGGCTCCATTCAACAGTTTGAAAGGACTGGGACAGGTGCTGATCCTCCTCTCCTCCACTTCCAGATCAGTCATCCCCAGCCTGCATTCCTCTCCTCTTCCCCAGGAGGGTCGCCAGCTCTGCCAGGACTCTGAAAGGAGAGTTGATTGGGTTTCAAGTTCCAAACCTGTATGGCAGCGGACTGTGGCTCAAAAGTGTAAAGGACAATTTAATCTGTATTGTTATTTACTACTTGAGTTTCATGATCGGACTTTAATACATCATATTGGCAACAGCCATGGAGAAAGTTTCAAGTCAAGATGGAGAGTGCCATGGCCAAATGTAGAATTAGACTCTCCAGAAATAAGACAAACGTATTCTCTCTTCAGACCAGGCAGAGTTATTTCAGTCAACTGATCAACAGCCAGCCTACCTGGTAATGTTCACTAAATACATGTGCCAATGCCTCGCATTAAGATGGCAATACAAGACTGAGACTGTCATTTGCTCTTCGAGTTGGTCTGTTGGTCACATGATTGGCAGCCAAAGCCAGCAGTCAGGGGCCATGTGTTACGGATGTGGGGGAAGATTCTGGGTCTGCAGGGCAGTGATGTCAGGTAGCCTCTCTCATGTGATGGGAGTCCGAGGCTCCGAGCCCAAAGAGAAGGCCTTTCACTTCAGAGATCCTCCCCAGCCCAGTCCCCAGCCTGCCCAACCTCAACAGGAATCCATCTGGAATTCACTGTCTGGATGACTGGAGGTTTAAGCGACACAGGCGACCTGGTGTTGTGGACACATCTCTGTACCTTTGTCTCCATTCAGCAGTCCCTGAACAGGAACACAGAGGGGAAGAACTAGTGTGCTGCAGGCCTGGAGCCATTCAGTGGGAGCCAGAACACCACAAGAGCCTCACAGACACAGACTCTCCAATTCCCCTGCTCCTCTCTCAGACTCACAGACACAGACTCTCCAATTCTCCTGCTCCTCTCAGACTTACAGACACAGACTCTCCAGTTCTCCTGCTCCTCTCTCAGACTCACAGACACAGACTCTCCAATTTTCCCGCTCCTCTCTCAGACTCACAGACACAAACTCTCCAATTTTCCTGCTCCTCTCAGACTCACAGACACAGACTATCCAATTCTCCTGCTCCTCTCTGACTCACAGACACAGACTCTCCTGCTCCTCTCTCAGACTCACAGACACAGACTCTCCAGTTCTCCTGCTCCTCTCTCAGACTCACAGACACAGACTCTCCAGTTGCTGTTTTTGTTATACTGTTTTATATGAACCCCCTGCATTAATAAAAGCCACAATTGAACGGGCCTTCAACAAATAGACCAAAAAGGCTACTACTCAGACTGGCAAAATGTACACAAAGCCTGTTTGTAATAATACTCCTCAGAGCCATTAAGGCTGGTAATGGCACAAAGGGAGAGCAGGGCTGTCATGACAAAAGCACCACTTCCCATCTCTTCCCCCCTCAGCCCCTCCCGGGGTTAGGGGAGGGTTTGGCCGAGGTAGGCTATCATTGTAAATAAGAATTTGTTCTTAACTGACTTGCCTAGTTAAATAAAGGTTCAATCAAATAAATAAATTCTGCCCCTGTGCCTAGGCCCAGTGTGTGTAATCACTCCAGAAGACTCTGAGATGCTCTGATGAAGTAAGGCTGAGGTTATAGCCAGACGATCGATGGGCATGACTGGAATATGTTGTGGAGCCAGAGGTGTCATTAAACTTGTGTGGAATGGCTGTTGTGTGGGTTGCTGTGTGCACCTCAGCTGCACCGTCCAGGAGTTGGCCGTGTTGATGTTATTTGTGAGGAGTGCCAGGTTTAAACCAAACACGTGGGTTTTATTTTACACATAATTCAGGGTTCGCTAAACGTGCTGATAAATTCTCTGCAGAGTAGTCTCTCCTCCCTCACATCCTTCCCCACCTCAGCCCTGACTCAGAGTGGCCACCAATGCTTAGGTCAATAACTCTACAGCCATTCCATTTTCAAACCCTGGAGTCTGTCTGACCTACACAAAACAAGATTCTTTGTCTGTTCATGTCATGTGGGACTTGTGGTTTCAGTGAGAAAGTCTGACTGGGACTCAGCTGGGAAGGATTGGGAATAGAGGGCATTCAAACTGTGATTCAGTCATTAAAAAATAGCCAATCATGGGCAGAAATGTCAGAAGTCCTCTTAGATTTCTAAGAATGCAGGTCAGCACTGAAGCTGACCTTGGAGCCAAGGAGTGTGATGATGGAGAGAGGGTGGTTTAGGGAGGGGGAGAAGACGACAGGTATACGGGAGGGGGTGGACACTGGGCAGGCACTCGATGCGCTGGCTGGTCCCCTGATGGGTTCTTTTCAGGGTGTTTGAGGCTGGTGGGTATGGGATTTGACGAGTGTGAAAGTCCCCTCTCTCCTCCATAGGAGTGACTCAGGACCCTGCTGGCTCCAGGCTGCTAAAGCATCTGCTTTGTGCCCCTTCTACTCCTCTCACTTTGCTCACTGACACTCCTCTCACGTCTCTCTTTCACAGTCCTCTCACGTCTCTCTTTCACAGTCCTCTCACATCTCTCTCTCACAGTCCTCTTACGTCTCTCTCACAGTCCTCTCACGTTGCTCACTGACACGCCTCTCACGTCTCTCTTTTACAGTCCTCTCACGTCTCTCTCTCACAGTCCTCTTACGTCTCTCTCTCACAGTCCTTTCACGTTGCTCACTGACACTCCTCTCACGTTGCTCACTGACACTCCACTCACCTATGATGATGAGATCAGTAATGGTATCCAATGCTGGGTTGAATTACCTGCTATAACATTTATAGACATGCTATAACATTTATAGAACAATTTATAGAAATACATTCCCCACTCTACAAATGGTCTAATGCTTGTGGGAACTCGTTTTCTCATGCTCTCTCTTGTTTCTCTGCAGCAGACATGGTGAGCAATATGTTTGGAATCGGTAAATGATGTAGGCCTAGATCTGTTGACGCTCTATTGATGCAGCATGCACTTGCATCATTGAAGCAGCATCATCAGATCAGGCTGTGCTTTCCTTTTGTCTAATGGAGTGGAAGTAAAGATAATGCCACTTTGCTCATATTTTATTGGGAGACCAGGAAATATTATTTTGCTCTTGGGATGATTGACCCTCATCTAGACAGTGTCTCATTATGCTGACTATGCTTTTTACTCCAATTTCAATGGATGACATTGTTGCCTGGAGTCTGGGCCGTGATCTATCCGCATCATGTAATCTTGCATAAAGACCGCTGTGTATCGTAGTGTCCCTTTTCTGAGCATAGCAGAAAATTACACTGAATTTGTATCACCTTCGGTCTGAGTGGATCTGCCAACGTCACTGTTCGTTATGTGTGAGGTCCTGGTCCTCCCGAAGAAGGAAGTGGTAGAAACGGACTCATTAGCAGCGATTCAGGTGAACAATGGGTGAAAATGAGAGCGAGGTTCTCCGTGTTAGGAGCCTCTTGACTTGGCATTGTTTAATCAGGCCTGGATGGGAGAGTTTAATGACAGAGCAGAGTGATGTGTACGGCCGGCCCACAGATCCCACCTGCTGTTGCTGCTGCCCTGCAGGCAGGAGAGAGACAGCTCATCTGGAATGTTTCTCTCGCTCTTTCTCTTTCTTTGTCAACCACCACTTTTGTTATGCGCTCCCTCCCTCCTTCGCCTTAAGAAAACAGAGAGGGAAAGATAGTGCCAAATAGGTTATATATCCACAAACTCTTCCGAACTGTTTTGGCTGGGAAGCATGCGGACGCCTTAATTGTCCTTGTCTCTACCTGTTGAAATCCTCTTCCTTGTCTTGTGAGAAAGCCTCTCCGCGGTAGCAGATATCAAGCAATCTGTGCCTGTGGCGTCCGACCACCAGGTGCTTTAGCCTGAGAGTGACCTGTCTCAGCATGTGTGGGCCCTTTTCTCTCCCGGCTTCCCTCCCTCCTCAGGCCGGTCCTAGCTATCAGCCTCCATTCTCAACGGACCTCTCTCTCCTCTGTTATCTTCTTTCAGATCCAGAATGCTGAAGCCAGGATGGATCCTCCAGGTCATCTAAGACGGTCTGTGTGTTCTCCCTGCTCTCCGTCCGCGAAGGCCTCCTCGTCCCCGAGCCTCTTCCCGCAGGGCCCCATCTGCTTCTCCCTCTCCCGTCAGCAGCCCCCAGTAGCGGGGTAGCAGTGGAAAGGCGACCCTGTAAATATGTCTGGATGGTGGTCTCAGTGGCGTCTCGTCCTGCTGAACTCCCTGACCTGCGGCCTAGAAATCTGCGTGGCAGCTGGGATCACGTACGTCCCCCCCCTGCTGCTGGAGGCTGGAGTAGAGGAACAGTACATGACTATGGTGCTAGGTAAGCCATCTCTGGTTACTCCCCCCTTGTCCCCTCTCTCTGACAGGACATTCATTAGACATGAAAGAGTCTTCATCTAAGGGAAAGATGAGAGAGCCCTCTCCATTAGCTATATATCACCCAACACACACACACACACACACACACACACACGCCCTCGGGGGGAGAAACTGGAGAATAGGATTCATCCATCTCTTCTGTTTCTCTCTAGCTGACCAACTGTTTCCCATTATTTAATACATTATACACTTCTCTCTTTTCCCTGTTTCTCTGCTGTGCCTTATTCATTTTTAATGGTAGAAAATATGACTATAACCCATCCCATAGTTTTTATGTCCCTTTTTATTGCAATTAAACTGTCTGCAGATTGCAGTACCAATCTAATTTGAGACTCATTAATGTAGCCCCTGGAAACATATAAAAGCCAAACCAATTGAGAAGTATTCTGCAGGTTGGTGAACAACTGTGTAGCATACATTAATAATTGATCAGTTGTTGGTGGCTCAGACTTGATATTCAAATTGATTATATCCTCTGTAGAAATGGTAAAGGATAGGAGACAAACCTCTTATTATTTATTTTATTTTATTTAACCTTTATTTAACTAGGCAAGTCAGATATGAACTAATTCGTATTTACAATGATGGCCTACCCCAGCCAACACTGGGCCAATTGTGCACCGCCCTATGGGACCCCCAATCACGGCCGGATGTGATACAGCCTGGAACCAGGGACTGTAGTGACGCCTCTTGCACTGAGATGCACTGCCTTAGACCACTGCGCCACTCCGCCAGTGATTGTGTGTGTGTGCATGTGACTGTGTGTGACTGTTTCTGTAAGATAAGGTGGGGCCCCAAGTCTCTCGCTATTAGTACGTTTCCCACTGGCCTTGCAGGCGTCATTGAGGCCATTATCTAAATTAGAGGTCAAATCACCTGTTGCTTTGTTCAGGTCGTAATCAGGTGCTAATTGAAAGGCAGTGGGAGACAGAGAGAGGGAACGGCTGAAGGCAGCAGCCGTCCATTTCACAGGCCTAGTTTGACTAATTATACTCTTTACATGAGTTGCACTTCAGAACTCTAAAACTGAAATGAAGCAGCTAATTTCAGATGTGAATATGAACACGTTTCCATTTGCCCTTTCACTTTTCACACAGTCTCCGTTTTTGTTAGGGATGTGTTTGTGACGTCTCTGCTAGTTTGGCTAATTTCTCAGAGCGTTGCTGCCTTGTGCTCTATAATGCTTTCATTGCTGGGCTTTTACTGGTGAGGAGTGTCAGAGGGCTTAGTGTGGAGGTACAGAGGCCCAGTGCTCTGGAGGGGTCCTGTCCTGCTGGAAGTGGACAGGGCAGTGTCCCAACAGCCCGTTAGAAAATGTATCTAAAACAGCTTGCTGTCTCCTGTGGTTGCTGGCCTGCTGACACAGGACCACATTTACAAAAACATACTAACTGTTCTGTCCTCCTGATGGAACAGGCCCATTTTAGATTCCCATAGTTGAGTTTCTGGTTCTGGACTGTGGCTGTGGGTTTGTTCTATACTAACAACAGCAGCCTACTCTTACTGATAGATACAAAGAGGGGTTGTTGTTGTTGTTGTTGTTGTTGTTGTTGTTGGACCTCATTGCCTGCGAACAGTGGCATGCTATTATGTTTGACCTATCATTAATGCTACATTAGATGTTTAGGTTTAAAAATAGACACCACACCACTGGGTCTGTGTGTATATACAGTATATAGCCACCATGCTGCATTGGATTTTTTGTGTAGGCCCGCAAATGGCTTCCACTTGGTTTGCTGTAAAGGCATTTCTTCTCTCTCTTAGATTATCTTGTGACCAAACGGATTGAGATTGTCCTCATTCACTTTCCCCTTTAGCTTCTTCTGATGGAACGACCAAGTGTTAAGTGAATGGGTAGGGATACTAAGGCTAGTTTTCCTAGCAGTAGTACATTATCTAATGGCCACTTCTCTGGATCTATACTTCCCAGTTGCCTCTCTTTCTTTAATTCTTTAATATACTCTTCTCTGTCTCTGTCAGGCTTTCTGGAGAGTGGCTCAGGGGCGTGTCTAATATTAGAAAAGCTCATTGTTGTGTGTGTCCCGTATATACTGTAAGTTAGAGAGTACATGGTGGTGTGTGTTTCCTGTATATAAGTTAGAGAGCACAATGCTGTGTGTGTGTATTCTATATGAGAAAGTACATTGTGGTGTGCATACATACTGGGATTGTATGTGAAATCAAATGTATTGGTCACATACACATATTTAGCAGATGTTATTGCGGGTGTAGTGAAATGCTTGTGGTGTGTGTAGTTCTGTGTGTGTGTGAGAGTGCAGACTGTACCATCAGGCTCTACACACTGGATTGTTATAATAGACTGAGGGTCTGACTGCAGTGATCCATTCTGTATGTCTCTGTTCTGTCTCTGGCCTTCCGTCCGCCCGTCTGTCCGTCCGTCAGTCCGTCTGTCTGTCTGTGGGGCTGCTCCACTGAGATCCTGTCAAGATGAACTAAACTCCCAACCAACCAACCACATTTTTTTTGCCTCAGGAAATGTTTTCCTGGGAACCGTTACTCAACTTAATGCCAATAGAATAGTATCTGTTTTCTTTCATTTTCTTGTGTAACAGTTTCCAACAAAGTGTTGTTGCCATACATAAAAGGTCATTGCCAGTATACCCTCCCGTCTCCACACATAGTTCATCAGAATTACATTTGTGGCGTCCCTCATGTGTCCTTGTGGCGTCCCTTAGGGCGGCAGGTAGCCTAGTGGTTAGAGCATTGAGCCAGTAACTGAAAGGTCACTGGTTCGAATACCCGAGCCGACAAGGTGAAAAACCTGTGATATGTCCTTGAGCAAGACACTTAACCCTTATTTGCTCCAAGGGCTGACCCTGTAGGTAGGCCATCATTGTAAATAAGAATTTGTTCTTAACTGACTTGCCTGCTTAAATTAAAAAAATATTAAAATAAATGTGGATCTAGATAATGTTTTATTTATATTTTTTATGGAATTTGAAACATTTTTTTTTAAAGAAGCATTCCGTGCGTGCTCCCATTGTGAAAACGGAGAGGTACATCTGGCCATTGTGGGGAATGTGAGTTGTGTTGCTCCACAAGCAGCCTTTGTCATGAGGTGTTCCAATTATCCCAAGCTAGCAGTGGGGAGCAGTGGGGAGGAGAGGGAGGTTGATGGTGAGTTAGCTTGGGGCACAGAACCATCTGTAGGCAATATTCACTAGTACTCAAATAGATGGATGGAGCAGTGAGGGGGCCAGTGGGCCCAAAGAGCCTGCCTCCAAGCCCTGTCCAGAAATCATCAGATGCAGTCAGGACATTTTTTGGATTGCAGATTTCCCAGTTCACAGGTAAATATTGTGGTAAAACTCAAATCCAATAACTATTATGTTGGCTTTGATACTGACAACCAATGAATCAACATCACTAATTCCCTCCTTTCTCTCCCCAGGTATTGGCCCAGTGTTAGGTCTCATCTTCATCCCTCTGATTGGCTCAGCCAGTGACCATTGCAACAGCAGCTACGGCCGCCGCCGGCCCTTCATCTGGCTGCTGTCCCTTGGTGTCCTCCTAGCCCTCCTCATCATCCTCCACGCCGACCTGCTGGCTGCCTACTTCTCTTGGGGCGGACGCACCCTGCAGGTGGCCTTCCTCATCCTCGGTGTGGGCCTGCTCGACTTCTGTGGCCAGGTGTGCTTCACACCACTGGAGGCACTCCTGTCTGACCTGTACCGCGATGAGGAGGACTGCAACCAGGCCTTCGCCATGTTCTCCTTTATGGTCAGCCTGGGAGGCTGCGTGGGCTACCTGCTTCCTGCGCTGGACTGGAGCCGGGGCCTGCTGTCCGTCTACCTCGGTGGCCAGTCGGAGTGCCTCTTCTTCATGCTCATCCTCATCTTCGTGACCAGCGTGCTGATCACCATGAAGGTGTCGGAGGAGCCACTGTGTGCCGGCGCCGCGGCCCTGGAGCCAGGTCCTCTCTTGGAGGCAGGCCGCTGTGGCGTGCCGCGCTCCTGCTGCTACCTGCTCAAGTGCAAGCTGCGGCTGCTCAAGTCGGGCCCACTACTGTGCATGCTGAGGACTTGCTGGTCCATGACGCCGGCCATCTACCGCAGCTACTGCCACGTGCCCCGGGTGATGAGGCAGCTGTGCGTGGCCCAGCTCTGCAGCTGGATGGCCGTCATGTCCTTCATGCTCTTTTACACAGACTTTATGGGGGAGGGGCTGTACGAGGGCATGCCCAGCGCCGCCCCGGGGACCGCCTCCAGGCAGCGCTATGACGACGGTGAGTTGACTCTCTTTTTGTACATATACTGTGTTATCACTAATTTTGGCAGCTTCAGAGTGCCTCTCCATCTCTCATGTAGATATTTGATATTATCAAATAAATACTTTAGCTGGGCAAACTCTGCTTCATTGGTACTAGATCCTTGATCTTTGATGGATTCACAATCAGAGATCCCAAAGTTCTTAAGTGGCCAATAGAGCAGTGATGTAAAGTAAGTAAGTGAAAAATACTTTGAAATACTACTTACAGTTGAAGTCGGAAGTTTACATACATCTTATCCAAATACATTTAAACTCAGTTTTTCACAATTCCTGACATTTAATTCTAGTAAAAATTCCCTGTCTTAGGTCAGTTAGGATCACCACTTTATTTTAAGAATGTGAAATGTCAGAATAATAGTAGAGAGAATTATTTCTTTCAGCTTTTATTTCTTTCATCACATTCCCAGTGGGTCAGAAGTTTACATACACTCAATTAGTATTTGGTAGCATTGCCTTTAAATTGTTTAACTTGGGTCAAACGTTTCGGGTAGCCTTCCACAAGCTTCCCACAATAAGTTGGGTGACTTTTGGCCCATTTCTCCTGACAGAACTAGTGTAACTGAGTCAGGATTGTAGACCTCCTTGCTCGCACATGCTTTTTCAGTTCTGCCCACAAATATTCTATAGGATTGAGGTCAGGGCTTTGTGATGGCCACTCCAATACCTTGACTTTGTCCTTAAGCCATTTTGCCACAACTTTGGAAGTATGCTTGGGGTCATTGTCCATTTGGAAGACCCATTTGCGACCAAGCTTTAACTTCCTGACTGATGTCTTGAGATGTTGCTTCAATATATCCACGTCATTTTCCTTCCTCATGATGCCATCTATTTTGTGAAGTGCACCATCCCTCCTGCAGCAAAGCACCCCCACAACATGATGCTGCCACCCCCATGCTTCACGGTTGGGATGGTGTTCTTCGGCTTGCAATCCTCCCCCTTTTTCCTCTAAACATAACGATGGTCATTATGGCCAAACAGTTATATTTTTCTTCATCAGACCAGAGGACATTTCTCCAAAAAGTATGATCTTTGTCCCCATGTGCAGTTGCAAACCGTAGTCTGGCTTTTTATAGCAGTTTTGGAGCAGTGGCTTCTTCCTTGCTGAGCGGCCTTTCAGGTTACGTTGATCTAGGACTCGTTTTACTGTGGATATAGATACTTTTGTACCTGTTTCCTCCAGCATCTTCACAAGGTCCTTTGCTGTTATTCTGTGATTGATTTGCACTTTTTGCACCAAAGTATGTTCATCTCAGAACGCGTCTCCTTCCTGAGCGGTATGGCGGCTGCGTGGTTCCATGGTGTTTATACTTGTGTACTATTGTTTGTACAGATGGTACCTTCAGGCGTTTAGAAATTGCTCCCAAGGATGAACCAGACTTTTGGAGGTCTACAAATGTTCTTCTGATGTCTTGGCTTATTTCTTTTGATTTTCCCATGATGTCAAGCAAAGAGGCCAAGATGGCCTTTTCCCATGATGTCCAAGATGGCGTAACAGTGTAGACGTATTTTTGTTTCGTCCTGTCTCATGTCCCGTGTAAATAGTTTGTAATTTGTCTTTCCATACATTTTTATTTGTTCCCGATTTACCCCTCCTGCAAGCCACCTTACCCATCGTGAAACGGATCAAATATTGGGTCAAATATCCGTGCTTTTCCATTATTTAACCGAACCGCAGTCAAAAGTTAGCCTGCTAGCTAGCTTGCTAACCTTCCATCGCTAACCACTGCTAGCGGTCCTCACCACTGCTCTGACTGCTCAGACAGCTTTCAGTTCGGACAATATTGGCCAGTCTGCTCAGCGCGCTACCAATCCAGCGCTTATCGGACTGCGTTCCCTTCCACTTCACCGGATTTCCACTGAAAGTACCGGACCATCACACCGGCTCATCACAGCTAGCTAGCTGCATTCGAGTGACCGACGTTTATAGCTAAGCTCCATTGTTTACATGCTACCAATGCTAGCGTGAGCTAGGCTCATCTCCCGGACAGCCGACGTGTGCTAGCTACTCTCCCGGGCCCCAGTACCTTGTCAACCTACCTGGACCTTCTACTGTCGATACGGAGTCCCACCGAGCCACCGTGACTGGTCTGCCGACGTAATTGTCCGACGTGGTCTCAACAGGGTTCTCCTCTGCGACGTCGCCGAAGATCCATCTGCTAGCTCCGGCCTGCTAGCTCCGGCCTGCTAGCCCAGCCTGCTAGCCCAGCCTGCTAGCCCAGCCTGCTAGCCCAGCCTGCTAGCCCAGCCTGCTAGCCCAGCCTGCTAACACTCTGAACGCCGTGCCCATTGAACTGATCCCCGGCTCACCACTTTGCTATTTCATCGGATACTATGATTGCTCAGCTTCATAGCTGATGCCTGCAGGACTGTTTGGTTATATGGTATTTATTTCTGTTTAACTATCAAGCCTCAGGTCCTGTGTGTAGTACATCACTTTTTTCTAACTGACCCTCTTTGTCCATTCGTCGCCATTACCCGTCGTTGTCTTAGCCCTCTTAATTAACTGTCATTTTATTTATTTTTGCCCCTTTCTTATTTCAATATGCCTTGTCTTTTGTTGTTTAGGTTAGCTATTATTGTTTTATTTCATTGTAGAGCCCCCAGTCCTGCTCAACTGGCCTCTGATAGCTCTTTTGTCCCTCCCCCCACACATGCGGAGACCTCACCTGGCTTAACTGGTGTCTCCAGAGATGCAACCTCTCTTTTCATTACCCAACGCCTAGGTTTACCTCCACTGAACTCACATCCTACTATACCCCTGTCTATAAATTATGCCCTGAATCTATTCCACCACGCCCAGAAATCTGCTCCTTTTATTCTATGTACCCAACGTACTAGACGTCCTGTTCTTAAAGCCCTTAGTCGAATACTGATTCTATTACTCCTCTGTTCCTCTGGTGATGTAGAGGTAAACCCAGGTCCTGTAACCCCCAGTATTACACCTATTCCCCAGGCGCTCTCATTTGTTGATTTCTGTAACCGTAAAAGCCTTGGTTTCATGCATGTTAACATTAGAAGCCTCCTCCCTAAGTTTGATTTATTCACTGCATTAGCACACTCCGCCAACCCGGATGTCCTAGCTGTGTCTGAATCCTGGCTTAGGAAGGCCACCAATAATTCGGAAATTTCCATCCCCAACTACAACATTTCCCGTCAAGATAGAACTGCCAAAGGTGGCGGAGTTGCAATCTACTGCAGAGATAACCTGCAGAGTTCTGTCATACTGTCCAGGTCTGTGCCCAAACAGTTTGAGCTTCTACTCTTAAAAATCCACCTATCCAGAAATAAGTCTCTCACTGTTGCCGCCTGTTACAGACCCCCCTCAGCCCCCAGCTGTGCCCTGGACTCCATATGTGAATTGATTGCCCCCCATCTATCTTCAGAGTTTGTACTGTTAGGTGACTTAAACTGGGATATGCTTAACACTCCGGCTGTCCTTCAATCTAAGTTAGATGCCCTCAATCTCTCACAAATTATCAAGGAACCCACCAGGTACAACCCTAAATCTGTAAACATGGGTACCATTATTGATATCATCCTGACAAACTTGCCCTCCAAATACACCTCCTCTGTTTTCAACCAGGATCTCAGCGATCACTGCCTCATCGCCTGTGTTCGCAATGGGTCAGCGGTCAAACGACCACCCCTTATCACTGTCAAACGCTCCCTAAAACACTTTTGCGAGCAGGCCTTTCTATTCGATATGGCCCAGGTATCCTGGAAGGATATTGACCTCATCCCGTCAGTAGAGGACGCCTGGTTGTTCTTTAAAAGTGCTTTCCTCACCATCCTAAATAAGCATGCCCTTTCAAAAAACGTAGAACTAAGAATAGATATAGCCCTTGGTTCACCCCAGACTTGACTGCACTAGACCAACACAAAAACATCCTGTGGCGCACTGCATTAGCATCGAATAGCCCCCGCGATATGCAGCTATTCAGGGAAGTCAGGAACAAGTACACACAGTCAGTTAGAAAAGCAAAGGCCAGCTTTTTCAAACAGAAATTTGCTTCCTGTAGTACTAACTCCAAAAAGTTCTGGGACACTGTAAAGTCCATGGAGAATAAGAGCACCTCCTCCCAGTTGCCCACTGCATTGAGGCTCGGAAACACTGTTACCACCGATAAATCCACGATTATCGAAAATTTCAATAAGCATTTTGCTACAGCTGGCCATGCTTTCCACCTGGCTACCCCTACCCCGGCCAACAGCTCTGCACCCCCGGCAGCTACTTGCCCAAGCCCCCCCCCGCTTCTCCTTCACCCAAATCCAGACGGCTGATGTTCTGAAAGAGCTGCTAAATCTGGACCCCTACAAATCTGCTGGGCTAGATAATCTGGACCCTCTCTTTCTGAAATTATCAGCCAAAATTGTTGCAACACGTATCACTAGCCTGTTCAACCTCTCTTTCGTATCGTCTGAGATCCCTAGAGATTGGAAAGCTGCCGCGGTCATCCCCCTATTCAAAGGAGGAGACACTCTAGACCCAAACTGTTATAGACCAATATCCATCCTGCCCTGCCTTTCTAAAGTTTTCGAAAGCCAAGTTAACAAACAGATAACTGACCACTTCGAATCCCACCGTACCTTCTCTGCTATGCAATCTGGTTTCCGAGCTGGTCATGGGTGCACCTCAGCTACGCTCAAGGTACTGAACGATATCATAACCGCCATCGATAAAAGACAGTACTGTGCAGCCGTTTTCATCGACCTGGCCAAGGCTTTCGACTCTGTCAATCACCGCATTCTTATTGGCAGACTCAACAGCCTTGGTTTCTCAAGTGACTGCCTTGCCTGGTTCGCTAACTACTTTGCAGACAGAGTTCAGTGTGTCAAATCGGAGGGCCTATTGTCCGATCCTCTGGCAGTCTCTATGGGGGTGCCTCAGGGTTCAATTCTTGGGCCAACCCTTTTCTCTATATACATCAACAATGTCGCTCTCGCTGCTGGTGACTCTCTGATCCATCTCTACGCAGATGACACCATTCTGTATACATCTGGCCCCTCTTTGGATACTGTGTTTACTAACCTTCAATCAAGCGTCAATGCCATACAACACTCCTTCCGTGGCCTCCAACTGCTCTTAAACGCTAGTAAAACTAAGTGCATGCTTTTCTATCGAACGCTGCCAGCACCCGCCCACCGGACTATCATCACTACTCTCGACGGATCCGAATTAGAATACGTGGACACCTACAAATACCTAGGCATCTGGTTAGACTATAAACTCAACTTCCAGACTCACATCAACCATCTCCAATCCAAAATTAAATCCAGAATTGGCTTCCTATTTCGCAACAAAGCCTCCTTGCTGCCAAACATGCCCTTGTAAAACTGACTATCCTACCGATCCTTGATTTCGGCGATGTCATTTACAAACTAGCCTCCAATACTCTACTAAGCAAATTGGATGTAGTCTATCACAGTGCCATCCGTTTTGTCACCAAAGCCCCATACACTACCCACCACTGCGACCTGTATGCTCTCGTTGGCTGGCCTTCATTATATATTCGTCGCCAAACCCACTGGCTCCAGGTCATCTATAAGTCTTTATTAGGTAAATCCCCGCCCTATCTCAGCTCACTGGTCACTATAGCAACACCCACCCGTAGCATGCGCTCCAGCAGGTATATCTCACTGGTCACCCCCAAAGCCAACACCTCCTTTGGTCGCCATTCCTTCCAGTTTGCTGCTGCCAATGACTGGAACGAATTGCAAAAATCATTGAAGCTAGAGGTTCCTATCTCCCTCAATAACTTTAAGCATCAGCTGTCAAAGCTGCTTATCGATCACTGCACCTGTATATAGCCCTTCTGTAAATAGCCCACACTACTACCTCATCCCCATATTTATTTTTGTTTATTTTCACTAATCTTGCACTCCAGTATCTCCAGTATTTTTCATTCCTGTGTTAATAATGATAATTCTGTAATTTATGTCACCACTATAGTCTATTTATTGTTCTACCTCCTAACCTTACTGCATTTTTGCACTACATTTTGCACTCTGTAAATAGATTTTTCTATTGTGTTTTTGACTGTTTGTTTAATGTGTAACTCTGTGTTGTTATTTGTCACACTGCTTTGCTTTGTCTTGGCCAGGTCGCAGTTGCAAATGAGAACTTGTTCTCAACTGACCTACCTGGTTAAATAAAGGTGAAAAAAAAAAAAAAAAAAAAAAAGAGGCACTGAGTTTGAAGGCAGGCCTTGAAATACATCCACAGGTGCACCTCCAATTGACTCGAAATATGTAAATTAGCCTATCAGAAGCTTCTAAAGCCATGACATCATTTTCTGGAACTGTTTAAAGGCACAGTCAACTTAGTGTATGTAAACTTCTGACCCACTGGAATTGTGATATAGTGAATTATAAGATAAATAATGTGTCTGTAAACAATTGTTGGATGAATTACTTGTGTAATTGTCAGGCTCTGGCCATAGAGAAGCTTTGCTTCTCTATATTTCTATGGTCAGAGTCTGGCAGATCTAGTATTTCTACTTCTGTGTGGTGTTGTGTGTGTGGGATCCCTAATTAGAGGCAGCTGCATTGCATTACCTCTAATTAGGGATCCTACTTATATGTCTGTGTTCCACTCCCTTGGCGTGGTTCATTGTTGTATGTTGTCCCGTGTTCGTGAGTACGTGTGTTTCTATTATTATATTGCATTTGTTATTTTGTATGGTTCGCATCAGTATAGTTTATTCATTTAATAAACGATGTCGAACTATCGCTACGCTGCGCCTTGGTCTCTCTACACACCCGAACGTGAGAGTCATGCACAAAGTAGATGTCCTAACCGACTTGCCAAAACTATAGTTGTTAACATGAAATCTTTGGAGTGGTTGAAAAATGAATTTTAATGGCTTCAACCTAAGTGTATGTAAACCTCCGACTTCAATTGTACCTCCTTTTCTCCCTCTCATACCTGCAGGACCAGGAGGAATGTCACACTCACAGTGCATTAATGTCATAATCAGTGCACAAAGAGCATGTTCATCAAGTACAGGACAGAGGCCAAGCACAAAAATCTGAAGCCTGACATATTTATTGAAGTTATAAAAATGTATTCATTATTACACCCCATAATTGATATTATCTTGTGTTAACCCTTTTTTACCGTGCAGGTCTGATTTTATACCCTGAACTTCCAATGCTGGTTAAAGCTAATCCACTATCTCATGCAGTGTTTGTAATTTGGGTTTAGTCCTTTGCTTTAAAACATCTTCTCCATCAACATCCTTTTCCCATGTTGCTGAACTTGTGACCTACGCACTTACAGCCTACTGTAATATCAGACCGCTTTAAATACTACAAATAAAGTTGGTCCAGGCAGGCGCCTTTCCATAGTAGTTGTAGGCCCCTTCATGTGTTCATTTGGAATATAGATCCTCCTTGTGATGCCATGTAGACTGTAGAGGGTAGACCAAACTGGTTTTCAGACATATTTGTGCTGAGGAGTCTGCACCTCCTCCTCTGTCGGGTGTTTGAACACTGGATTTCTCCTTAGTGGGTGAGACTGAGCAGGCGCTGGTGGGACCCAGACCTGGGTTCAAATACTAGTTGACTTCTTTGCTCTAGCCTGCCTGGAGTGCCAGATGGGCAGGGTTTTCAGTTTTATTCTATTGGCCCATTTAGCCAGACAAGCTTAATCAAGCACAGATTAAGTATTTGAAAATATATCAAATATTTTTTTAACACAGGTCTGGTGGAACTGGAGCAAGAGCCACCGCCTCAGCAAACACAGGCCTCCTCCTGCCTCGGCCGCAGTTTATTTCATGTTAATTTAGTCTGTGATGGTTTCAAATACAGTCAAGTCCATCTGTTTGCTGAGTCAACCGTTTGCTGGTCTTTAAATTCCTTATAGAGCAGATCTGTTCTGTGTGTTGATGGCTTGGGCAAACAGAATTTCAAAACAAAGAGCCATTAATGCAGCTATAGGTTAATCTGTGGTGCTGTATTTTTAGACGGGTTGAAAGTATGATGTGAAATGGAAAGAACACACTTAAAACATTCATCATAATCCAGCTCCTACAGGGGTATTTTTGAATACTTAGTGTCTAGATGAGGTTACTGGTTGTGTTTTACATTTCCAACCACAGCAGGTTGTGGTGTATTATTAGTACTGTGTTTGACCTTGGGTTGTCCCTGTTTGTCTATTTTTTTATTTTTTTTATTTAACTAGGCAAGTCAGTTAAGAACCTTACCGTCAACGATTAGCAATCTAATGGCTAGCTAACTAACTAGAATTAGAATAATGTAGAATTACTGTAACCAATAACCATAAATGTTAGGGCATAGAATTAATATAACATAATATTTTATCTTAATTTGTTGCCACAATTTCAATCCTGTCTTGCAGGCATCCGTATGGGTAGCCTGGGCCTGTTCCTGCAGTGTGCTACCTCAACCGTCTTCTCCCTGCTCATGAGCCGACTGGTCCGCCATTTTGGCTCGCGCCGGGTCTACCTGAGCAGCATGGTGAGCTTCACCATCTCTGCCCTGGTCATCTGTATGTCCAAGAGCGTGGTCCTGGTTACCCTGATGTCAGCTCTGACAGGCTTTGCCTATGCCACGCTGCAGACTCTGCCCTACACCCTCACCTGTCACTACCACAAGGAAATGGAGGTAAGGACAGCAAGGCACACATACATACAGGACTCTGCGGTCCCTGCACTGAGAATAGTGTATATGGGTCTTTCTATAAACTAGGATATCAGTGAGGATTTTCTACAATGAACAACTTGTTACAGCTGTTGATAAGTCATTGATAATAATCTGCCTTTTTCCTGTCATTACATTAAGATATATGGGGGGATTATAACGAGTTGATTTAAAACCTATGTTTAACCCTTTATCATTGTTGAGGTCTTGACAGATTTGTCCAAAATCATGTGACATAACTTTTCTGTCCGTGTAAATTGTACTTACAGTATATCATATATTAAGCATTAGTCAGTTAAATTAGACATTGAACTTGAACCCTGTAAGAATCCTGGATCTAGCTGTCGGACAGTATTTTGTGTAGAGATCTCAGAAATGCAGTGTTGTTGTTTTTGGATGAGCATTTGGTGTCCAGCTGATTAGTTACGCCGTGATATTTTCACACATCATCATCTGATCCAGGAAGGAATTTTCTGAATGACAGTCAAATGAGGAACAGCTGATGTGATAGCACATGCCATGAAACAACAGCCCAAGTGCTGGAAAAAGGAATGCGAGGAATGTCCAGAATATTTTGGTGTCTCATTCATTACTACAGTGAACACAGTTGTGGCTGGATCCACTGTTGGATCTAATATCCCCAGCGAATTGATGTTGATCATCTGTCGATGTCTGCTTGATTTACAGCAGGGTGTCCTTAGATTTAACAGAGAAAGCATCAAGGTAATGAGTTCATGTTTTTGTGCCTCGGATTGGACACTTGAGTCTACTGTGTGCAATTGTGTAGGATAGATTATAGTGCAACATCCAACGCTATTCCTATTCATTATTCTGGATATAATCAGTGGTGGAAAAAGTACTCAATTGTCATACGTAAAAGTAAAGATACCTTAATAGAAAATGACTCAAGTAAAACTGAAAGTCACCCAGTAAAATACTACTTCAGTAAAAGTCTGAAAGTATTTGGTTTTCAATATACTTAAGTATCAAAAGTAAAAGTAATAATTCAGACATAATTTACAAATGAAGCATTTGTGTTTAGTCAGTCCGCCAGATCAGATGCAGTAGGGATAACCAGGTATATTCTCTTGATGTCACGAGTGGGTGCATTGAGAGACCAAGGTGCAGCGCAGGGATAGTAGTTCGACATTGGTTTATTATTTATACTATGTAATAATAAAACTACTATGTATATAGTAAAACAAAATGACGAACTAATACAACACAAAACACGAATAGACTACCGTCACGTTCATAAAACACACTAATGGACGGGCGTAAATAAACACACTTACTTCACCGTGACTGTGACATACATCGATAACAACCCACACCCAAGTGAGGGACAGACTCAACATATATGGAATCCCTAATTAGAGACAATGCGGTGCAGCTGCCTCTAATTAGGGATCCACCCCAACCCGACACAGAAACAGAAAAGAAAGACACTGTCAGACTCTGACCATAGCTACATAGAGAAGCAAATAGGCTTCTCTATGGCCAGAGCCTGACACTTGATAAGTGTGTGGATTGGACCATTTTCCTGTCGAAATGTATGGAGTAAAAAGTACATTATTTTCATTAGGAATGTAGTGAAGTAAAAATAAAAGTTGTCAAAAATATAAAAAGTAAAGTACAGATATTCCCAAAAAATACTTTAAAGTATTTTTTCTTAACTACTTTACATCACTGGATATAATGACAACAAATTACATAGCCTAGTGGGCTTATTCACAATATAATCTGGTAATGAAATAACATGACAAATACATTTAGTTTTCCATGTTAGACCTGCAATGTTAAGCAATACTCACAAGGGACTTGAAGTAGCTTACTTAAACTTGAATTTGGAGCTCAGTAATTCAAGTACTGGAATAGGCCAACCTTGTAAATCAGACATTTCCTAAATTTGGTGCTTGAAACGTTATTGTAATTATTGTAGCCAATTTATGTTTTCCTGCTCCCTTGTCATTATCCATGATTTTCGGCCAAAAAGGTTTCAGACAAATCGCCATGCATGCATCCAATCTATTTAGTCAGGCAATCTACGCATTATATATATTCTCACATATTTTAGAATGTAATAATACTTTGAATATCAATGCATTGGCATTGCCTAAAATCTAAATGATTCTTAAAGTGGTAATGGCCTACTTTTGTGACACTTTTTGCATGCCTTTTGTGGGGAGTGGGCGGGGTGGGCGGTCTCTATTAGGCCATATATGTACAATTATATAACTTTGAGGTGAATGCTTGAATGCTTGAATGCACTTTTAGTCCCTGAAAGTGCTTGAATTTGACTTGCCAATGTCTGTATGAACCCTGCTTAAAGTATGTATAGTCCTATGTTGTTGTATACATTTTGGATCCCAATGTCACACATTGGCCCCATTATTTATAGAAAGACCCATATGGGATCATATTCTAACCCTGATACATTTCTGTTCTGCCTAGGCCTAGACTGTATATTGAATGTATTTATATTTCCTTCGTTTCAGGTTTACATGCCAAATAAGAAAACCAAAAACATGCTTAAGAACGGGATTGCAATCAAGCAGGACTCGATCACGCATTTGGCAGCCATGGATGAGGAGGGGGGGCTGACCCACAAACCTGTGGGCACCAACGGGAATGCCTTCTTCAGCCAGGACGGCTCAGACTACTACCCACCTCCCCACGGCCAGAATGGATCATCCCTCAGCGCTACGGGCCCCGAGCAGGATGAACCGGAGGGCTACGAGAAGCGTGGCATAGGGTTGGACTTTGCCATCCTGGACAGCACATTCCTCCTCTCTCAGGTTTTCCCCACTCTCTTCATAGGCATGATCGTTCAGTTCACAAAGTCCGTCACTGCCTATATGGCCTCCTCCGCCATCTTCGGCATCATCTCGATTTATCTGGCCACCCACATCATCTTTGACCAAATGGACCTCAATAGCTGAAAGAACCAGGAACCAGGATTGAAGGAATGCACCCTTGAATGCACGACTGCTTCCAGCATGCAACGCTCCAGTGTCGTCGCTGGCCGTTGCCATGGCATTACAATGAATTGCAATGAGGCAGCACGTCTGTACTTTTTTTATGTACAGCGGGTGAAATAAGTATTGAACACGTCACCATTTTTCTCAGTAAATGTATTTCCAAAGGTGCTATTGACATGATGTTGGTAACAACCCAAGTAATCCATACATACAAAGAAACCAAAACAAATAAGTTCAGAAATTAAGTTATGTGTAATAATGTGAAATGACAAAGGTAAAAAGTATTGAAGACACTTACTGAGTATTGAACACATGAAGAAAG
Source organism: Thymallus thymallus (assembly GCA_023634145.1). NCBI lineage: Eukaryota > Metazoa > Chordata > Actinopteri > Salmoniformes > Salmonidae > Thymallus > Thymallus thymallus. The sequence continues at coordinate 34,112,124 of CM042413.1, read as the reverse complement.
GGAGGTGCAAAAAGGCATGGAAAGCCAAGACAACAGCTGAAAACTATCAGTAATTAAAAAGCAATCCAGCCCCCTGTCAGTACAAATTAATATCAGCTGGTTCAGTCCCAACTGATGGCCTACAAAAAGGTCTCATTGACAAGGTGTCACACAAGACACATCTCATGATGGGTAAAAGCAAAGAGCTGTCTCAAGACCTTCGCAACCTAATTGTTGCAAAACATAATGATGGCATTGGTTATAGGCGCATTTCTAAGCTTCTGAATGTTCCAGTGAGCACTGTTGGGGCCATAATACGGAAGTGGAAAGACAATCATTTCACCATACATTTGCCTCGACCAGGTGCTCCTCGCAAGATTTCTGACAGAGGAGTGAAAATAATAATTAGAAGAGTTGTCCAAGAGCCAAGGACCACTTGTGGAGAGCTTCAAAAAGACCTGCAATTAGCAGGTACTGTTGTCTAAAAGAAAACAGTAAGTAATGCACACCACCGCCATGGCCTGTATGCACGCTCACCACGCAATACTCCATTGCTGAATAAAAAGCATGTTGAAGCTCGTTTAAAGTTTGCTGCACAACATTTGGAAAAGCCAGTGAAATACTGGGAGAATATAGTGTGGTCAGATGAGAGCAAAATTGAACTGTTTGGATGAGAAATGGCACTGCACATCACCCTAAAAACACCATACCAACAGTGAAGTTTGGAGGTGGGAACATCATGGTGTGTGGCTGCTTTTCAGCAAATGGTACTGGCAAACTTCACATAATTGAAGGAAGGATGAATGGGCAAATTTACCGAGACATTCTTGACAAAAATCTGCTGCCATCTACCAGGATGATGAAGATGAAACGAGGGTGGACATTTCAGCAAGACAATGATCCCAAACACACAGCCAAGGAAACTCTCAATTGGTTTCAAAGAAAGAAAATAAAGCTGCTAGAATGGCCCAGCCAATCACCTGACTTAAATCCCATTGAAAATCTATGGAAAGAACTGAAGATCAAGATTCATAGAAGAGGCCCACGGAACCTTCAAGATTTGAAGACTGTTTGTGTGGAAGAATGGGCCAAAATCACACCAAAGCAATGCATGCGACTAGTTTCTCCATACAGGAGGCGTCTTGAAACTGTTATTACCAACAAAGGCTTTTGTACAAAGTATTAAATAAATATCAGTAAGTGTGTTCAATACTTTGTCCCTGTGTCATTTCACATTATTACACATAACTTAATTTCTGAACTTATTTGTTTTGGTTTCTTCTCTGTATGTATGGATTACTTGGGTTGTTACCAACATCTGGTGAAAATGTCATGTCAATAGCACCTTTGGAAATATATTTACTGAGAAAAATGGTGACGTGTTCAATACTTATTTGTGTGTGGCAGAATGAAAGGAAAATTATAATTGTTACCTCCAGAGATTACTGCAGGCAGTTACTATGGCTACGAGAGAGACTGGTTGGCATTAATTGGTCTGTCAACGCTGTCTATGTACTTAAAGAGTGTCTCTCACCTTGTTCCCCAGTCACATAGAAGGCCGCTCAGATAGGTCCTTTTTCTCCTTTTGTCAGGTACAACTAGCTACACAGCTGGATCAGACTCCATCAGCCCTTAGACACCTGAAATACAGACGTATTACCATTTTACTCTCCCCTATGTGTGAAGTGGTGGAGTTTGTCAACGCTATATCTTTAAAATAGTCTGCTCTTAGTCGAAGTCAACAGGAGACTATTGCTCACTTCTCATGCGGACTGGCCGCGGGAGGTAGGAACAAGCCAATCTGGGGAGCCCATTACCTGCTTGGGAAAGAATCCGGTCTCGCATAGCTACAGTACAGTACATGCTGCTACTCTAGGGGCATTTCTGTCTGTTTGTTCTTATCAGCCAGGTTGTGAAACATACATTACTCACAGAGACTTAAATGTTATCACACACAAGTGATAAGTCAAATGAGATCATTGGACTTGTTCGTTGAAGAAACGGCTAATAGAAAAATTGGGAATGTTAAGTGTCACTGGCCCCTAGTGTTGGATGTTTTTTTGGTAATTAACAGGTTCATCATATATATTTTGTATATGAATACAGATATTTATATCCCTATAGGAATTTCTTTCTGTTTGGTAGAGGTCATCTATGAGGTCATGAGGTCATCTGTGTAACTGAGGTGTGGTTAGGATGAAGTGGTTCAAAGGTATCAAAGAACGTCTCATCTCAGGATATTCCCCTATTTTCTGGAAATATCAGACAGTGTCATATAGTGTCATTCATTACATAATTTCAACGGCCATTATCGTCACACATTCAACCTGATATGACAATTTAGGAAAGTAAATTAGGTAAATTATGGAATAATATTAATGGAAATTCCATACTAGCAACACTGCTTCAATACTGTGAACTGGGTTCCTGAAAATAGTTTTGGTATGATGACAGTTTTTTGTTCTGTTACATTTTTTATACTTTGCTCTGTGTACCATACCGTACATCTCTTCTGAAGGTCGACGTGTGTGTGTGTGTGTGTGTGTGTGTGTGTGTGTGTGTGTGTGTGTGTGTGTGTGTGTGTGTGTGTGTGTGTGTGTGTGTGTGTGTGTGTGTGTGTGTGTGTGTGTGTGTGTGTGTGTGTGTGTGTGTGTGTGTGAATTTCCTGTTAGTGCCCGTGAAGAGAGCAAGGCAACATGGTATGATTTTGGATAAGTGCAGTCTCTCCTCACTTAAGAGAATACTGCAGACTTCCTGTATCTCATCCGTTGCTGTATATTTAAATAGTCATTTACATTTTAGTCATTTAGCAGACACTCTTACCCAGAGCGACTTACAGTAGTGAGTGCATACATTTTCGTACTTTTTTGTAATCAAAATATAATAATCAAACATAATTTAATAGCCCATTTATGCAATGAGGAGGTTGCTAATTACAGTTGTCCCTATTGGATATATACTCAAATTTTGGGAATAGAGTCAAAATGAATGTGTGTTTTGCCTCAAGTGTAATATTTAATTGACAGTTAGTGACAGATAATATCATGTCACCCTTTATCAATGAAAACCAATTAGTGGACAGACAAGTTAACTTTTTTAAAACAACAGATGACTTTGAGGAAATTCCCCCCATACACAGACAATATTGATCTGACTTATTGTAGAACATACTGCCAGACTGCTTGGAAAAATAAGTCCATTTTGCAAGTGCCTCTACTACAAATGTCAGCATTTTTGGTGCATACGTATGTATTTATTGTTATTTTAAAAATCATAAGCACATATTAGTATTTTGCCGTCTTTTCATTGCATCTGTCAAAGGTGTAAGGTGCAAAAGCTATTTCTGCTATCAATATTTCCCTATAGGATTGGAAATAAATACTATGTGTCATTATTTCATTTTGGTTCTGTAGGTTGTCAGGAATCCAACTCAAGTCACAAAGTTGATGATTTCCTGGTTGACCATGCAGAATAGTACACTCATAATATTTAAAAACATTTTTTCATCCTGATCATTTCCTGTATTAGTTTTGGTTTTAAAGGCGCAACTTTGCTCAATGTGCATTTCCTGATGATGACTAATGCCTGTGCAGAGTATGCTAAACACCGCCTGTATCATAATTTATTTGTTAATAGGAAGTAGTCAATACTGTTGCATCTGGATCAATTATAACCATTGTTCCTCTGTTTTTGGTTCCCCCATATTTAGTTTTGTTGATATTTCTTAGACATAAGTAACCATTGTATTTCAACAAGTTAGCAAGTGTTGTGGTCCGTTATTTGTCCAAATTACCAGTGTTTTGGTTAGTTGTGCTTCATGATAGCAAGTGCCAAGGATCTTCACATTGGGCCTATTTGCCGTTGACTGTATGATTATGAATTTGCTATTATGTCCTCAGTTTACACTGATGCTCCAAATGTTGTTCTTGGTGTTTTCAGCCTTCATAGAAATTAAATCATTTTTATTATAAATCAAGTATTGGGTATCATTGTGCAGTCACCAAATATATTTGTATACAAATAAATGTACTGCATTGTAAAATGCGTGTCTGAGATGTATGTCACTAAGAACAACTTGGTACAGTCTTGTGAAAATGATTTGAACTATGGTCAATGATGGTTGCGCATGAAGCACAGTTGAAACATTGGAAATAGCGCCATCCATCGGAACTTCTAACCAAATGGATGACATTTGTTAAGGGGTCCGGTGGAAGCGCGCAACTGTATACAGTATAATCCATTGATGCATGCATGCTCCATGGTGGAAACATGATATGCTTTTATGTTTCAGGCCAGCGGAAGGAATAGGCTTTGAGAGACGTTTCGGGGTAACCGAATTATGCACCACAGTGCTCATGAATGCACCCTACGTTAATTATAGCCTAGGCCTAGCCTAAGTGTTTTAAGATAATAATTGGTAGGGAAAGTTAATAAACAAGCAGCATGGGATGTGGCCTGCAAGGGTGCCATTGCTCTCCGGTGACAAGTGGACTGTTTTTAAACCTTCCTTCTAAATAAGGAAGAAGCCTGTCAGACATATGACCACCGACCCAATTTGGGAGCTGCCAAAGTGTCCATCATGTCCCGCAGTTGCTTAACGCCACCCAATGAGGTCGTTCCCTTCCTCAGTTTCACGGGCGCTGTGACAGTGTTCCCTTGAACTCTCCACAGACGAGGCACTGCAGTCCAGCGACTATTTTCTTGCTTGCTTGCAACTTCACTCTCTCCATCCTCGACCCTTGTATTATTCGACGAGGCAGCGGTAAAGTCAGCATGACGTCATCTAGAGATGAGAGAGCCTGGCAAGGTGAAACAGGGTTTTGGTGAGTGGTATTCTCCGCGGCCTGCGTTGCCTACAGAGAGAGAGGCGCGGAGCTACAAAAACATGGTAATCATCACCGCCACCACCTCAAGCTCTGCCGCGCACTCTCGAATTTCTACTCCTCTGCACTGGGGCTCTCGTTTCATGCCCAGAGTTCATATCTGCGTTCCAAAAATAATCCTCTGCCAGCATGCCAAAGGAAGAAAAACAAGAAGAGTGGTATTTTTAGGGCCATTCATTTTGACCACGTGCCCCGAAGGTAAACCGGAAGGCCATTGCGCAAAGGCTCCTCATCAGTATGTCTTACGAGGCCAGCACGCACTGGACGTTGACTGAGGTTGTTCTCTTGGGGTTCCTAGTGGGGATTGTGTCATCATATCCTATTCCAAACAGGACAAATGCAACTTTATTGGAGAAAAGATGGGAGACCCTCTTCTCCCGCTCCATTCTGGGCATCTCGGGGGAGAGATCGGACCTGAACTGGGAGAGTGACTATTTGCTAGGTATCAAAAGAGTGCGGAGGCTCTACTGCAACGTGGGCATCGGGTTTCACCTCCAGGTCCTCCCAGACGGCAGGATAAATGGTGTACATAATGAAAACCAGTACAGTGAGTTGCTTCCACAGATGTAATGCAATAGACATCACATAAAGGGGTCATCAATAAGTATGCATCAAACAGCGGCTATAGCCCATATTTTGCATGATGTGTCATAAGCCGCGAAGGGAGCATTGAATGTCTTCTAGAGCAAAGACAGATCTATTAAAAACACTATCCACCAGTGCTAAATTTCTCCCTAAGCTCAAACATGACATGAATGTATGGACGTATTTAGACAACAACTTATTTTTACACTGGCACCTACAGCGGCCCAGAAACGAACAGTCACCGACACCGTACATGTCCAAAAGGGCAATTATTACATGATAGCCTAAACTGAGCAAATGTCGAAAATTGAACGTGGGAATGTATTTAGAACAAAGACTCAGCATCCTGCGTAGCAACCTGCAAGGTTACACCCACATATGTAGAGCACATGCAAGCTATAATCTAGCCTACAACCAGTTTGAACCATATTTTAGCCAATCTGATCCGATGTGTTTTCAATGTCTAATATCTGGTATTTTGTTCAATTAGGTCTATTAGAGATCTCAACGGTAGAGCGAGGAGTGGTTAGCTTGTATGGGGTGAGAAGTGAGCTGTTTGTCGCAATGAATGGCCGAGGAAGGTTATACGGAACGGTAGGTATGCACAGTATTACATTTATCGACATGCAATATTTGTTTTAATGGTTTCGCGTGGCATTTGCTATTATGATTGATCGGGTTTTATTTGCATGTCATTTAAAGCTATTGGGTGTGCCTATCTTAACATGTGCTGTGAATTATGGGAGAAGACATGCTAGTGGAATGCTATTTTGGTATTTTCAATGGTTCATTATATATATATTTAGCCTTTCTTGTTATGCGTTCGTATGAAATTGTAGGCAGTAAATTAGCTAGGGGTCTGTTCATGGTCGACTTGTCTTGGGCAATAATGATGAGGTTAACAGACGCGTAATTGTGTCACGCTCTGTAATATCTCCCCGACACTCCAGAATTTGTCATCGTGACTTGGGACCATTTGCAATTCGGCCTTTAAATATTAATATTATTTACATGTTAGGTTACACTTGTAGGCTATGCCTATCACTGAAGCCCCGTTTATACCCGGTGCTAATATGGGACGTTTGTCCTGATGTTGTCTACATTCTAATTAGAACCAGGTATAAACGGGGCTTGAGTGAAGTGCGTCCTCTGACTATGGACGTTTTATTTTTTTATTTTATTTCACCTTTATTTAACCAGGTAGGTCAGTTGAGAACAAGTTCTCATTTGCAACTGCGACCTGGCCAAGACAAAGCAAAGCAGTGCGACAAAAACAACACAGAGTTACACAGTAAATAAACAGTCAAAAACACAATAGAACATCTATATACAGAGTATATACAGAGACGTTGAACCAATAGTTTAGAGTTAGGCTTGAGTTAGTCTCCAACAGGTCTGTAGCTCGCAGCCCACCTATGAGTAGCTCACCAAACAATTCTGAAACTACACTGAACAAAAGTATAAACGCAACATGATACAATTTCAAAGATTTTACTGAGTTACAGTTCAAATAAGGAAATCAGTCAATTTAAATAAATTAATTTGGCCCTAATCTATGGATTTCACATGACTGAGAATACAGATATGCATCTGTTGGTCGCAGAAAGGTAGGGGCATGGATCAGAAAACCATTCAATATCTGGTGTGACCACCATTTGCCTCATGCAGCACAACACATCTCCTTCACATAGAGTTGATCAGGTTGTAGATTGTAGCCTGTGGAATGTTGTCCCACTCCTCTTCAATGGCTGTGCAAAGTTGCTGGATATTTTTTAGGGACCTGGAACACGCTGTCGTACACGTCGATCCAGAGCATCCCAAACATGCTCAATGGATGACATGTCCTGTGAGTATGCAGGCCATGGAAGAACTGGGACATTTTCAGCTTCCAGGAATTGTGTATAGATCCTTGCTACATGGGCCATGCATTATCATGCTGAAACATGAGGTGATGGCGGCAGATGAATTGCACGACAATGGGCCTCAGGATCTCGTCACGGTATCTCTGTGCATTCAAATTGCCATTGATTAAATGTAATTGTGTTCGTTGTCCGTAGCTTATGCCTGGCCATACCATAACCCAACCGCCACCATGGGGCACTCGGTTCACAACGTTGACATCAGCAAACCGCTCTGCCATCTGCTGTTACAGTTGAAACCGGGATTCATCCGTGAAGAGCACACTTCTTCAGCATGCCATTGCCCACTGAAGTTGCTTATGACGCCAAACTGCATTCAGGTCAAGACCCTGGTGAGGACAACAAGCACCTAGGTGAGCTTCCCTGAGACGGTTTCTGGCAGTTTGTGCAGAAATTCTTCAGTTGTGCAAACCCACAGTTTCATCAGCTGTCCAGGTGGCTGGTCTCAGACGATCCAACAGGTGAATAAGCCAGATGTGGAGGCTGGCGTGGTTACATGTGGTCTGCGGTTGTGAGACCCGTTGGACAAGTTTTCTAAAATGACGTTAGAGGCGGCTTATGGTAGAGAAATTAACATTCTGTTCTCTGGCAACAGCTCTGGTGGACATTCCTGCAGTCAGCATGCCAATTGCATTCTCTTTCAAAACTTGAGAAATCTGTGGCATTGTGTTGTGTGACAAAACTGCTCATTGTAGAGTGGCCTTTTATTGTTCCAAGCACAAGGTGCACCTGTGTAATGATGTTGCTGTTTAATCAGCTTCATGATATGACACACCTGTCAGGTGGATGGATTATCTTGGCAAAGGAGAAATGCTCACTAACAGGGATGTAAACAAAATTGTGCACAAACTTTGAGAGAAATAAGCTTTTTGTGCATATGAAAAATGTCTGGGATCTTTTATTTCAGCTCATGAAACATGTGACCAACAATTTCCATGTTGCGTTTATATTTTTGTTCAGTATACATGCAATTTTCACAAGTATCAGACTCTGCAAGCTCCCAGCTAGCCTACTATCTAATCAACGCAACATTGACATTATCCCACCCCAGGTTAGCCACTATTGGCCAAACCTAACACAATATCTGCCAATTAATTTCCAGCAATATTGCCCCTGTCTGTCTGTGGTGCACGTGTTTGTCTATCACTCCGTGTGTAGCCAGTTGACGTGTTAACCATCTTGTGACTTAACAGAAATACTTTCCCCAAAACCTTCTCAATTAAATGTTAACTGCAAAGGTGGTTTACCTGGCAGAAGTATATCATGAGTAAGTATATAATTTGTATCTATTATGTGTTATTTGCAAACTTTGCCATTAAATGAGCAGCAGCAGTACAGAACCGTGCTAGATCGGCACATTTGATGACACATTCCTTGCTTGCTAGATGCGCAATTAAAGGACCAGATGCGCAATTAAAGGGGAATCTTCCAGACCCACAAACAATTGTCTTCTGATGTGTTTTAAGCATTAACATGGACTCAGAATGTTCCAATTTCGTTGTTTCTCTATGAACAATTGTAATTTTGATAGTTACAATTTTTCAACCACTCCACAGATATCATTTTAACAAACGATAGTTTTGGCAAGTCGGTTAGGACAGCACATACACCGTGTTGTGGTGGTTACCTCCATGTAACCACCACAACTTGAACTTCCTTGAGTGCATAGCATTTTAAAGCAGTTTGATCCTTTCCTGCAGAAGTACACAGCCCCATCGAACAGTTGAAGTCGAAGTTTACATACACTTAGGTTGAAGTCATTAAAACACATTTTTCAACCACTCCACAGATTTCATGTTAACAAACTATAGTTTTGGCAAGTCGGTTAGGACATCTACTTTGTGCATGACACAAGTAATTCTTCCAACAATTGTTTACAGACAGATTACTTAATTTATAATTCACTATATCACAATTCCAGTGCGTCAGAAGTTTACATACAGTCGTGGCCAAAAGTTTTGAGAACGACACAAGTATTGGTCTGCACAAAGTTTGCTGCTTCAGTGTTCTTAGATCTTTATGCCAGTAGTTACTATGGTACACTGAAGTATAATTACAAGTATTCCATAAGTGTCAAAGGCTTTCATTGACAATGACATTCAGTTTATGCAATGAGTCTAAACTGAATGTCAAGAGAATATTTGCAGTGTTGACCCTTCTTTTTCAAGACCTCTGCAATCCGCCCTGGCATGCTGTCAATTAACTTCTGGGCCACATCCTGACTGATGGCAGGCCATTCTTGCATAATCAATGCTTGGAGTTTGTCAGAAGTTGTGGGTTTTTGTTTGTCCACCCGCCTCTTGAGGATCGACCACAAGTTCTCAATGGGATAAAGGTCTGGGGAGTTTCCTGGCCATGGACCCAAAATGTTGATGTTTTGTTCCCCGAGCCACTTAGTTATCACTTTTGCCATATGGCAAGGTGCTCCATCATGCTAGTAAAGGCATTGGTCGTCACCAAACTGTTCTTGGATGGTTGGGAGAAGTTGCTCTCAGAGGATGTGTTGGTGCCATTCTTTATTCATGGCTGTGTTCTTAGGCAAAATTGTGAGTGAGCCACTCCCTTGGCTGAGAAGCAACCCCACACATTAATGGTCTGAGGATGCTTTACTGTTGGCATGACACAGGACTGATGGTAGCGCTCACCTTGTCTTCTCCAGACAAGGTGTTTTCCGGATGGCCCAAACAATCGGAAATGGGATTCATCAGAGAAAATGACTCTACCCCAGTCCTCAGCAGTCCAATCCCTGTACCTTTTGCAGAATATCAGTCTGTCCCTGATGTTTTTCCTGGAGAGAAGTGGCTTCTTTGCTGCCCTTCTTGACACCAGGCCATCCTCCAAAAGTCTTTGCCTCACTGTGCGTGCAGATGCACTCACACCTGCCTGCTGCCATTCCCGAGCAAGCTCTGCACTGGTGGTGCCCTGATCCCGTAGCTGATTCAACTTTAGGAGACGGTCCTGGCGCTTGCTGGACTTTCTTTGGCGCCCTGACGCCTTCTTCACAACAATTGAACCTCTCTCCTTGAAGTTCTTGATGATCCGATAAATGTTTGATTTAGGTGCAATCTTACCAGCAACAATATCCTTGCCTGTGAAGCCCTTTTTGTGCAAAGCAATGATGACGGCACGTGTTTCCTTGCAGGTAACCATGGTTGACAGAGGAAGAACAATGATTTCAAGCACCACCCTCCTTTTAAAGCTTCCAGTCTGTTATTCTGACTCAATCAGCATGACAGAGTTATCTCCAGCTTTGTCCTCGTCAACACTCTCACCTGTGTTAATGAGACAATCACTGACATGATGGCAGCTGCTCCTTTTGTGGCAGGGCTGAAATGCAGTGTAAATGTTTTTTGGGGATTAAGTTCATTTTCATGGCAAAGAGGGACTTTGCAATTAATTGCAATTCATCTGATCACTCTTCATGACATTCTGGAGTATATGCAAATTGCCATCATCAACACTGAGGCAGCAAACTTTGTGGAGACCAATACTTGTGTCATTCTCAAAACTTTTGGCCACGACAGTACACTAAGTTGACTGTGCCTTTAAACAGCTTGGAAAATTCCAGTTCCATCATGGCTTTAGAAGCTTCTGATAGGCTAATTTACATCAGATGCTGGAGGAAACAGGTACAAAAGTATCTTTAGCCACAGTAAAACGAGCCCTATATCGACATAACCTGAAAGGCCGCTCTGCAAGGAAGAAGCCACTGCTCCAAAACCGCCATAAAAAAGCCAGACTACGGTTTGCAACTGCACATGGAGACAAAGATCGTACTTTTTGGAGAAATGTCCTCTGGTCTGATGAAACAAAAATAGAACCGTTTGGCCATAATGACCATCGTTATGTTTGGAGGAAAAAGGGGGAGGCTTGCAAGCCGAAGAACCCCATCCCAACCCGTGAAGCATGGGGGTGGCAGCATCATGTTGTGGGGGTGCTTTGCTGCAGGAGGGATGGTGCACTTCACAAAATAGATGGCATCATAAGAAAGGAAAATTATTTGGATATATTGAAGCAACATCTCAAGACATCAGTCAGGAAGTTAAAGCTTGGTTGCAAATGGGTCTTCCAAATGGACAATGACCCCAAGCATACTTCCAAAGTTGTGGTAAAATGGCTTAAGAACAACAAAGTCAAGGTATTGGAGTGGCCATCACAAAGCCCTGACCTCAATCCTATAGAACATTTGTGGGCAGAACTGGAAAAAGCGTGTGCGAGCAAGGAGGCCTACAAACCTGACTCAGTTAAACCAGTTCTGTCAGGAGGAATGGGCCAAAATTCACCCAACTTATTATGGGAAGCTTGTGGAAGGCTACCCAAATATTTGACCCAAGTTAAACAATTTAAAGGCAATGCTACCAAATGCTAATTGAGTGTATGTAAACTTCTGACCCACTGGGAATGTGATGAAAGAAATAAAAGCTCAAATAAATAATTCTCTCTACTATTATTCTGACATTTCACATTCTTAAAATAAAGTGGTGATCCTAACTGACCTAAAACAGGGAATATTTACTTGGATTAAATGTCAAGAATTGTGAAAAACTTGAGTTTAAATGTTGTATTTGGCTAAGGTGTATGTAAACTTCCGACTTCAACTGTACATAGTGTATGCAATTAACAACATGTTGACATTAGACATACTCCGGTATTTTTGCAACTAAGTATTTTTTAAACCTCTCGCTTTGGGCTGGATGTGTCAATGTGTAGTTCATACATGCATAATCTATGAGCAGAATTACTGTTTTACCTCAATCAGCCACAAAATCCCTAGTTTGAAAGTGACTGTTTTCTTGAAGCTGTGTCGTGTCATTTTCCCTACATTTCCTACCACGTGGGCCAGCCCCCTAGCAATTTGAGTTCTAACCAATGAGCTTCAGACCCTCAAGAATTTGAGTGACAGCTAGCAAGAGGACTGCCCAGCGTTATCCAATGAGGTTGCAGGGCGGGCCTAATGGTTCAGTGGACACAGCAGAGAGAGGGCAATGACGTGGTGCACATATCTGCACATATGTGACGTAGTACGCAATTTTAGGGGACCACTTTCGGTTTGTGAGTGCAACATCCAGAACTACTGGCTAAAAAGTATACAAAAGTACAGGATCATCTCTTATTATTGCACTAATAACCCATTGGTTAATAGGCTAATTAATTACCCATTTGGGTGAGAAATAAGTTGTACAGCAGTGCTACATGTGTGTAATACTCAGTCATTGAGGTTTTTAAAGGATAGTTCACGTTTACTTCATCTTAATGTACATAAATAAGTCTATAGACCCATTGAGTAAACAAACATGTATTTTTGTTCAATTAGCTGCAGCTTAGCATTGCCTTCATCAAGCACAAACTATGGGAGTGTAGGTAAGGCCCCTGTTAGCATGCTCCCAATAGCATGTGTAAACCTCTCCAAAACAGCAACATTCACAGTGCAATTTATTTTAAATATTGAGTGAGTATGATATCAGTCGATTTCAAGTTTCTATTGTAGTTTTCACAAAAAAATTGAACTTGCTGTAATTTTGGTAAGATATACCCTCAAGGACATACACTGGGGGCCAAAAGTTTGGAATATTACTCATTCAAGGGTTTTTCTTTATTTGCACTATTTTTTACATTGTAGAATAAAACATCACAACTATGACATAACACATATGGAATCATGTAGTAACCAAAAAAGTGTTAAACAAATATATTTTATATTTGAGATTCTTCAAAGTAGCCACCCTTTGCCTTGATGACGGCTTTGCATACTCATGGCATTCTCTCAACCAGAAATACCTCTGCTGCAGAGGATCAGTTCATTAGAGTTACCAGCCTCAGATTGCAGCCCAAATAAATGCTTCACAGAGTTCAAGTAACAGACACATCAACATCAACTGTTCAGATGAGACTGTGTGAATCAACCTTCATGGTCGAATTGCTGCAAAGAAACCACTACTAAAGGACACCAATAAGAAGAAGAGACTTGCTTGGGACAAGAAACACAAGCAATGGACATTAGAAATTTGTCCAACCTCAAACAAATGTAGATGGTTTGGAATGAGTCGGACCGCAGTGAAGGAAAAGCAGCCAACAAGTGCTCAGTATATGTGGGAACTCCTTCAAGACTGATGGAAAATAATTCCAGGTGAAGCTGTTTGAGAGAATGCCAAGAGTGTGCAAAGCTGTCATCAAGGCAAAGGTGGCTATTTGAAGAATCTCAAATATAAAGTATATTTTGATTTGTTTAACACTTTTTTGGCTACTACATGACTCCATATGTGTTATGTCATAGTGTTGATGTCTTCACTTTAATTCTACAATGTAAGAAAATGTGCAAATAAAGAAAAACCCTTGAATGAGTAATATTCCTAACTTCTGGCCCCTAGTGTACATGATAAACCATTTTTCTAGAGATGTGCTAGTCTTCAACCCCAAATTTGCTACAATATGTTAGTGCATGGCTCCCCTACTTTACATGTGAACCAATTCTGGATGAGGATGAAATGTATGCATGGCATGTATTTTTCTGTACATCTTGTACAACTGTATCAAACTGGTAACTGTACTAAACATACTTTTTCTTTGACCTTTTCTCCTTTGCTATTTTCAGACAGTCTTCCATGATGAGTGCAAGTTCAGAGAGAGCATGCTGCCAAACAACTACAACGCCTATGAGTCTTCCGTTTACAGAGGCTCATACATTGCTCTCAGTAAGCATGGCCGTCTGAAGAGAGGCAAAAAGGCCACCACTGCCATGACTGTCACACACTTCCTCCCCCGAATATGAGCAAAACTGGCAATAACTCACTTATTTGCACATGTGGATTGTTGTCCAGGTAACATTATACTGTACACACCAATACGAATGGACTGCAAAATAATTAAATACCACTATATGATAGTATTTATTCAGTCTTTATATGTATATTTCGGTAGCTTACTTTGTATTAGAACGTATGGATATGCCATTAATTGCTGCTTATTATTTCAAAATCAGTATTATATAAGGGGTGGAGAAGCTACATCTGGCCCCTTCACTTTATATGGCTGCTTGCCATACATAAATGGTGGAGACCTTGACCTGTCATTGGATGACATCTCAGCTCTAGGAGTGAAATGGATACTTTTTATTACCTCAAAGCGCCACTTCCTGAATGAATTAATGTGTGCATGATATTTCTACTGAGAAGAATACCTGTTTACTTTGAACTTTTGTCATTATCCATCAAGGACTAGACATTTTCCATATTCTGTTTGAACATTATATAATTGTCTAGTAAGGGCAACTAGAGCACTCACCAACTATTTGTTTCCTTGCTTTGTGATGAGGTGGTGGCTGCCTTTGATTCCTACTTGCGACTCCTTCCCTTGCATGCGAGAAACTCTCCCCTCAGTCAGAAATAGGGATGACAGGCAAGTCATCACTCCCTCAGACACTCCGGGGGGCTTTAGCCCAATTCCTAGAGGGCCAAAAGTATCTTCAGTTTTTTTTTCTTTCCAGAATTAGATCAGTTAAGTAATTGAGACTGTGTCGGACAGGCCGGGCCCCTCAGGAGCTCACAGCCATTGGTGTGGGAAGCTAGAACTAGAAACCCACCATCCTAGGGGGACTGACAATCCTGTTTTTTATGAGGCTAGATGGTTTTAATGAGGCTAAGTGTGAGATGGCTTGATGTTTATGCCAGATTGAAATGTGTATGTGTCTGGTCTTGGACTAACTGGGAGCCTGCCATATCGATCAAACAGTTTGGTTCGTTTTTTAAATTGATGAGGGATGAAACCTTAACTTATCCGCTAGTTTGAAAAAAAAATGTTAGCAGTTTTACAGTATCTCAATTTCTGCAGTAAATGTTGAGTTGCATAAATAGTGCTTGTTTTCATGTTCACTCTGTAAATGAGGGTTTGCTATAGGAATATTTACATTGTTTCAAATTAATATTACATTTTTTGAGAAGGTATGCTTATTTCATGCAACCAAGATTTGCTAAAAATATTTCAGGTAGCACAATCTGGCTATTATATATAATATCTGATATTTAGATAATAAGGGTTGTACTCATACATACCTGTTTCTTTCATTGTTTAAACTGGTTATTAAGTTGTAAGATCTTGTGTGAAAGAAAAATGGAAGCAATGTCTCAAAGCAATTCACCTAAGGCTTACAGTAGTGATGTTTGGGCATTGTACAGTATGCAGCATACTTGGAGGCAAACAATTCTACAGTGCTGTACTGACATGCAGAAGAGGGCTTATATGGGAACGTGCATATGGCACCCATTGTTGTTTTAACCTGCTGAGGATGCTGATTATTTTGGACAAGCTACTCCCCAAATTCCTGAGCAGACCCCCCTTGGTTAGTTGACACTGTAAAACCCTTTGTTCAACAACGGTCTTGAGATTCCAGAAGTATCCTTCCTCTCCCATCCGGAGACATTTTAGTCCAAGGTCAGAGTCATAGACCATAGAACTGTGTCTTAGCAGGTGGTGTTCAGGTTGACCCCGGATCACTTTGCCCCTTTGACCTACGCTCGCTCAGTTATTCCTTTATTTATTTATGGATGGTGTGTAGCTCGATGAAAACCTTGCGTGAATGACATAAGGTGATTTTTAGGTGTAAGTGGTATGATTCTGTATCTCTCTTTGACTGGTTGCCAATGAGCATGGACTTATTGGGAATGAAGTGGCATAATATGATTTAAAGATGTATCTTTGGCTATTACAATGCTATAAGTATGTTTGTTGCATCTGAGTTAAATCCATAGGAAATGTTCTTATTCCAACACAGCATTGGTAGCCCACTGTAAAATGGATGTGAGCTGGTTCTTACCCTCACACAAATACTTACAGTAGTAAGAAGAGAAGAAGAGGCTTGATGTCTGGTTGTGATGGAACACAGGATGCATCTGCGTGAACAGCCATCATACTCCGTATTTGCCAAAGAGAAAGCAGAGTTCCTATCAGATCAATTTACCAAACTGAAATTGTCTCGATGTGCTAGCAAGGCACTACTTCCATCAAGGAGGATGGCAGACAATTAAAATATGTAACACAAAGGCTGTTTTGGATGTGGACCGTTATGTGACAAAACATGATTCTATATGGATAACAAGTAGTGCTGTTGCTTGAACCATGGTGCTGAAGGAGTCTATGGCTTGAAAGCAATTGGTGCTCCCAGGAGATATAGCTACTGTAATAGTTATGCAAATTAAGTGTTGCTCAGTCTGCCAAGTAGAGTTATCTCTACATCTAGCACCAGATCAAGCCCACTTTCATTGTCACAATGGATTGATGATCAGTGATTATGGAATGAATGAAAATAAGCTTTTCCACTGTCTTGCATGTGTTGGTCTGGGATGATAACGTAGCAGGATTTGTGGTTTCATTGAATTTGGATGGTGCAACATCTTGCTTTTCCACTGTCTTGCATGTGTCGGTCTGGGAGGATAACGTAGCAGGATTCGTGGTTTCATTGAATTTGGATTGTGCAACATCTTGGACATCTTCTTCTCCCCACAATGTTATCATAAGACATGCAATGTGAATGTTCATGAAGGTGAATAATATTTTTTTGGATAACATCATCCTTATTATTTTTTTTATTTTTTTTGCTGGTCCATATGGGCAACGGGACACTATCATGACAACAAGCAAAATACGCGGACTGAAATAGTGATATTTGGAAGTGTGAGAATTGTGCCTGTCACAATGGCTTCTCGTGTCATAATTGGCACCTAGTTCAGTGTACACCTGTTAGGCCTAACCATAGGTCTTTGTACCAAATGTATTAAAGCTGCTTAAAAAGTGTTAGATACTCAAATGGTGTTCAAGCCTACATTAACTTACAATACAGTGTGTTGCAGGCTCTCCAACTTGTGCAAAGGTGCTATGGCTGGTAGTGATTCTGTGTGTCCCTGTGTGTCGGCAGCTTAAGTTTGTGTTCTCTCAGTTTTATATTCCTGCACTGAGGGCAGTGTGCTTACTTCTGAATCGCCCTACTCTTTTTGAACATATACCTCACCTTCTGCCTTAGTTACGATTTATTGAAATGATTGTAAATTAGTTTGAAATAACAGACTTCTCCAATCATTTGTTTCTGAAAAAATATGATGATGAGTAAGAATACTAATATATAAAAAATGGTTTTCCTTTTATTTTTGTACGTATGTGCTGTGCACAGCAGTCAACTGTATTCCTGAAATTATAATAAAAAATGTTTTATATGGGTTGTTGTTATTTTATGCCTATGGTTCATGTCAATTTTGAACTGGATTTAGAATGATTGAAACTCCTATGTTGATTTGGTCAAGGCCACCCTGAGTATTTTAGATTGAGAAGTAGGTTATTCAAGACAAAATATGCCAGCCATTTACACGTTTCTTTGTGGCAGTTGATAAGTAAATGTAACTATTTAAAGGATTATACTGCAATTCCTTTGGAATTGGAATGGCACATTGGCCAATTACCTTTAACCTTTAAAGTGTGGGGAGGTGGTGAGAATCCCTTGAAATGTAGGATAAACGATTACCTAATACATACATCATTTTTCCGCACATACATCATTCTGTTGAGCTTGACACCTGTTTTTTTTTTTTAGGTTAAAGCGAGAATAATGTATTGTTAGCCTGTTATCTAAAGAGTTTCTGAAACTCAAACTCACATCCGGTCAGCCAAAAAAGTCTCGACAGGATTGGGAAAGTGACAGAGCTGTCAGTCTTCAAATATAACCTTTGGCCTCTTTTCCCGTCAATTGTGTTCAACACTGCAGTTTGAGCACTTCAGGATTAACTTGTGAACCGGCACATTTCCCCACCATGCACCCGGCTCTCCTCGTGATCTGGCTGGCCGCTCTACAACAATCCATTCCGGTGAATTGTTTTCCTTTACACCTAGACCTGTCCCGGCCGCACAGGACAATCAAAGGAACCCGCAAGCGCTCCGAGTCTGGCGATACAGGATATTATTTATGGAAGGTGAATTTGAATGGACATGTAAAGAAAGCCATCTCCACAAACTCTCTCGGTAAGTGTATTTTCTTTAACTTTTCCTACTACCCAGCTAGCACATTTGGTTCCTTGGAAGTTGTGGGAACGTAATATTTTTGCTTCAGATGTGGCACCACAGGTTCTAAAGTGGTGTGAGAAAATTATTGAATGTCTTTTCTGGGGCCTGTGGTTTTTCCTGATCTCATGACCTGGGCCCGGTTTCCCGACAGGGATTAAATTTAGGCTTACTAATGTTTTAACAATGCATCTGTCCTACAGCATGCGTTATTCAAAACGCCACGCAGAGAGAATGTTCGCTATGTGCGTGGTTGATACTGACAGGATCAAAAGAAAGAACACTGCTCTCGGATCACCCTTTCCAATCTTACCTTAATATTTGAATTATTACACAATACTGACGACGGAACAACTAGAGAGATATTGGGGAGGCTTATTCTAATGCTTCCCTATAATAATGCACTAAATCAAAATTTGGCTCATCATTGCACACGTTACACATCATTAAATATATTGAGGCAAAAATTACAGAAAGTAGCGTACAAATGGCTAAATAAAACTCAATTGCATTAGCGTTAAATGTATTTCAATATCATTCAAATATATAGGTCTATGTAGCCTATACTGCATTTCTTTGAATACAGTCATCTTGGCTTTCATTTGAAGTGTCTTTATATACTAAACTTGTTTTGCAAAGAAATGGGCTGCTTTGTATTTGTAGTCACTGTCACACTGCCCAAAGAATTGTCAAAGACTCCAGTCACCCAAGTCATAGACTGTTCTCTCTGCTACCGCACGGCAAGCGGTACTGGAGCGCCAAGTCTAGGACCACACACACTAACACATAGACACTCTCCTACTCTTCACATACGCTGCTGCTACTCTGTTTATTATCTATCCTCAGTAGCGGATTTAGGTACAGGCGGCATGGGCGCCCCTGTGTGCGGGTGGGAGTGAGCGCGGGCGCTGAAGGGGGGGTTCGCCCAGGGCGCCATACAATCTAGAACCGCTACTGTCTATCCTAATTGCCTAGTCACATTTACCCCTACCTATGTACACTGGGGGGCAAAAGTTTAGAATATTACTCATTCAAGGGTTTTTCTTTATTTGCACGATTTTTTACATTGTAGAATAAAAGTGAAGACATCAAAACTATGACATGACACATATGGAATCATGTAGTAACCAAAAAAGTGTTAAACAAATCAAAATATACTTTATTCTTCAAAGTAGCCACCCTTTGCCTTGATGACAGGTTTGCACACTCTTGGCATTCTCTCAACCAGCTTCACCTGGAATGATTTTCCATCAGTCTTTCCCACATACAGTTGAAGTCAGCCAAATACATTTAAACTCAGTTTTTCACAATTCCTGACATTTAATCCTAGTATAAATGCCCTGTCTTAGGTCAGTTAGGATCACCACTTTATTTTAAGAATGTGAAATGTCAGAATAATAGTAGAGAGAAGGATTTATTTCAGCTTTTATTTATTTCATCACATTCCCAGTGGGTCAGAAGTTTACATACACTCAATTAGTATTTGGTAGCATTGCCTTTAAATTGTTTAACTTGGGTTAAATGTTTCAGGTAGCCTTCCACAAGCTTCCCACAATATGTTGGGTGAATTTTGGCCCATTCCTGTTGTAGTCAGGTTTGTAGGCCTCCTTGCTCGCACACGCTTTTTCAGTTCTGCCCACAAATTTTCTATAGGATTGAGGTCAGGGCTTTGTGATGGCCACTCCAATACCTTGACTTTGTTGGCCATAAGCCATTTTGCCACAACTTTGGAAGTATGCTTGGGGTCATTGTCCATTTGGAAGACCCATTTGCGACCAAGCTTTAACTTCCTGACTGATGTCTTGAGATGTTGCTTCAATATATCCACATCATTTTCCTTCCTTATGATGCCATCTATTTTGTGAAGTGCACCATCCCTCCTGCAGCAAAGCACCCCCACAACATGATGCTGCCACCCCCGTGCTTCATGGTTGGGATGGTGATCTTCGGCTTGTAAGCCTCCCCCAAACAGTTCTATTTTTGTTTAATAAGACCAGAGGACATTTCTCCAAAAAGTATGATCTTTGTCCCCATGTGCAGTTGCAAACCGTAGTCTGGCTTTTTTATGGCGGTTTTGGAGCAGTGGTTTCTTCCTTGCTGAGCAGCCTTTCAGGTTATGTCGATATAGGACTCGTTTTACTGTGGATATAGATACCTTTGTACCGGTTTCCTCCAGCATCTTCCACAAGGTCCTTTGCTTTTGTTCTGGAATTGATTTGCACTTTTTGCACCAAAGTACGTTCATCTCTAGGAGACAGAATACGTCTCCTTCCTGAGCGGTATGACGGCTGCGTGGTCCCATGAACGTGGTACCTTCAGGCGTTTGGAAATTGCTCCCAAGGATGAGCCAGACTTGTGGAGGTCTACAATATTTTTTTCTGATGTCTTGGCTGATTACTTTTGATTTTCCCATGATTTCGAGCAAAGAGGCACTGAGTTTGAAGGTAGACCTTGAAATACATCCACAGGTACACCTCCAATTGACTCAAATGATGTCAATTAGCCTTTTAGAAGCTTCTAAAGACATCATTTTCTGGAATCTTCCAAGCTGTTTAAATGCACAGTCAACTTCGGACCCACTGAAATGGTGATTTAGTGAAATAATCTTGTCTGTAAACAATTGTTGGAAGAATGACTTGTGCCATGCAGAAAGTAGATGTCCTAACCGACTTGCCAAAACTATAGTTCTCAGAACGTTATGTGCTAGCTGGGTATGCTTTATTTTATAGTTAACTTAATTTCACACAGTTTTCACACACAAACTAAAGCAACTGTCCTGATAATGTCAACATTAACTAATTCAACAAAGTGCCTTTTATATAGGATTGTTTAATCATTTACCAAAAGGAATAAATTGTCTGTCTCTATTTACAGTATGAAATTGTGACATGTTTTTTTTATTTGTCCATAGTTGTCCTCCCAATAAGAACAGAAACAAGTGACTTTGTGTCAATATTGGACTTGAGAAGTAAACACTTCCTATGTGTGGACGTCAAGGAAAAGTGGTTCAGTTCTGTAGGTATTGCATGGCAAGGTCATACAAGTCAAATCTGCTCTCCCAAATCACTATTAACATTCATTGTATCATTTATTTTTGTAGAGTCAGTTAACCTATTTATGTGAAATTAAAGTTGTGTTTCTGTTGTCACTCCCCACCAGATGATGTTCAGCAGGAAAGAGTGCCTTTTCCAGCACAGGCAGATAGAGAACCATATTGACGTGTTCTATTCATCCAGCAACGGACTGTTGCTCCTACTGGAAGGGGCTGAGATCCCTGTTAAAGGGTATGACTTCTTAAAGAGACACATGTTTTACAGAAGGAAGAGGAGCCTACAGGAGAGCCCAGATGCAGAGTCCCTCATGGAGGATCAGGATGTGGCTATGCAACAGGACCAAGAACGAGCTGGCGCCATTTCCAAGGAGACCATCACTTCTTGTGACGACCCTTTGCGGGTGTTGCATTCCAACAGCCCAGGCAGTCCTATCAAAATGGCTGTGCAAAAGACGGAGAAAGTGGCCCAGGATGGTCTAGCGGTCTAAGCTGATGCCTCCGGCACATGTCTACCATGTCAGCGTCGGTTTGAATCACGTCCTGATTACTGCCCTCTCTATCGTTCCACACGGTCATCCCCTTTCTATCTTAGGACTAGGCAACCCTGTCCCTGGAGTGCTTGCAGGATTTTGTTCCAACTAGGCATCACACCACATCAAATGAGCTAATTGATCAGTTCAGTGATTGACTAAATTTAACACACCTGGTCTTCCAGTTTGGTTAAATCAAAAACATGAAGTGTCAGCGGCACTCCAGATCCAAGGTTGCCTTGTCCTGCTCTAACTGTTCAATAAACTCAGAAAATTGCTTAAAAATATGTTTTCTAAAAAAGGAAAATACAGAGAGAGTGAAGCATTGACCAAGAGCTTGACTGGAAAGGCCAGAGAAATGGGCTTTGAATTTGAAGCTGGTCTGGAAAATGTTTAAACTTTTTGCTAGATAACAACATTAATGGATATACAGTATCGCCATGCACCAGTGCCTCAATCCTCGTGAGTTTGTGATTTGGCAATCGTAGTCTGGATAGAGAGGTCACAATACAACTTGAGAAGGACCATGTTAGATTGAAACAAGGAGGTGAATCAGAAAGATGATCAGTGACCACCATGAGAAACAGTCTTACAGTATATGCTGAGGTAGTGCTTCCTAAGGTCAGGAATGAGTGGATGAGGACGGGTGGATGAGACCATGTGTATAGTGCAGTGAAAAGCCAACCTTTTAGTTATGCAAGGGTGTGATGCACATTTTCACTGGGACCAGAAATCTGCCCTGGCATTTGTAGCACACCGGCCCATTTTTAGCCAGATGATGATCATCTGCACAAAAAAACCAAGTTAGGCAGGCCCACGAGGTAAAAACAAATTGACCAAAATGCCAGATGGCCTGTCCGCACTTTTTAAATATTTACATTGCAAAATACTTTCAAACAGTTTGGTTTTCTGTGTCACGGATGAAAGTCCAATCAAACCATTGTAACGGCTGATCCTGAAAATGTGCAGGCTCATTATGAAATGGGCACTTCTTGTTTTTATAACAGTGTATAAACAGTTCAGGCAGGTCACCCATCATTTCCTTTTCTACATTACATAGAATCGTATATCAATTCATACAGAAAGACATTTGAGTAGCAGTTGATGAGGGGCCTGTTTGGCAGCATTCAACATAATTTGTCCTTTTTGAGTAAGACTGGGTTGAACCAGTGTCATGATGTCCTTTAACCCCTTTAAAAAGTTAAATTTTAAACTGGTTTGGCATTGAGCCTGATGATGTTGCAATAATTAGTTTGAATTAGATTTTGCTATGCATGTCATAATGGACCAACATTTCTGTATGAATTATTGTAATTTTCAAGTAAATATTATTGGATACAACATTTCATTAATGTATTGTAACTTCCATTAATTGCAGACCATTTTTCAATATATTTTATGGAATTACTATATTTTGTCAATCTATATGTTGTGGTGGATGTTCACATTGTTTAAATATGGTAAAAATGCTATATAGAAAAGTATGTGGACACCCCTTCAAATGAGTGAATTTGGCCATTTCAGCCACACCCATTGCTGACAGGCGCACAACGCCATGCAATCTCCATGGACAAACATTGGCAGTAGAACGGTCTTACTGAAGAGCTCAGTGACTTTCAACGGGGCACTGTCATAGGATGCCACCTTCCTAACAAGTCAGTTCGTCAAATTTCTGCCCTGCTAGAGCTGCCCCGGTTAACTGTAACTGCTGTTATTGTGAAGTGGAAACGTCTAGGAGCATCAATGGCTCAGTCGTGAAGTGGTAGGCCCTAAAAGCTCACAGAATAGGACCTCTGAAACACAGCGAATACAAATTGTCTGTCCTCTGTTGCAACACTCACTACCGAGTTCCAAACTGCCTCTGGAAGCAGTGTCAGCTTAATGAAATAGGTTTCCATGGCCGAGCAGCCGCACACAAGCCTAAGATCACCGTGTGCAATGCCAAGTGTCGGCTGGAGTTGTGTAAAGCTTGCCGCCATTGGACTCTGGAGGAGTGGAAACGCGTTCTCTGGAGTGATGAATCATAGTGCCAACTGTAAAGTTTGGTGTAGGAGGAATAATAGTCTGGGGCTGTTTTTCATGGTTTGGGCTAGGCCCCTTAGTTCCAGTGAAGGGAAATCTTAACGCTATAGCATACAATGAGATTCTAGACAATTCTGTGCTTCCAACTTTGTGGCAACAGTTTGGGGAAGTCCCTTTCCTGTTTCAGCATGACAATGCCCTTGTGCACAAAGTGAGGTCAATACAGAAATGGTTTGTAGAGATCGGTATGGAAGAACTTGACTGGCTTGCACAGAGCTCTGACCTCAACTCTATTGAACACCTTTGGGCTGAATTGGAATGCTGACTGCGAGCCAGGCCTAATCGCCCAACATCAGTGCCCAACCTCACTAATGCTCTTGTGGCTGAATGGAAAAAAGTCCTTGCAGCAGTGTTCCAACATCTAGCGGAAAGCCTTCCCAGAGTGGAGGCTGTTATAGCAGCAAAGGGTAACAAACTCCATATTAATGCCCATGATTTTGGAATGAGATGTGTGACGAGCAGGTGTCCACATACTTTTGGTCATGTAGTGTATATCAAAGGTTGTGTTTCGCTGTCATTTGACCCAGACCAAATGTTAGCTGGTGCTGGACACCATTAGGAAAAAGCAATGAGCCATCACAATATAATATATATTTATTAAAATGTATTCACATATTGTTATTTATATTGTGTAATGTTTTGTATGGATGCTGGCTGTCTTATCATAAAATATACACTACCGTACAAAACTCAAAAGCTGAAATTTGAATTTCAAGTACAGTGCTGTAGGTTTTTAACAAGTCAGCTGGTTATGCACAGCACAGTGACGGAATGGAAAAGCTTCAAAATATGATTGTTTATTTTCTCAGTCTTCATTGTTTTACATAATGTACATTATGATGCTATCAGTCAAAACAAATACATATTTGCCTTCAAATAATTTTAAATGACTAAACCAGATTCCTATGTGTAGTGTGTGTATCTCTTAGTCAGCCCGATTCACACTCTAGAGGCCAAGGTGAGTCAGGCCAAGCTGTAGTGGGCTGGCCTGGTTACGTATCTACCATAGTTGCTGGAACCATGCTGGAAAGGACATTGTTAAAATCAAATATCCTAAACAGCACAGTGTGGTTCTAGTCTGCCCTATAGTTTGAACCAGGTGATTATTTCCTTCAATCCCCTCCACTCTACCCCTCCTTTTAGATGTGCTCGCACCTGTTGATGAAGACACAGCGAATGGCTGATAGGGTGATGCCTGCATCCCCTTTTGTCACAGTGAAGATAAACCGACATATGCCCGTGTTGGGACAGAGAGCGATCACATGGGACATGTCTAACCCCTGGGGTAAAGGACACTTTAGCTCGTCCACAAGGTAGCGCATGGCCACACGTATGAGGGCCCCATGGCTGACCACCAGGGCATGGGCAGGTACATCTCTGATCCCATCATCCGGCTTGCCTGTGAGAGCCCCCTCTGGCATCCCTGTCTCCCTCTGTCCTGGTCTGCAGTGGTCAGCCACCATCCGCTGGAACAGGTGCTCCAAAAAATCTTTGATCCGCATCTTCATCTAACACAGAACAAAGCAACTCTTATTCATCCTTCTCCTTCCCTTCCTCCACCCACACAACAGACTGGTTGACACCATCTTGATGGAGGGGCCTACAGCTTGGCTTGGGTGGCTAGAGTGACACTGAGGCCCTTATGTCACATAAACTAGCTGTTGGATCACACTGACACTGAATGTGTCCTGCAAGCTGAGTCCTAATTGGTAAGTCAATGTATGTTCTTGGTCTCAATAGAACATTCTCCCACACTGTAAATTAGTATTCTCCAACTGAAGTAGTGATTTTTCAATCGAGACCTTGTGTGGCACCAAAAGGCTATGTGCTTTTATCCCCACTTCAAAAGCATCAAGCAGACAAACCTCAAGCAAATTAATTTGATGAAGGGATCTGTTATGAAAAACATTGGACATCTTCAGAGTCAAGGATGGTTTACCCTGTGGAAAGCATGCCAAAGGTGCCATCTAGTGTGCTAAAATGTATTGCATTTGGTTTCCCATTAGTAGTATTTCAGAAAGCGAGAGAGTGATGTCCTCAGGATCCCCCAGAGTACCTCACCTGTTCTATAGTCTCTCCCCCTGGAGGAGTGAAGTCCAGCCACGACTGACCAGCCGCTGTAGCCTTGTTCTTCATGTCCACCACCCGGCCACCCTCGGCACTCCCAAAACTCTGAAAAATAACAGGCTCTTTACTGGATGGCTTTGAGTTCAAAAACACACATGATCATTAGACTGTACACATACACGCACCCTCGTGCACAAACACACACACACACACACACACACACACACACACATACACACATACACACACACACATACTTACCCGCTCTTTAAGTGATGGATCGGTGACAATTTCTAGGCCAGAGCAACTACTGTTGTGTTTTACAATCGCCTCGCAAGTCTGTAACAAAACAGATAAAACAACAATTCACATGCATCTTTCTAAGGAGAGGTTTTTTTTTCATAAACTTCTACCTGCACAATAACATTTAATCCGCGGGCCATCCCAACACATAATAATATTCTAAAAGGTGCTATGAGGTCTATGACATCATCACCACTCACCTGGCGGGCACGGGCCATGTCACTGACAAACACATTGGTGAACTTGACGTCTCTGAGGTATTTTCCAGCAGCCTCTGCCTGCTGCATCCCTATGTCTGATAGAGACGAGTCTATCGCCTGACCTAGGGGATTGGGAAATGCCCAGGATTGGATTGATACTTTAGGCCTCAGTGATATGCCATTCAAACATGAAATCTAGGGGGTTCTCCGAGGAGAGCAAAATTCAGTTGGTAGTACAGTTACCGAAAAAGATTGGAATCCACTGCTCTAATGTATCCAAAACAGTAGCACCAAAGACACAGGTGTGCTTTTATAGTAAATCATACCTTGTAAAAGGCCCTTTTTATTCCATTCTGTTTCACCACTGAGGGGACAAAAACAATCTGTAAGCATGTAATAAGACAATAATAACATAGAATACAATTCAATACAGAAGACATTAGCCGCATCTAATGAGAAATACATGTACATGCATGGTTTAATTAGTAGTAGGGTATTTCTCTTTAGTTATACTGTATGACTATTGAAACAGTGATAAGACTTGAACAGGACTGCTGTAACTCATTGACATTTCATGAGAAGCAGGGCTGAATATTCGCAGTCTGACCTTTATCTGGACGTCCACTCCAGCCGCTGGAGACTGGAGTAATGTGACACCAGCTTAGCGCAGAGCGTCTGTGGCAGTGGCCGTGCATCGATAGCACGCAAGCCATTCAAATTCAAAATTATACTATGATAAGCATTCACCCGTTTTTGACCTGCACCTTGTCAATAACCATACACTGTAGGTAGCAACACTATCGGGCTACAGTCTACAGTTGCATTGCAAATGAACTGAATAGTAATGAAGCGACCGCTAGTATCTTCGGAATAATACACACTTACTGTCGAACTATCGTTATGCCAAAGGTAAGCATTGCTATGCTTTTAAATTTCAGGTAGTTGATGGACTTGAAATCACAATTCTTCAATATTAACTTTCTTCCTGTCACGGGCAAAACACAGTACGAGCACGTCTGTGTATATGGTAATGACGCGAGGACGCTCTGCAATATGATTGGCCACGTCCCTTCAAGTACAGGAATGACGTCAAAAAGGTAAGATATAATTTTATCCGGTGTATTTAATGTCTATACATTATTAGTGGTTCACAGTGAAGCTGTGAAACCTATTGTTATTCTTAGATGTTTTTATTTTCCTATAGTCAAATCACTCAAGCATAGATTGGTAACTTTATTTTTCTAATTTGGCACACATAAACTAGAGGTCATGAGTAACTTGGTCAAAACAATGGCACCGACTGGCCTATAGGTGGCGCTGTCATAAGTGGTCTCACTTAAACAGTCACATCTGCTGCCCCGTTTACCTAGAGACTTGAAACGTTATGTGTGGGTGTCTTTCCTCATGCTGAACAAATTTGTATCAATGACCCATAAGGTCCGTCAGGATACATTTTCCTCCATTTTGGAAAACCTTTGAAAAACTGTTTCTCATTAACCATACGTCCAAACAACACAAATCGGTATGTAAACCCATGGTACTTAGTTGGAGAAAAGCTAAGGGGTTGGTTAAGAGATAGCTGAGTTATTGATAAATCAGGAAATCTGATTTTACGTGTCCATTTTTGCACTCCAGACTGTCTTTTGTGTATTTTCGTTCTAGCATTTTGCACATGCCCTGTGTTTTTTCGTAGCTTCTTGACAAAGAAATTTCCCCTCAGGAATTAATAAAGTATCTATCTATCTATCTATCTATCTATCTATCTATCTATCTATCTATCTATCTATCTATCTATCTATCTATCTATCTATCTATCTATCTATCTATCTATCTAGCACTTGTTAGCTGCTTTTGCTTCACTGTGCGGACCAACTCATCTCAAACCATCTCAATTGGGTTGAGGTCGGGAGATTGTGGAGGCCAGATCATCTGATGCAGCACTCCATCACTCTCCTTCTTGGTCAAATAGCCCTTACACAGCCTGGAGGTGTGTTGGGTCATTGTCTTGTTGAAAAATAAATTATAGTCCCACTAAGTGCAAAACCAGATGGGATGGCATATCGCTGCAGAATGCTGTGGTAGCCATGCTGGTTAAGTGTGCCTTGAATTCTAAATAAATCACTATTAGTGTCACCAGCACACCACCACCTCTTCCTCCATACTTCACAGGGGGAACCACACATGCAGAAGATAATCCGTTCACCTATTTTGCATCTCACAAAGACACAGCGGTTGGAACTCAAATTTGGACTCATCAGACCAAAGGACAGATTTCCACCGGTCTAATATCCATTGCTCAAGCAAGTCTCTTCTTCTTATTGGTGTCCTTTAGTAGTGGTTTCTTTGCAGCAATTCGACCATGAAGGCCTGATTCACGCAGTCTCCTCTGAACAGTTGATGTTGAGATGTGTCTGTTACTGCAAAAACTGAAGCATTTCTTTGGGCTGCCATTTCTGAGGCTGGTAAGTCTAATGAACTTCTCATCTGCAGCAGAGGTAACTGTGGATCTTCCTTTCCTGTGGCGGTACTCATGAGAGACAGTTTTATCATAGTGCTTAATGGTTTTTGCGTCTGCACTTGAAGAAACGTCTTGACATTTTCCAGATTGACTGACCTTCATGTCTTAAAGTAATGATGGACTGTTGTTTCTCTTTGCTTATTTGAGCTGTTCTTGCCATAATATGGACTTGGTCTTTTACCAAATATGGCTATCTTCTGCATATATTTTTTTTGGGGTGGAGCTTTCCTGTTTTGCATGTTATTTTGTCATTAATACGTGTCACATATCAGTTTGCAAACAATGTAAAAAAAAAAAAAAAAAAAAGAAGATATATAATTGAGTTAATAAATCTCCAAAATGCAGATGTTTCAGCCTAGCTCAGTGCTTTCTGTATGGTGGGGCAAACCAGTAGAAAATACGGAGCGTTGCGCCGTGATTGGCTCAGTGTTCTGTCACTCATGTGGATACTACGTCACCGCCAAGTCTAAGGGTAGAGCTAGAAAATTCAAGCCCCTTGGGGGCTGCCATAGAGTTACATTATAAGTGCCCATCCAAGAAGGCTCAAGGTCATTGGCCACAGATAAAATGACTTCAAATTACATTATAAAATCCTTTTTAATCCTTGTCATATGAAGAGAAATAATGAAGAGAAATTATAGATAAAACGTATCGGTGCTCATCGGCCATTGGACATAAACATTACACAACAAGTTGGACATCGCAAATTCAACAATGAGTGGTTTGGAAGGAATCAGTGACAGTGGATAACTGCAAGCATTGCAAAGCAATCACTAGCCTGCTATTCAGGGGATTGGCGGTGTGGTCCCAAATCTGGGATTAAGGGGCTCTTTACCAAGTTTAAAATGATAAACATATATTTTTTGGCTTACTACATAATTCCATATGTGTTATTTCAAAGTTTTGATGTCTTCACTATTATTCTACAATGTAGAAAATAGTAGAAATAAAGAATGGAATGAGTAAGTGTGTCAAGCTCTGGTCATAGGGAAGACTTTGGCTCCTCTAGTTATTTATGGTCAGAGCCTGACAGATCTAGGTTTTATTTATCTATGTTGATTTTGTGTTGGTCCCCAATTAGAGGTTCAGGTGTTTCACCTGTCTGGTGTGGATCATTGTTTTTGCTTCTTGGTCTGACACTCGTTTGTGCGTTCGTGACAAGGTGTGTCCAAACTTTTGACTGGTACTGTATATTAAACACAGGAAAATCAAATTTGTGACTGTACTGGGCCTTTAACAGGTCCCTAAAGAGTTTATGAGTGAGAGAAGATTTTATTAGTAAGATAATAAAGCAATTTGTCATAACCATAAAGAGAGCAGGGACAACGGATTTCATTCATGGTGAGTTTATTGATGGTACTGCATGCCTTGATCCTTAACAACACTTACTGATCCTTTCAAACAGACCAATAAAGAGCTGACTAATCATAAACAGAAGTTGTCAATACAGAACTTTGAAACCCCCACCACAGCCTAACAAGAGTGCTTTAGGGCCTAGGAGACAAACTCAGACAGACACCAATTCCCCACTTGCCTAAAATTGGACTGATTATAGTGTGTTTAAACTTCTGAGGATGTCATACAGGGGAAGCAACAGAAATAACCACATTGACCCAATTTGTTTGTCTACCACCCAGTTTATTTAAGCTGTCTATGTTCTTAATGGAAGGTTTTGGTTGGTATTCAAGCAGAGGGTAAACATGATGTCCGTCGTCTTAGTTTTTGTTTTTAATGAGTATTTATTTTAGCCCTTCACAAGACTGCAGCCTGCCACCTGCCACACAATCTAAGCTCAACTCCACTAACATCTCCCCAGTCCTCTTGGTTTCATGATTACAGCATCCTCTAGTGTTCACCTCACTGTATGTTCACAATCACATCTCACAATCTGCTCCACTAACCATAATGACATACAAAAAGAAAACAGAAGTGAGAAAAACATTGGACTGATATGGTGTCACACTCTTTAAAGCAGAAGTTTATTGAACAGAGGTTGTGCAACAGACATTTTTGAGGTACATGATGTAATTTCTAGTGGAAGGGGACAACTAAAGAGAAATCCACGCTGTTGAAACACACTTCCTCATGTCAGATACAGTATGTGGTGAGGTGTTTGATTGATTAGTTTAGCCATTTTGTATTGGTTTTCCAGAAAATAAAACCTGGCACACACCAGGTCAACTAAGCTCATCAAATCAAGCTTAGGAACAAAATCTATTGACATTCAACGTAATTGGTACAAACCATGTAATCATCAATGATATTTGAAACATTTTCACATTTGTCTTTGCAATGAACGTCACGAGTCTCACATTTAGCACTACCATGAACATGGTATCACTTTAAACTGACAGAGGAAGTGGTGACTGGTTGTTGTGTCCCCTCCACTAGGGTTTAAGTCCAGGTGGGAGCCTTGCATGTATGCCGCCCAACATGGTCAGTACATTTCACAACAGCAAAACTGCTTTCTACTGTACTGTTACCCTTCCCAGGCTCCCTAAAAACGGTAAAGTTGTGAGGTATTGAGATATTATTTATTTTGTCCAGTAAACCTGAGGTATAGAGATACCGCATTTGCAGAATGTGACTGAGAAAGGAGAGCAAAATAGATAGAAAGAAAAATAAAACATGCTATCTAAGCAAACTGTACAAAGAACATTTCCAGTCGAATACTTATTTCATGTTCTTCTATTACCATCTACTTCAGTATTCTGAATGAATCTCTTAAGCGGTAAAATAATTATATTATAATACAAATGTTTATAAAATAGCAGCACACTCAAGTGACATCACAACTAAGTCGTTATTTTTTTATATATAAGAATGAAACAAAATCGTAGCTTTTAGCAGCGCAAAAATACAATAATAACTCAATACAAATATTGACACTTTATGATGTCTTCACACCACCTCCAACTCTCTTCACTTTGGAATACAGTATCTAACCCCTTACAAACACTCCACAAACTCTTTTAGGTTTGGACACCCCATAAAAAACCCCCCACAACTTTAAGGAGGTGTATTTACAAATTCAAACCTAACACAGTCCAAAAACAAAACAAACCATAATCTTTCAGAATAGAGCTTGCAAACAACAACAAAAAGGCTGACATTCTTGACATTGATGAACATGGGCTAGTTTTGTTGAGAGGTTGAAGATGGCCCGGTTTATAAGATGGTTATAAGATGGTTTCTCGAAAACGTTAGCCTGCTAAAACACTGAATCCTCAACTTCCCCTCATACCTACCTACCACACACACACACACACACACACACACACACACACACACACACACACACACACACACACACACACACACACACACACACACACACACACACACACACACACAAACAAACGCTCAAGCACACCCACACAAAAAAAACACACACCAAAGCCCCAATCCCCCTTTAAATGTAGCATTGATAATTCTGTGTGAGTCAAAGGAAAGCTACCTTGTGCTGGCAATGTACCCATTTGGGTAACTGATTGAACCCCATGCCAATGAAGTGACTGAAGCAGCAAATCACTCGGAAGGAGAGGGGTTCACACAGAGACAGCTACACAGAGGTATCACCTTAGACAACAGGCCAGGCTCTACTGAGGAAAACCATCCATAAGGTAGCCTTGAATATAGACCTTAAAATCATCTGTTTGAAAAAAAACCTCAATTGCCCTCAGAACATGTGCAAAAATCTGATGTTATGATAACATTTTCTTTATAGTTCATCGCCCATGTGACTTTTTTTGTTTCTGTGAAGCAGATCAAATAGAAAATTCAAGTATAACAAATATTTCATAATGTGATAACTTCTAAAACAAAATCATAAAACTGAAATCATAAAGGTCTATAGCCTTTTTAAAATTGGCATTGGCATTCATTATTTGTTAAAACACACGAAATGGTCAGATAAGTGCACCTTGCACTTTTTTTTCCGGAATGTTTTTAGATCGGAATGTCTTCATATCGTAAGGTGTTAGGCCTTAATGTGGGAAACCAGCCCTACAAA
The DNA here is from genome assembly GCA_023634145.1 of Thymallus thymallus. Lineage (NCBI taxonomy): Eukaryota > Metazoa > Chordata > Actinopteri > Salmoniformes > Salmonidae > Thymallus > Thymallus thymallus. The sequence goes on along the minus strand of CM042413.1, from coordinate 34,078,954 downwards.
TTAAATCAAAGAAAAAGCTCACAACAAAACAGAAAACATACATAGATCCCCACACCGTAACCATTTAATTTGCCCCTTGGGGAGCGTGTTTTCAAAGTGCTTTGCTGTTGAAATCATAGGTGCGTTGAAATAACTATGAGGGACTACAGATGCATTGATCATTTCTCTGTCCTCTAATGAACCAATAAAGTTCATTCTCAAATAATGAGCTGGCAACGTAAAGTCTCGTTTTGATCCTAATTTGTCATCCGTGGCCTCGATCTGCCCAAAACGCAGAAATCGGATAGATATCATGAGGCCTTTAGGCTCCTCTCCTATATCTTTCAGCAACTCACCTACATCTCCTCCCTCTGCACTGCAACAAACGCTTTCTTTCCATCTACACCTGTCCACCCCCCAAGCCCCTCCATCCACCACAGGGATCCCCCCTCTCCTCTCATCTGAGATACTAGGTCACCACCTAGAGGCACACACTCCTCCTTACTGACACTAAGCAGCCTGAAGCTCTTTCCATAACTCCAAAAGAACAAAACAATAACATAAAAATACAAACGCTATCTGGCTATATTTGATTGGTATGTTGGCAGTGAAAAACAGCAACCTCGAAATTAAACTTCTAAAACAGAGGGTCCACTGCTGACACCTCTAGACAAAACGAGGGGACACAGCCACCCCTCTCTTCTCTCTCTCCATCCCCCTCACCGTTCCTCCACCCACTAAGTGGACTCAGACCCCCAGCTTTTTGTCGGCCAACAACGCATATTAACTGAAGGCAGTGATATAACATAGATGCCCTGCAAAGAATCTCTGTCTCCTGCCTGTTCCATAGTGCCAAGCCATAACGCTTCCACACACACACATACACACACACACACACACACACACACACACACAGCATTCACACCAACCCACTCACACACAGAGATGCATGCTCACACACATACGAACAAGCAGCCTGACAAAAAGAGCTTATTGACGTCTATTACTCTTTATTCAAGAATATGTTTCTTAATAATAATAATAATAATAATGACAATAATAATGGAATTCACTATTATATACTTGGCTGTTCCCTGGACTTGGGACCCTACTTGTCTCTTTCTTAGCACAATAATTTGCAATTCATGCAAAGTGCTTCCCTCATCACCAACACACAGCCAAACTTATGCCATGTTGAGCCCTGCCATTCACGGTCAGTGTAGGCCATATGGGGCTATCTCAGGCAGACCAACATGTACCAAAACAAAAAATACAAAACAAAACAGAAAAACCTTGCCCCAAATGTGATCCCATATATGCAAGCCTTGAATGGACTCACCACTACTTAAAAAAAAGCCTTATTAAGCTAATGTTTTCTTATTCAATATAACTTTATTATGATTAAACAATCAAAAACAGAACTCAACATATGATTGGCTTCCCTTCTGTATATCTGAGGCACCATTGAGCTTTCTTGTATCAAGTCAGAGCTTTTAAAGGATACCTATTTTATATCTAAAAATTGCTTTGATTTCGTAAAATACATGGCCGCATGTTTTTGTGTTATAAAATAAAAAATCTCTACAAAAACTAGCAAGCACTTTTTTCGAGGGGTAGTTTGTTTTTTGTTGTTTTTTTATGTTGATTTGATGCTTATTTCGGATGCGCTACTGCTCCTTGCAGGCTCACAAGTTGATGTCGCGAACATCCGTTGGGGTGCTGGACTGATCCAGCTCGTCCATGGTCTTACTGCTGGGGCCACGCTGGACCTGCTGCTGCTGCTGCTGTCGCCCCTCACGCAGGCTGCTCACCAAGACCCTCTCAATCTGCTCCTGACATGCCTTCAGACAGTCCTGCAACACACAACCAAACAGACATGTCTGTCAATATAGGATAAGTGCACAGTACACAAGGAGATGGAAATAAATATGTAAATACAGTCAGATTCAGACAACATGACACGTGTGTGCATTTATATTTACACTACCGTTTGGGGTCACTTAGAAATGTCCTTGTTTTTGAAAGAAAAGCAATTTTTTTGCCCATTAAAATAGCATCAAATTGATCAGAAATACAGTTTAGACATTGTTAATGTTGTAAATGACTATTGTAGCTGGAAACTGCTGATTTGTTATGGAATATCTACATGTTGCAAATGTTGGAGAGACAGACAGCAAGGTTTATACAAATCACCGCTGTTGAAAATTAAATGTTAGTCTAAAAGAGATATGAGATAATGTCTAGATGCTTTTTATAGTGGTGATCAAGTTTATAAATAGCCTGGCTGGGCTGATGAGACAGTGGATTGAGAACAGATGGAACAGAGTAAATAAGCATTTTAACGTCATAGATAAAGCAGCTGATAACTTGTGGAATAGACACCGGCTGGAATTATGGCTGGGCGATATGACCAAAATCTCATATCCCGACATACAGTGGGGAGAACAAGTATTTGATACACTGCCGATTTTGCAGGTTTTCCCACTTACAAAGCATGTAGAAGTCTGTAATTTTTATCATAGGTACACTTCAACTGTGAGTGACGGAATCTAAAACAAAAATCCAGAAAATGACATTGTATGATTTTTAAGTAAATAATTTGCATTTTATTGCATGACATAAGTATTTGATACATCAGAAAAGCAGAACTTAATATTTGGTACAGAAACCTTTGTTTGCAATTACAGAGATCATACGTTTCCTGTAGTTCTTGACCAGGTTTGCACACACTGCAGCAGGGATTTTGGCCCACTCCTCCATACAGACCTTCTCCAGATCCTTCAGGTTTCGGGGCTGTCGCTGGGCAATACGGACTTTCAGCTCCCTCCAAAGATTTTCTATTGGGTTCAGGTCTGGAGACTGGCTAGGCCACTCCAGGACCTTGAGATGCTTCTTACAGAGCCACTCCTTAGTTGCCCTGGCTGTGTGTTTCGGGTCGTTGTCATGCTGGAAGACCCAGCCACGACCCATCTTCAATGCTCTTACTGAGGAAAGGAGGTTGTTGGCCAAGATCTCGCGATACATGGCCCCATCCATCCTCCCCTCAAAACGGTGCAGTCGTCCTGTCCCCTTTGCAGAAAAGCATCCCCAAAGAATGATGTTTCCACCTCCATGCTTCACGGTTGGGATGGTGTTCTTGGGGTTGTACTCATCCTTCTTCTTCCTCCAAACACGGCGAGTGGAGTTTAGACCAAAAAGCTCTATTTTTGTCTCATCAGACCACATGACCTTCTCCCATTCCTCCTCTGGATCATCCAGATGGTCATTGGCAAACTTCAGACGGGCCTGGACATGCGCTGGCTTGAGAAGGGGGACCTTGCGTGCGCTGCAGGATTTTAATCCATGACGGCGTAGTGTGTTACTAATGGTTTTCTTTGAGACTGTGGTCCCAGCTCACTTCAGGTCATTGACCAGGTCCTGCCGTGTAGTTCTGGGCTGATCCCTCACCTTCCTCATGATCATTGATGCCCCACGAGGTGAGATCTTGCATGGTGCCCCAGACCGAGGGAGATTGACCGTCATCTTGAACTTCTTCCATTAACTAATAATTGCGCCAACAGTTGTTGCCTTCTCACCAAGCTGCTTGCCTATTGTCCTGTAGCCCATCCCAGCCTTGTGCAGGTCTACAATTTTATCCCTGATGTCCTTACACAGCTCTCTGGTCTTGGCCATTGTGGAGAGGTTGGAGTCTGTTTGATTGAGTGTGTGGACAGGTGTCTTTTATACAGGTAACGAGTTCAAACAGGTGCAGTTAATACAGGTAATGAGTGGAGAACAGGAGGGCTTCTTAAAGAAAAACTAACAGGTCTTTGAGAGCCGGAATTGTTACTGGTTGGTAGGTGATCAAATACTTATGTCATGCAATAAAATGCAAATTAATTATTTAAAAATCATACAATGTGATTTTCTGGATTCCGTCTCTCACAGTTGAAAGGTACCTATGATAAAAATTACAGACCTCTACATGCTTTGTAAGTAGGAAAACCTGCAAAATCGGCAGTGTATCAAATACTTGTTCTCCCCACTGTAGTTAATTTCATATCCCGATAATGATACATATCACGATATAGCACATTTTCTGTAAATTCTATTAATAAATAGTTTATATAAAATGACCACATGTAAAGGCCTATTTCTTATTACATTTTGAATGAAAGGTACTTACTCATATTTGATTATATATCCTTTTATTTAGAACCTTTGTGCAAATTTTCAATTAAGCATGTAACAAAATATTAAATATTAATGTATAAAATCTAAAAAGGTAAATAGAAAACACTTCAACTATAGTTGCAAACAAAATAAATATGTGCCTAAAATGTGAGTAAGGTCCAAAATATCAAAACCAAACATATAATTGTCACGTTCGGGTGTGTAGAGAGACCAAGGCGCAGCGTATCCATAGTTCGACATCTTTATTAATTCGAACTATCGAACTATACAAATACAACAACTGAATATAGCAAACACACGTAGCACGAACACGGGACATAACATAACAATGAACCACGCCAACGGAGTGGAACACAGACATATAAGTAAGATCCCTAATTAGAGGTAATGCATAGCAGCTGCCTCTAATTAGGGATCCCACACACACACACCAGACAGAAATAGAAATGATAGATCTGCCAGACTCTGACCATAGAAATATAGAGAAGCAAAGCTTCTCTATGGCCAGAGCCTGACAATAATACTATAACAGTAGAACTGTTTGAATTGTAGCAGCAAACAAATTAATACAGGCCTGAAAAACTTTCAAGTTAACTATAGCAGCAAAATAAGGCTCACTAATAAATATATAAAATATAACAAGTAAACAAAACACTCCTTCAAGTTTGAATTATAGCATTATATGACAACAACCAAAGTGCCGCAAAAAAAATAGATATTTGGCAACAATGCCTCTTGCCACGTCTGAGTCGGGGGTTTGTTTTGAGCACTCAACTACTTTTTTGGGTCTCATCCGTAGACTCTCTCCGTACTGTTTCACATGATTCTTGCGTAGGTGGTAAGAGGTTAGTGGTGTTTGAGCCTGTTGTCGGGACCGGCCTGCGGCATATTTTGCAGAGGACGGTTTTCTGGTCCGTGTCAGACTTTTCATACCGAAGCCACGTCCATGTGACCGAAGTAGCCTCTCTTTTAGGTACATGCAAATGTTCTTCCATGCTGAAGGAATTCACAAACAATATTGCCGTAAAGAGTATGATTCGTGACGCAACGAAATAAACGATAAACGAGCATAATATGAAACGATAGACGTTTTTCTATCGTGGCACGATATATATCGTCATATCGCCCAGCCCTAGCTGGAATGCAGCTTTAACCAATAAGCATTCAGGATTAGACCAAACCGTTGTATAAATTATTATAAAACTTGTTTTGTCCCAACGACCATTAGCTCTGAATCTATAGTTGCCTACCCCTGATGCTATGTAATGGCCAATGAGAGGCTTTGAAATCACCGGTCGGCCATATTGGTTGGCACTCCCTAGAAGAAGCAGTCCTTCATAGGAATTAATTGAATTTTGCAGTATTTCAATTAAATGTTTAAAGTATTTAAGTATTTATTTTTTGTATTGGGGACAGTAACATTAGAACTTTCAAAAAATTATACTTTAAGGAAAAAGTTATATATTGTTTCATGTTTTATTTGTATAGCTCACATAATTTAATTTAAAAGTATTCATTAAGATATCTGTAATAGAATAACCGCAAAAAACATATGTAGACACTAATAAATACATTTTTATAGCTTCCAAAATATTATTTTACAACGATGGGGGAGTGCCCCTGTCAGTCATATTACCTAAATTAGGTCGACTAACCGGTGCCCCTGCACATTGACTCTGTACCGGTACCACCTGTATATATATATATTTTTTTTACTGTCACTTTACTGTTTTTTATTTCTTTACCTCTCTTGTTTACATGCTACTTATTTTCTACTTAAACTGCACTGTTGGTTAGGGCTTGTAAGTAAGCATTTCACTGTAAGGTCTACACCTGTTATATTCGGCACACGTGACAAACTTCGATTTTATTTTATTTGAGCAAGGCACTTAACCCTAATTTGCTCCAGGGTCTGACCCTAAAGGTAGGCCATCATTGTAAATAAGAATTTGTTCTTAACTGACTTGCCTAGTTAAATAAAGGTTAAATAAAAAATATATATAAATCATTGGCCCTGACAGAACAGAAGTGACACTGACACAGACCGTACTGTGCTTTACTGTGGGAACAGGGCCCATACAGAATTTGGATGACCGCTACCCTGACTGCCGCCCCCCACAGACAGAGAGCTACAGCTGAGCGGTGATTAGGACCAGGCCAAGCATTACCTCAGCCCACTAGGGCCCAGCACTGAACACCTCCCCCATCCCCCCATTCATCCCCCACACAAACTCACCAGTAGCCTTGACAACGGTGAAAACACAGGTATAGGGCCCAGTACTGAAGCTAAGATATGTTAATTACATCCACGTCCTGTGGGAACACAAAGGTGGTGTTTTTTTAACGAGCCAGTATCGGCCTGCAGGGAATCCACCTGAGAGCGGGCCGATCAGGTTTCAGCATCAAAGAGAGCCGGAAGAACCTGAGAATCCTCAAGAGAAAGCAACCTTACAACCTCTCCTCTCAACAGCCTGGACTAATGTATCTGATAAATGGACTCACTTCATACCTAAATACAGTTGAAGTCGGAAGTTTACATACACCTTAGCCAAATACATTTAAACTCAGTTTTTCACAATTCCTGACATTTAATCCTAGTAAAAATTCCCTGTCTTAGGTCAGTTAGGATCACCACTTTATTTTAAGAATGTGAAATGTCAGAATAATAGTAGAGAGAATGATTTATTTCAGCTTTTATTTCTTTCATCACATTCCCAGTGGGTCAGAAGTTTACATACACTCAATTAGTATTTGGTAGCATTGCCTTTAAATTGTTTAACGTCTGGTAGCCTTCCACAAGCTTCCCACAATAAGTTGGGTGAATTTTGGCCCATTCCTCCTGACAGAACTGGTGTAACTGAGTCAGGTTTGTAGGCCTCCTTGCTCGCACACGCTTTTTCAGTTCTGCCCACAAATTGTCTATAGGATTGAGGTCAGGACTTTGTGATAGCCACTCCAATATCTTGACTTTGTTGTCCTTAAGCCATTTTGCCACAACTGTGGAAGTATGCTTGGGGCCATTGTCCATTTGGAAGGCTGATTTGGGACCAAGCTTTAACTTCCTTACTGATGTCTTGAGATGTTTCTTCAATATATCCACATAATTTTCCTTCCTCATCATGCCATATATTTTGTGAAGTGCACCAGTCCCTCCTGCAGCAAAGCACCCCCACAACATGATGCTGCCACTCCCGTGCTTCACGGTTGGGATGGTGTTCTTCGGCTTGCAAGCCTGCCCCTGTTTCCTCCAAACATAACAATGGTCATTATGGCCAAACAGTTCTATTTTTGTTTAATAAGACCAGAGGACATTTCTACAAAAAGTACGATCTTTGTCCCCATGTACAGTTGCAAACTGTAGTCTGGCTTTTTTATGGTGGTTTTGGAGCAGTGGCTTCTTCCTTGCTGAGCGGCCTTTGGTCCCATGGTGTTTATACTTGCATACTATTGTTTGTACAGATGAACGTGGTACTTTCAGACATTGTGTAGGCCGTCATTGTAAATAAGAATTTGTTCTTAACTGACTTGCCTAGTTAAATAAAGGTTAAATACAATTTAAAATAGTGGCTCTGGATGTGGTCAGATGTGAGAAGGCTGTGTGAGGGCTAGGGGACCTAGGAATAGGGCTGGAATAGCACTAACATGTTGAGGTGCCTCAGGGAGGGCGTCTCCCATGGTCGCTAACTGGCTGCGTTGATGTGGAGGAAACACGACTGTCGCCCAGCGTCCCCATTTTCTGCTTCAGAGGTCCCAAACTTCCCACCGACGTGCTCCATTAGTCATAAAAAATCTATTCCTCCGAGATTAACTAAAGCACAAAACATGTAAAGGAACTGCCTGTGTCTTACCGCAAGAATGCAGGCTTTTACTTCTTAAAAGACATTCCCCTCTTCGCTGCTCTTTATAGCTGCAGTTTGGATCCCGTGCCAAGGCCCACAGGCTTAATTTGAGAACCTTTAATGGCTTCAATATGACTACTGAAAAAACCAATATGGTTTTCAGATAGGTTTTTTGGTACTTAGATAATAGGGAAGGCAGCACTTGGAATACACAGGGAATGAATTTTGGGAATTTTGTACCCAATCCTGAGCCCCCACTCTCACATCTTAAACTCTACTCAAAGAAATAAAAATGTATTACAATTATTTTGACAATTCAATCAGCAGTGAGGAGGAACCACAAGACAAATGCTGCTCGGACTATTCATGAGCGTCCATTGTGACGTCACAGAGCCTCAAGAAGGATGTCGAGCAGACAAGACAAAACCAGACGAAGAAATGTGTGAAACCATGCAATTTTGTAACTACTGTACCACACACGGCAGTGGTACTCTGTGCAGACAGCATGGTCTGTGTATGTGTGTGTGTGCATCTGTGTTTAGGAGGGGGATCATGCCATACCCTGGAGGTGGTCAGACCAACCCATGACACCATGTACACAAGCTCAATGTGAGCTCAGATGTGATGTGTCTCTGTCTCTCTGTTCAATATGCTTTGAGCAATGTCATGTTTGAGAATCACAAGGAGCTATCCCATTCCCTTTGGCTATATTTCTGGGTTACACCCACATTATTACACACATCAATGTTCAATAGACTAAACTTCCAGATTCAATTGGAAGATCTCAATGTGAGTCAGGAGGGGTGGATGATGGGAAGAAAAGGGAGAGAGGGTCAGGGGAGGAATGGAGGGGATGTGGAGGACAGGGGAGGAATGGAGGGGATGTGGAGGACAGGGGAGGAATGGAGGGGATGTGGAGGACAGGGGAGGAATGGAGGGGGTGTGGAGGACAGGGGAGGAATGGAGGGGATGTGGAGGACAGGGGAGGAATGGAGGGGATGTGGAGGACAGGGGTGTGAGCTACTCAGAGAGAAAATATGAACGGGAGAGAGTGAGAGTGGACATGTGCCAAGCAAGGCAGACAAAAATGGGGAAACAGTCTTCTAGCCCCTTCCTCTCTTCCTGTTCCAGCCTGCTGTGTGCTAGAACAGAGAAGAACCTTGGGCGCATTGAGCTTCAATGGAAGGTTTCACATTTAATGAGCTACATTACGTTTTATGTCAATCCACTTTCTATCGTCCTACCTTTCGCTAGCAATGCTTTTGGCTTCTTGGATGTTGACAATCAAAACAGAAGCAGCAAACAACCGATGGTAGCCCAGCAACAGAGAATCCCTTAAGTCTTACAGGAATCACAACCAATCTAAAGTTTTAATTCTTCCTCAGCGCCAGCCTCTCCCATCATGGCTTGGCCTGAAGGCTCACTGACTGGGCTGCTGTACCTGACTGACCACTCTCTGTGCCACACCAGGTGTATCTAAGGCTATACATTCCCTGGGGCAGTGGGAGACGGTGACTTGGTCCTATCACATTTACTCTCTGAAAACCACACACTCTGGATACAAAATATGCCAGCGGGGTGCCAGGGGTTGGTGTTGGCATCAGCAGCCGGGCTGGCAAGAGTTCACCTTACTTCATATTGTGCCGGCCATCTCCATCCCAGGTCCGTGCCATCTCCAACCCAGCTCCGTGCCATCTCCCCAGCCGGAACGCCAAACAAAATGTGTGTACACTCTCACACTCCGTTTCATACCAAACTGACGACTGCGTTCAAATTGCTATAATTGAGGTGGTTGTAGCCATTAAGTGTGGGATTGACATTAAGTGGCTGAGCTTGGAAAAGGTAGGGTAAGTGTGAAATGACACAACAATTCCTCTTTTGCTTTTATAGCTAGACCATAGACAGAGCAGTGCTAACCCACTGGGCACAGACGTCATTTTAACATCTAGTTTTGATTTACATTTGGTTGAGTTGTCAACTAACGTGAACTCAACGTGAAATCAACAAAACATTTCTTTGGATTTCGATTAAAAGTTTGGTGAAAAAGAATACAAAATTCCCTTATGTTGACGACTTTTAGCAAATCCAATCAGTTTTCCACTTTGATTCAACGTCAACACATAGATTTTTCTGTTGTTGAAATGACGTGGAAACAACATTGATTCAACCAGTTTTTGCCCAGCGGGAAGTAATCATCAAGCATCTTCTTTCCAAAAATGCTATTCTGGTAGGCCAGTCTACTGTAGTAGAGGCCCTGTGCTGCTCAGGCCAGCTATTTGTAGTTCATTGGCTACGGAGCAAGACGTCACACACCACACACTGGGGAGGGAGCCTCTCCAGCAGAGATACATTATGGGGCATGAGAGAGAGAGGGGGTAACCATCACATGTAAGGCGGAACACAGGCTATGCTCCCCTGGTGTCCCTTTTCACACTTCAACAGCTTTCTCCCCTCCTCTCCTCCTCCTCCTCTCCTATCCTCTCACACAGCGGGACAGGCCTTGTGAAGCTCAGAGTCTGTGTCTTGCTCTGTCTGGCAATAAGTTTAACAGGAGAGAGCCAGAACAGAGGCCAATGCAGCTCAGGCAGCCTCGGCCCCCCACCCTCATGCCCCCAGGTCTCCTCTACCCACCAACTACAGAAGGGCTGCCTGAGCAGGTCCAAGGACTCCGGTCAGGACAGTCCAGGAAGCCCTCGGGTCACTCAGTCCTGCCTCAAAGGAGGAGGAATGCCCACGACACATGACCCAGGAATATTAGGAAGCTACCGACAGAATGGAGGTAAGCGCCTGCCATCAGGGAGTTTTAAATGACAGCACTGTTACCACCCCCCTGTACACCCGCCCTCATTCACCTACCCCCATACTGCAGACCCTTAACCACCCCACCCCTGCAGCTACCCCATCTAGTTCCCCCTGCTCCTCTCCTGACGAAAGCCAGGCGCGTGAGCCAGCTGAGGCCCAGCCTGCCTGCCTGTGTTTGGACTGAGCTGAGCACCTCTCCACCTCGCCACAGCGCTGCTCTACCCCCAGAGCCATACAGAGGGCCGTCTGGCCTGGCTCTGCTTTCTCAATGTTTTTAAGCACCACATTCTGCCTGGATTAACATATATTTTATGTTGGGGACCTGCAAGGCGCTGGGCTGCTGACTGGGCTGTGGGAAACTAACCTGGATTGAACGAGGAAATCACAGGATGAAATTTCACTACCTTTGAATAGCAGCTCCACGCAAATGTGGCATGTGACCTTTTAGGATGAATTAGGTGGAATGCTGCCACAGGGAACTAGGGCACTATGGAAGGTTTGGGAAAGAGACATTGAGCTATGTTTAGATTGACAAACCCAGTCAAATAGTGTCTATCAATCGTAATCAGTGGTTGAGGTATTTCTATATGGGCTGTTTTTTCTGGAGAGGCTGATTGGCTGAAGAGATCATAGACTTGTGATTTTACTGGTGGTTTAAATTTGACTCACATACAGGCCTTGAGTAAAATATTTCAAACAAACTTTAATGCAAGTGTAGGTACTCACATAAACCTAAATGAATAATGCTTCTGAGAAAGATTTTGTGCAGACGTTAACCTCTGCTCTTACTCATACTGATTAGGCTGAAAATAATAATACTTTTTTTAATGAGTTTTTTCTCAAGTCAGGTCACTCACCACTTCTGTGTTTGTGATTTTTGCCAGCAGGTCTGTGAGACTGTCCCCCCACTGAGACTGGTCACCCGAGTCCAACTGAAGGCCACAGATAGCCGCTCCAACACTGCCCGTGGCAATCATAGATGGGGGGTACATGGCGAAGTTGAAGTCTGTTGGAGGACAAAAAACATGCTGAAGTCATATGAAAAAGTATTATTCTAAGACTACATGGCTGTAATGGAGGACACATTAGTCTGTCTGCTCAAAAACAGTTATGAGGGAGGTAAAACTGATTTTAAAAAGGTACCCAGCAATAAAGCTATAAAACATGTCAATTTTATAAAGCATATGCCCAGTTAAAACTCATTTACACTTACCAACTCATCCAGATATACACCACGCACACAGCAATGGCTAGTACATTTAATGAGTGAGACGTGAATAGTTTTCTTAATCTCACAATTGACACAATAGGGGTACAGACAGACACGTCCCGCTAGAGACAATCTGATTGGCTAATCTGTTGGTCATAAATAATCCCCTTTAGCGCTGGCTCCCACTTATGACCAGGGACCTGGGTAATGAGGGTTCACTTGGCTTGTAAAGGAGCTGAAAGGCAAACCCTTCCAACCCCCTGCCCCTCCACCCCCGTTCCAGTCAACCTCCCAGGTCCGGACCCTTTTCTTCCAGCTCCTGAGTAAACCGTGTGCTGTCTGAAAAAAGACCCATAGCGCATGGAAAGGGTGGAATAAAGAGCCACAGTCCCTCTGCCAATGCTCACTGCTGTAGGTCCTTTTTCCATGTGTGGTCGCAGGCGTGCGTCTCGAAGACCAATAACCTTGTTAGCTCCCCTCACTGTCATTCATAATGCAAATAAGATAGCTTGTGAACGGGCCACTGGCCACCAGGAAGGCCACTGGCAGAGAGAGAGAGGAAAAGAGGGAAAAAAAACTCTTAGGTTAAGACTCCTTCTGGGTTGTTACACGAAAAGAGTGCCCTTTGCGTCCCTTTGATATTTTGAGTAGAAATTGTGCACCAATATTGCATTTTAAAAGCCTGTTATATTAAACGAAGCACCCTTTAAAGTGGAAGTGACAGCATTTAAGCAACATGAAATCTTATTAAAATCTGTTCATATACACCCCCAGGAAGAATATAACACTTTTCTTTTTTTTTTTTTTACATTTTCTGTCAAGCGAGCACTTAGATATGGTAATTTTAACTTTTTTATAAATTCTTAGAATGTTTGGGAATTACGTATAGTAAAGCATTTGTGAAAATACTATAGCAGTGTAGAGTGGGAAAGCGGACGTGATTTGAGAAAATGAATACACTGCAGTAAATAGAACTTAATAAAAACATCTGTCTCTCTCTCCCTCAGTTATGCACATCAACAACAAGATCAAAAACTAATGCTAGCCAAAGCAAAATGAGCTCAAATCTAATGAAGGAACATAAGATAAAGTCTCTCAATATTTTTCAGCTAGTTGGCTGTCAAATTTGCACTGATAAACAATGGGAAAAGTAGCCTGCTCGTCCTTCTGCAGCTTGCCTGCCAGTGCACGCTTGTCCCAACCAAGCACCCAAGCTAACTGGCTAAAGTTCGCTAGCTTGCTACCTTCTAAACACAAATGAGAGAACTCGCCCTAGCAGAGCTGGTTAGGCTGTTTACATTATCTAGAGTGTTCGTCAGTTACTCACCTACTCCTCCAATGACATGCCATCCTCCTAGCAGCTAGCTATCTAGCTAACGTAAGGCTTTGTGCTTTTAGCTTGCTACATAAATAAATACGCTAGCCTATTAGCCATATTATGACTGACTTGTGATCATTGCCCTTGCTAGTTTGAATGTATTGACATTCCCAGCCTTAGTTACATTCGTCCATTTTTGTCCAAAATATTGAATAATTGAAACTGAAACAGTACATCCTTATTGGTGGCCAGCTGTGATATACAACCTAGCTGATAGCAATATTTTTTGGACTACCAAGAAATGTATTGGTGAATTACAGTATATTAATAATGCATTGAACTGCATCTATCTATTCTGCCAACAATGCCTTACTGTACGGCATGGAATGTTGAGTCAAATATAACCAATTTTAAAGTTGGTTTTGTAGTATAAACTGGGAATTTTATATTTTTGACTGATATGATTGTCTGTTTGTTTCATATCTGCAAAGTTGTTAAAGCGATGTCAGCTCCACATTAATATAGACCACAAGTAGAACTTAATAAATCATATTTTTATATAAATAAAGACTTGCTAAAGTCCCAAAATTCTGCATTTTGACATGTCCCTACATGTCCCCCACTTAACCCACTTAATTATTTTGTTGCTTTGACCTAGTCATTTCTGAAGATAATTATTTATTTCACGTAATTAGTGAATCATTTACGTCTGTCCCTCATTTTAAGGTCAACCCTGTTACGTGAACTGAACTCTCGTTTTAGTATGGTGAAACTATTCCTTTTTTTATTTTAATTTAAACAAAAAAATATATATATTGAACATCTAATAGTCAAATCATAGTGTAAAAGCAGGTGAGCTGGCCATTTTCTGGTGTTTTGTGGTGGAAAACTGAGCGGTCAAGCATAACACGTCAACCCTGTCACCCATAGAAATGTTTTTAAAATTACATTTTTTTATGTGAAAAATTTAATTTTACACTCCCTGTTGCACACAAAAAGCTTTCATTCCCCATTTAACAAGTGGATTAATGGTTGATTTAAAACATTGTAATTTTCTGAGATGGGAAAACATGTTTTTCTATGATGCTGAATGTGCACTCTTTATGGTAGAATGTAAAAATGTGGTGAAATCCAATGTTTTCTTTTTTTTACTAAGTTACACTTCTCAAAAGGCCCCGAATTGGTGGAACCCTCCTTTAATTTGTCTGTCTGCTCTCTGCCCCCCTTTCTCCCCAGTTTCAATTACTTCTCCCTATTGCTTCACTCACTCTTTCTCTCTCTCTTATCTTTTCTTCACTCACTCTTTCTCTCTCTCTTATCTTGTCCTCACTCACTCTTTCTCTCTCTCTTATCTTGTCCTGTATGTTTTTTTTCTTTATTCCAGAAACAAACTCCTCTAGTTTGGGTGGCTGAATGGAACACAAGCCCAGTTCTTTGTTGCAACAACAGCCAGTGATTTGTATTATCGGAGTGCCTATAATTTGTTTTTGCATATTAATTGAGTGCAGCCAGTGGCTGAGAAAGGATAGGCAGGAGAGTGTGGCTCCATTGTCTGAAGTCATCACCTCATCTCACCCAATTGAGAGACCCGGCAACAGACACTCTCCGCTGATACCAATTCAATCCGACGGCTGTTCAAAGAGTAGTGAAGGGGGGACTGTGGTTCTGGGGAGAGTAGGGACAAGGGGGAGGGGGGGGCACATCGCTCTCTAGTCTGTGTCCAGACCCCTTTTGGAAGAAGAAAAGAGTTGGTCTCCCTCCCACGTCCTCCCACCTCCATCCACAGCTATTACTCTGTAGACGGGCCACCTTTGGACATGAGGAGTGGACAGAGCCATAGAGAAACAGCCGAGGCATTAACATATTGCCACATTCAATAGCAAAAGCAAACTGTGTGTGTGAAATGGCACTGAAGGGGAGTTTCTCTCTTCTTTCTCTCTACAAATCAAAGAGGTAGGTCCTTTGAGAGCTGCTGCAGCAGCCCCTCGCTGCCTTTTTAACATGCAGAGCCAGGCGCTTTCTCATCTTGTGGCTCAGTGTTGACAAATAAATGAACTTATTATACACCCCTGTGTTAGCTGCTGGGCCACTGCCACGGGCTGATTTATTAATGACAACCTCCACAAAACAGGAAGGAGGGCACAGAGCCCTGAGCACTACATCAGCACTTTACGAGCACAGGTTTCTATTGTGAAAAGGGGACAACGACATATGTGTGCACACACACACACACACACACACACACACACACACACACACACACACACACACACACACACACACACACACACACACACACACACACACACACACACACACACTGGGACATACACAAACACACTGGGACACACACACTAAGCATGGGTCCTAAGTGGAGCAGTGGGCAGCAAGCTGAATTTTGACCCCGGAGGACAAGACAGGTCTGTTGCAGAACAAAGGTCATTGATGGAGGCTGTCACTCTACCACTGGTGGGCCAGTGGTAGGTGCTGCGTATGGGGGGGGAGAATGGCTGTATTTTAGGTTAGCCTCATTGATATTCATGCAGAGGATAACATGTGTATGTAGCTGAGTGGGGACGCCTGCGATGGAAAGCTCACTGTGAGCAGCGGCTGGCTGGCCTCTCACCCCCTTCAATTTTCCCATCCCCTCCACAGCATCCATCCCCAGGCCTACACTCTGCTCAATCAGCCTGCCTGCCAGGCCTGCCATGCTCGCCAGGGCCAACTCCTGGGTGGGAGAGATGCAATGTATACACATTTAACTTGTAAATTAATTAAAGCTGGAAACTTGAGTAACAGACAAAAAATGTTGATTGTTTAAGGTCATAGACAAACATAATTTTGGGCCTGGCATTATTCCTTTCTCACCACTAATGGAGTGGACCAGGTAGTCAAAACAACATTTACAGACATTTAGCCAGACTGTAAGCTACCTCTCTGGGTCAGAGACGAGAGGCCCTACAAACAACTGTGAACCTCCTGACTTTTATTGCAGTATGTCTTACTAATGCTGCATAGAAAGTGAAAGACTTCATTTTCTAGGAAAGAATCATCTGACACTCTTATCTTGGCAGGTTTCATAACTTTGCTTATTCCATAAAAACACATCTACCCCCCCCCCCCAAAAAAAAAAGTGATTGAAGAAATTGGTTTGGGTCACCACGGGACAGCCTCAAAGGCACATTGATTTGCCAGAAACAAAAACAGGCATCCTCCTTAATGGTTGGATCCTGTAACAACTTGCTTCAGTGTTTCACCACCGCGACCCAGAGACTTGAGCAACAGCACTCAGGCCTGGCGTGGGTGGAAGCAGACCCTCTGAACTGGAAGAACATGAAATGTCAGCTTTGGTTTGGAGCCCAGTTAGAATCCCTCATCCATGACTTTCTGTGGTTGTGTTTCAATTCCAGACAGTACGCAACCGATAAAATTGTATAAACAGCTAAGGAGTAGCATCTTCACCCAGAAACTCCAGGTGCGCTCAGGAAGACTTGTCATTAGAAAAACATTCATGTCAAACTCAAAACCCACCAGCCACTAACATTTACTTTACTTCCAAACCTCAGATGTTATTTTTAGTGGTTAATGTCTGGACCCTTAGAAAATCACTTATTGCTAGGACAACTGCAACGTCCACACATTCATTGTTTGGCGTTATGGTGGATGTTAAAAGGCCAGCCCTTACGGTACGTTTCGACTAGAAGCGCTTGACAACTCTATCGCTCCAAAAGATTGGCCGCTTCGTTGGCATGGGTAAAGGCGTGAATCTATTCAAGTATGTAAGTAAATATATTTTGAGAATGTTAAAAAAATATGTATTATTAGCTAGCTAGCTACAGCAGGCCACTGTGTGTAGGCTAATGAGCTGCTTGTTCACATACTACAGCTAATTAACTTCATATTAGCTTGTTATCTTGATGTAAGCCTATTTATCATAGTAAATTAAAAACTCATGCTCCAAATGCATTTCTATATAACAGCAATGGAAGAGGGTGAAATTATTTTCTACAGTAGTACCCATTCATGTGCATTTAGGGCTATGTATTTTACAGGAAGTGAGCTATAATCATCATTGTCATGTCACAAGTATAATGAAAGAGCCAAAAGCTATAATATATGAAAATAATAATGTCAAGATACCATAATCCAATTGGTAGCATATTAATTCATGCTTAGTCTATCGTTTACAATATTATAATGTGTGTTACTGGTGATTTCTATCCTTTGGTGGGCACATTTCACAATTCAATTTACTCAACACATTTACAAATGGTAGCTTTGATCACAGTTTTGAGGTTTAGGTTGCTTGATGTTCATAGCTAGCTAGCTAGCAAGCAGCACAAGCACACACTGTTGTGCAAATCTCTCTTCGCCTATCATACCATTGACCTTATTTTGTCTCTGTACTCTAGCAAAGCAAATATAGAATTGGAAAACCAGACACAGCTATGATTGGCTTTCCTCCATCTTTTTTGGTTGTTTCATGAACAGAAGATTTTCAAGCAAACATCTGCTCCTCATAATTGGTTAACGGCAGTGGTGGCCGAGTGCAATTTGCATAAAGTAGAGCAGAGCTTAACGTTTTTTTGATCGCTCCGCTCACCTTCCCACAATCCCTTGCGCATTGCTCAGCGTGCTCCCATTGAAAATGAATGGGGGCGGAACTTTGTCTGGTTGGCAGTTTCAGTACCCCTGAACTAGTAGTTTGTTGTACTTGCCCAACACCCCTTATTGTCTTATTAGTGGTAGCTACAAGCCATCCCACTTCAGCCAATCCCAGTTCGCCATTCCCCGTGATTCCATGTGCATCATGCTATTTCTAGCAAGCTAGCCTAGGTGCTAGCAAATCTACCACATGCCTCATTTAGGATAGCCTATTATATATTCTGTTCATACTGTCTGATTAATAGCCGTGTCTGGTTAATATGTACTGTTGGGTGGTCTTGAGGACCGGAGTGTACTATGCTAAGTCAGTCTATTTGTTGTATACAGGCCATACTACTATGCTAAGGCCGTTGTATATGCTAAGCAAGTTTATCTATTAGAGGCCATTTGTATGTATCTGTGTATGTAACTGTATTACTCCCAGTGCTCTGCATGCTCATTAATGTACACTATTTATATTCCTTCTCCATAGAACCACTTCCGTTAACACACTCTTACTTTTACTGAGAGCCATCATTACAGAGAAGTGTGGTGTGTTGAACCCAATATCTGCAATAAACCTGTTCTGACAACATCTGACTTGTTCTTGCTGGACAGACCTTTGGCGGCTGAACCCTATCCACTGGCACCTATAGCTCTCTGCTAGTGCCTGTTCTACATGGTCCTCCCGGATCAGCCTTTAGGATTTTTCAGTGGAAGTCTGGACGAGCCGCCCCTAGTATTTCTGATGTGGTGTTGATAACCACAGTGAGTGAAGCTAGCTCAGGCATACCATTCTATGACACATTGTGTATCACATTCCTGTGTGCTCACTGTGAGGAAGCTTCCTCTAGCCTCATGGATGGATGCTGTAGATTATTCAGACATCAATGGCGTAGGTGCGGACGGAGAGAGGAGGTTGATTCGTTTGAAAAGGAGGAGGAAGAGGAGTAATTCTTTGGGAGCTCTGACTAATCAAATCAGAAGCTTTTTCTGTCAACAAACACAGGTTTAGAATTAAAGTCCTCCCCTATGCAGTCCAGTGGAGTCTGAATTACACTTCTAGTAAAGTAGTCAGATGGAGCTGATTATCAGACAGGTTCAGGCCTATCTGCTTTGTTCCCCAACTAGTGATGCGTGGGTTGACTCATAACACGTAGTCCAAGCGGTTATATCTATGTGGGTGGCGGGCGGGTTGAATAAAGAGAAAACAATACCTTAAAAATTTCAGAAATGTAATTATTGTGAAATTTATATCTATAGGTTTTTCTTTCATTATTTTAGGCTAGCATTAGTGCATAAGCCTAAGCTTTAGGGCCTAACTATACAAGTGCCGAAAAGCCTACACACCAATCGCCCAATGGTTTTGGGAACGGGCAGAAAACGTTCACGTCAATCCACGGAAGGCAAAAAAGACAATGTCAGAGTTTATTTCAATAAGAGAAAAACTGTGACAGGAGAGTTTAAAATAAAGAGAAGGGAGGGCCAGAAAAGTAATGTTTGGGAAATATTTGGTGAAGTAGTAAAAGAGGATGATAGCACTGCCGGCTATGTTATGTGTGATGATTGTGAGGCACTATGCAAATTTGACAGTCACAAAACGGGGACTTCAAATAGGCCTATGGCATGTCAAGGGAACTGTAGCCTACTATTCATATGGGTTAATGGAAACTGAGATCTGGACACTAACTGTAGGTCTATAACCTCTCACATAGCCTTAATATTAACTCCTGAAGAATTAAGTATTTCTCGCAGTAAAATGATACACCAAATGTGTGAAAAATGTTGACCTGGGAACTGGAGTGGAGAAATATTATTTTTCTTTCAGCATCTTGATAGATATTTGGTGTATCATTTAGATACCATCTGTAGAGGTGCTATCTTTATCAGCATCATAAAAGCTGATAGTATTTCAACCACATAAAATATGCATCCAAGCTGAAGTGAAATCTTATTAGAAACATGTTGGGTTGGTTTCACAGCTTTCTATTTCCTTTCAAGAAGACAAACTGATCGTTCTCGTTTTTTTTGTTATTGCATTTTCTCTCTGGCCCCTAAACGTCTTTACTCCGTGAAAGAAGATGACAGAGAAAGGTTTACCGATATCAACTCGATTGAAGCATTCCTTTTATCGATTTAGGACATTATTCTGGTGAGCAAGGGTTTATTTAGTCTTCTTAGGGTAACACACTGAGTATGCCAAACATTAGGAACACCTTCCTAATATTTAGTTGCATCACCCCGGAACAGGGGGGCATGGCCCCTACAGGTGTCGAAAGCGTTCCACAGGGATGCTGGCCCATGTTGACTCCAATGCCTCCTACAGTTGTGTCAAGTTGGCTGGATGTTGGGTGGTGGACCATTCTTGATACACACAGGAAACTGTTGAGCATGAAAAACCCAGCAGCGCTGCAGTTCTTGTCACAAACCGGTGTGCCTGGCACCTATTACCATACCCCGTTCAAAGGCACCTTTGTCTTTCTCATTCACCCTCTGAATGGCACACATACACAATCCATGTCTCAATTGTCTCAAGGCTTAACAATCCTTCTTTAACCTATCTCCTCCCCTTCATCTACACAGATTGAAGTGGATTTAACAAGTGACATCAATAAGGGATCCTAGCTTTCACCTGGATTCACCTGGTCAGTCTACGTTAATGTTTTGTATACTGGTCAGTCTACGTTAATGTTTTGTATAATGACAGAAGAGAAGCTGCATGTATCTGAGTATAGACAAGGTGACTAAGAAATAGCCTACCAAAATGCCGGAAATTGTAAGCAGAAACATATCTAAATCAGTCAAAAAACATTCCTGCACACGCACTCAAAAAATTGTTACGCCGTCTTTGTCTGTAGCCTATAGCACATTTTGCTATATTTGCGGGTTTGGGTCGGGTGCGGGCCTCAGATTTTCACTTTATCACATATAGTCGGGCGGTTGGCGGATTGGTTATTAGGAATTGTGGGCAGGTGCGGGTGAACAAACAGTTGACCCGCGCACCACTATCCCCAACCCTTCCTTTACCTCGATTGAAAGAAAACGGGACAGGAGACCAGGGGGAAACAGGGGGACAAGGAGTGCTTGGTGTCTCTGTGAAATAAGGAGGCCATAATCTCCCTTAATGGGCTTGTTTCTCCACCATTATCCTGTAGGCTTCCCTGGGGAGACTCTGCTGTTTCCTATGGAGTGCCCCCGCTGTGCTGACCCTTACGTGCCTCTGCATCTGAAATGTAGAGCCGGTTCTTTGTCTCCTTTCTCCCGGGCTTTAACAGAGCCCTAGACCATTTGCATAGTGCTGAATGGACCCTCCCTCATTATTAATTAATACTGAACCGGCCTGCGCCGCCCAGCCCGCAGCCACCTGACCAAATCCCCACAGAGTGCCTCGAACAGAACTTTTCCATCAAAAGAGAGGAACCATTAAAGAGGCTTGTTTTCTCTCCACCTCTCCTCTCTCTTTTTCGCCCTCAAATACAGAAGGCTTGGTTTAGGCACGTTTACCAAGAAGAGGGGGTGGTGGTGAGTTGAATCACTTCTATGCATGAAATACTGAGACCCCAGGTGATCTGTTGTCAACTGTCTTGCAAATAGCAAAGCCCTAGAAACTTCCTCCTCCAGCTTCACCTTCTAAGCATGTCTGGAGGGGGATGATTCTCAGGGAGGTTTCTTCACCAGATATTTGAGTTGATTTATGGCTGGGAACGTTGCACAAAATGGGTTTTGAATTCCCAGAGATCTTCAGATGCACTAAATTGTTTAACTCGCTCTTTGCCTGGATATGAATCTGAAATCTGAGGAGAGTATGCAGACAAAAGGGCCTGCTGCTAATCCAAGTTATCTGCAGCAAGGCTACCTTCTACAAAACGTCCATCAGGAAGACATCTCCCTCCACAAGTCTCATACATGTATATCCACTGCCTCACTGAAGCAATTGTGGACAAAGTGCATTGGGAGCCTTGCACAATGTTGCTTTGGGAATAGGTCTGATCGCTGACACAGTTGTTCCTCACAGTAATCTCTCCATTGGCCCAGAACAGAAAGGAGAGCATGAAGAGAGAGCAAGAAAGCGAGAGAGGGAGGAAAAGAGAGAGACAGAGAGAGACATAAAAGGCATTCCACATCAAAAGTGGCAATGTTTAGAGACCTGTCACAGTAGCTCCCTTCCATCCATCCATACACACACACTCCTCTAACACCACATGGATCTCACCCATAAGGGAGTAAAGGGGGCATTCCTGTGGGGCCAGAGGTGGGACCCCGGGGTTGAGTCCAGAGGGGCCTGGGAGGGAGAGGGTAGCCTTGCTGCAGCTCTGGATCCCATTACCCCCCATAGTGCTGGGCTGTGTGCTGGGAGAACCTGCCCACAAACAGTCCGTGAACATGGGAAAGTCATCATGCCCTCAAGCAGTAGGGAGGCGTAAGAGAGGGAGACGGAGAGATATGAAAACATTACACGTCTCACTATTCGGCACTGCAGGAACAATATACTCCTGCTCCTCTCTTTCTTATTTGGCTCTTATCCTCATCCTCTCCAGTTTTTAATATTTAGAGAATCTCCTCTCACTCCCACGACTCAATGTTTGATCTTAAAGAAACAATCCACCCTTGAGAGCGGAGGAGACAATGCCCAGTTCCACCTGCGTCAGATCCTCCCTCGGTCCCGGAGAACACAGAAACACGGGAATGTCTGTTAAACGAGGCCGCTGCCCTTTGAAGTGTCACTCTATTCTCTGTTAGCCACTGATATGCCTCCAGAACATGACCGTACCAGCCGCCGCAGCAGGGAGAGAGAAACATGACGGACGTGGACATGAAACTCTCACAGAGACACGTCCTCCATGATACATGCTTTTCTAAGCCTCACATATTTTCACCTACGTCTCACTTAAATTACAAGGCGTCACGACACCGCATAACGGGGGACCCACAAAGCCACTTGGGGTCTCCTCCAGTCATTGTTGCCCAGAAAGGAGTATGTTGTTGCAAGACATCAGCATCTAATTGACTTGGCAGCACATCAGTTATCGTTTAGACTTACAAAATGTGTCATGGGAGCCAAAAGTGATATCAGATGGCAACCCACATCCCCATTGGCTCATCAACCTACATCCCCATTGACTCATCAACCCACATCCCCATTGGCTCATCAACCCACATCCCATTGGCTCATCTTTTGATGACATAAATATTTCTAATCAAAGGCTGTCATTGTCCCCCAGTGAGACTTAACAATACAGGATGCAAAATACCTGTGGCACAGAGGGCGATGAAGGTCTGCACGTGTTTACGTATCAGCGCCAGCTTGTCCTCGGGCAACGGCAGCTTCCTCACAATGTGTTCGATGAAGTCGTTTGGTGTGACAGCCGCCAGGTTCCACTTCAACTTCCCCAGCACCACAAGCTCCCAGTCCTGAAACAGAGAGAGAGAGAGAGAGAGAGAGAGAGGGAGAGAGAGAGAGAGAGAGAGAGGGAGAGCGAGAAAGAGAGAGAGAGAAAGAAATAGAGAGAAAGAGAGAGAGAAAGAGAGCGAGAGACTGTTTTAGGATGAGAGAGGCTATAAGGCTAAACATATTATATATACTGTACATGGCACCACCCTAGCTGAGACTGAGCCAGGTTGGATGGAGGAGGAGGGGGGGTAGATGGGGAGGGTGGGTCGGGTGGATGGGGGAGGGAGGGTAGATGGAGGGGGATTCTTGCCCTTTGTGCTGTTGTCTGTGCCCAATAATGTTTGTACCATGTTTTGTGTTG
The DNA here is from genome assembly GCA_023634145.1 of Thymallus thymallus. NCBI lineage: Eukaryota > Metazoa > Chordata > Actinopteri > Salmoniformes > Salmonidae > Thymallus > Thymallus thymallus. The sequence continues at coordinate 34,055,236 of CM042413.1, read as the reverse complement.
CTACCATGTTGGGTTGCTATCATGTTGTTGTCATGTTACGTTGCTACCATGCTGTTTTGTCATTTGTTGCTGCCTTGCTATGTTGTTGTCTTAGGTATCTCTTTAGATAGTGTTATTTTGTCTCTCTTGTCGTGATGTGTGTTTCGTCCTATATTTATATTGGATTTATTTTTATTTTTAATCCCAGCGTCCGTTACCGCAGGAGGTCTTTTGCCTTTTGGTAGGCCGTCATTGTAAATAAGAATTTGTTCTTAACTGACTTGCCTAGTTAAATAAAGGTTAAATAAAAAATAAAATAAATAAATTGGGAGGGGGGGGGGTGGACGGGGGAGGAGGGGGGTGGACAGGGACTCTAAGACTAGTTCTCACTAACATGCTCAAGCCAACAGAGGCAATGAATAGGTTCCTATATGGCTGATCATTTGGTCAACGATCTATGCAGAATAAAACCATTTTAAATTATTCATTTGGCTGATGCTCTTATCCAGAGCTTTGCCATAACCTGTTGGGAGCCATTAGGTTTTACCACAGTTAGGGCCTGTTTTGCTAAATTCAAATTGATGCTGTCTCTGTATTCGATCGATAATGTTAAACAAACGCCAAACAGAGCTAATTTACAACGATTTACAGCTCACTCGGCACACAGACAAAACAAGGGTATACCTAATGTTTGATGTGAACAGCATAAAAGAAGAGGCTTAAAAATATATATATCCCCACCTAGCATAACTATAAACGAAACAACAGTTTCCCTAAAACGAATCAACTTAAACTTGCTCAATCGTGAGTAGGGTTGCAAAGGGTCAGAAACTTTCGGAAATGTTCCATGTAACCTTTATTTAATTAGGCAAGTCAGTGAAGAACAAATTCTTATTTACAATGACGGCCTACCTACAGCGTCAGCCCCTGGAGCAAATTAGGGTTATGTGCCTTGCTCAAAGACACATCAAGTTTTTCACCTCGTCGGCTCAGGTCTTTCAAACCAGCAACCTTTCGGTTACTGTCCCAACGCTCTAACCGCTAGGCTAAGCCCTAGAATTTGGAGAATTTTGCTTAAATTCATCAAAAAAGTTAGCTTATAACAGTGAACCTATTTTGTGGGATACACACAAGGCAATTCTAGGTCTTGTGGCATATTTTGGTTAACCTATCCCCAATTCAATGGAATTGCAACCCTCTGCATGCACAGTGCATTCTTCCATCACATGTGCTGTGCACTCTTTCATCACATGTACAGCTTGTTCGAAAGATCTTGCACACTAATGAGATGCTATTGAGCCCACACTACTACACTGTCTAAACCAAGGACTACATGCTTCCTGGTAAGTTTTGATTACAATACTGGGTGGGGTGAATATATTTTATTTTACATACATGATTTTTTGTTAACTAGTAAATAGTAGCATACAGCAAAGTGTGTTTAAATAATTTCTAACTTGTTAACAATTTCTGATACTAAATTTTTGCTACCATGTGGGTTTTAGCTTGCTTGAGCCTGCTAACTGAGGAGTGTTAATTCACCTGTTTCATTACATGTTTCATTTTAAAACTTACAAAGGAGTTTAATCTAACTGCTTAACTATTTATCTGTACATGGAATTGTATTTGTTTTTTTTTTACTCATTATTTTCTAATCTTTACAGTAAAATGCCATGGGCACTATCCGATGTGTGGAGACATTTCACTGCAGCTAAAGTAGAAGGAAAAGCTGTGTATATTTGCAAATACTGTGCCAAATCATATGTGAAGAATGAAACAAAGATGCAGAGTCATAGAGTCATAGAGAAAGCAGATGGTATTGCAATCATATCTGATATAATGAACTACATCATCTCCACCCCTCAACCAGTATTCTACAAGAGCACAGACACAAGGGACAACAGACACACCGGTCTCTACATTGCAGATGAGCTGAAGGCAGTCATCAATGACCTTGGACCACAGAAGATATTTGTACTAGTGACAGACAATGCAGTGAACATGAAGGCTGCTTGGTCTAAAGTGGAGGAGTCCTACCCTCACATCACACCCATTGGCTGTGCTGCTCATGCATTGAATCTGCTCCTCAAGGATATCATGGCACTGAAAACAATGGATACACTCTACAAGAGAGCCAAGGAAATGGTTAGGTATGAGAAGGGTCATCAAGTTATAGTAGCAATCTACCTCACCAAGCAAAGTGAGAAGAATAAGAGCACCACATTGAAGCTGCCCAGCAACACCCGTTGAGGTGGTGTTGTCATCATGTTTGACAGCCTCCTAGAAGGGAAGGAGTCTCTCCAAGAAATGGCCATACCACAGTCTGCCGATATGGACAGCCCCATCAAGAGGATCCTCCTGGATGATGTATTTTGGGAGAGAGTGGTAAGCAACCTGAAACTCCTGAAACGTATAGCAGTAGCCATTGCACGGATTGAGGGAGACAATGCCATCCTGTCTGATGTTCAGACTCTGCTTGCAGATGTAAGAGAAGAAATCCGTACTGCCCTGCCCACTTCACTGTTGCTCCAAGCAGAGGAAACTGCAGTTCTGAAATACATCAAAAAGCGTGAAGACTTTTGCCTGAAGCCCATACACCCTGCAGCGTACATGTTGGACCCCAAGTATGCTGGCAAGAGCATCCTGTCTGGTGCAGAGATCAACAAGGCCCATGGTGTCATCACTACCGTGTCTCGTCACCTTGGCCTGGATGAGGGCAAGGTTCATGGCAGTCTGGCGATGTACACTTCCAAGCAAGGGCTTTGGGATGGAGATGCAATATGGCAGTCGTGCCAACATATCTCATCAGCTACCTGGTGGAAGGGACTTTGTGGATGTGAGGCTCTTTTCCCTGTTGCCTCCATCATCCTCCAAATCCCACCAACATCAGCCACCTCAGAGCGCAACTGGTCCTTGTACGGGAACATACACCAAAGCACGCAACAGGCTGACCAAAACCAGGGTTGAAAAATTGGTGGCCATCCGAGCAAATTTCAGGCTTTTTGAGCCTGACAACAAGCCTTCCTCAACAAGGTTGGAAAGTGACAGTGAAGATGAGGCCTCAGAGTCTGATGTTCAAGAGGTGGATATTGAGGAGGTCCAGGGAGAAGACAAGGAAGCCTGAGAGGAAGACAACCAAAGCTTAGTTTCTAGACTATCATTTTACAGATGTATGTTGAAAACGTTTTTGGGAGATGAGATGGATCATTAGGGATCATTCAATATTCCCTTTCTTTTGTTGTTCAATGAAATCATCCCATGTGAAGAGTCAACTCATTTAATTAACGTTCAATTCGTAACTAAATTGTTTTATTTATTTCTGTTGGAAGTATTTAATCATTTGCAATTATGTTTACTTCTGATAAGGTAAAATGTTAATGTTTCTGTCTCCATATGATATGGTAAATATATCCAATACAAAAAACATCTACATTTAAATGGTATTAATATTAATTTGCATATATTTCCGTTAATTCCCATATATTCCTGTTAATTCCCACGGAAAGTTTCCACCTCTGAATATTCCCCAAAATGTGCAACCCTAATCGTGAGCAGTATCCTCAACTGCACGTTCGCAAATATCTATCAGCAATAGCCAATTACATTTAGGCCTAGCTTAAATTACATGGTTTTATTTTTCTTGGGGAGGTGAAAGGTTATGTTTGAGTTATACGGTTGCCCTTGTTTCTTAGAGAAGAAAGGGTGACTAACAGAAGGAGCTGGTGACTAATTTTTGAGGAATTGTGTGGTTTGCGACTGTCCTTGTGACTGGGACCTGGGATGCAAGTGATTTTCCCCTTCAGAGAGTCACATGGTTCTTAGTCATGAGACGACGCCGGTCCAATGTGGCAGCCATTAACTGCCTTTAAAGCTCCACGACACCGTAATTCTGAACTGATGACCAAATCTCATTCCCAATATCAGGTGAATTGTATCTCTCTCTCTCCTCTCCTCTGAAATGGGACCACACACTATAGATGGTGCAAGTGGAACTTCACTTCCCTATGATACATCCCTGTGATATCCCCACTTCAGTTTCACAGGGTGTTGTGTTTCCCTATCAACTTACAAAAACAGTTCAGTAAGTCACTTCTTTAGAATGCCACAGATAACGCTGAGAAAGAGGCCGTTGACAAATGTGATGCTGCGGTTAGAATTCAAGGAATCAATGAGGAATCGTATAGATAGATAGCCCTGACTGTGACCTAACTCTTGTCCGCACTCTGCAGTGTTTCCCCTCTCTATCATTAGAGGTCTGCTTTCTGCTGTGGTAAAAAAAACAGACACGAGCTGACAGACACGAGCTGACAGAGAGAGAGAGAGGGAGGGAGGGAGGGAGGGAGAGAGAGAGAGAGAGAAACAGAGGGGAGAGAAAGAGATGCGAAATAGAGAGAAAGAAATGTGGCAAAACCTTGCAACACACTCTCCATGCAGGCACCCACTTCCTTCTGCTGGTGCCTCCGGTCCCACCTTCTGGGTGACATTGTGGTTTCTTTTACAAGAAATTGTTACCAAAGAAACACATGGGCCAAGCAGCTGATCTCCTGTTTCCTGTATCTATCTGTCAGCCAAACGATTGCCTTATAGAGAAGCTAATTGTGAACACGCCCAGGTAAGCCTCATGAAACCATCTCAGCAACATGGTACTCCTCTGACCCATGCCTAAACAACATGTATGGGTGGATACAGCCCTGTGCAGTCCAGCACAAATCCCAGAAAAAGGTGGCTCTTCACCCAATGTTGATCATGCTTCTGTCAGTAAGTAATACAATAACAACCAATGAGAGATAGGATCTGAGGCTGTCCCTCCTCCTAAAACCACAGATGCAGGACCTGTCATCACAGGGAATGGCTGGCCTCAACAAGCCATACATACTTAGTACAACAGCATTGGGATCAGCAATCAACTGAGGAGGTGGGCCAGGCCCAGGCAGCCCCCACGCTCTCAGCCTCAACATGGGTGAGATGAACTGTTGTTTACTACATTTAAATTATTTAACAGACATTTTCATATTTGTTCATACTGGTTCCCCATTGGAATTGAACCCACAACTCTGGCATTGCAAGTGCCATGCTCTACCAACTGAGCCACACGGAAATGCTAAATAATGTTTATGTAGCATCGCAGAGGAAATAATTTTCTGATGTGAGAAACCTACTATTTAAATGTTCACCACAACTTGGGTGTGAATTATCTAACAACAGGCACATCTGGTCCACCATGACCCTATAAGCTTGCCAAAGGCTCTAACTTTTGGGTACCAATGACTATAGCAGTAACCCTAAAAAAGACAAGCAGGATGTGCCCACACCAGGTCAAGTGAAACCTTGTTGTGAGCGTCTACAGCCAAGACATCCAATCAGTGAACAAATCCAATGCAAATGGTAATGTACTGTATGCAAGTAAAAATGCATTGTTTTCTAACACATTGGAAAATGTGCTTTTTGAAACGGGATCTACAAAAACCCATAACATTGTCCATTCTGTGAGGACATCTATGTCAAACCTTGAGTAGAGCAAACTTGAGGTCAAAGACAAAACTCTGTTTGCCAGGACCATCAAAATGTGCGACTTCCTCTCTGTAGACTGAAGCCTCCAAAGATCACTCACTCCTAGGATCTAAACCTTGGCTTTGGTTCAACGGCTGACCTCGTTCTACTGCAAATATTTGCCACTAGATGGCGATGGAGACCTCTGTACAAAAACCTACTGTACAGTCAAATATACAGGTAACTGCCGAAATAAAGGAAACACTTGAGTAAATGAAGGACACAAAGTATATTGAAATCAGGTCCTTCCACACACCTAAGCAATTAACATCCCATCGCGCTTAGGGTCATGTATAAAAATGCCCAATTGCCCATCACTTTGGTTACCATAGCGAGAAGATATCTCAGTGACTTTGATAGAGAGGTCTCAAAGGAGCATAGGGGGTTTAAAGGGTGTGTGTGTGTCTCAGTCACCAGATCTCAACCCAATTGAACACTTATGGGAACTTTGGAGCCTGCCTGTTTTCCACCACCATCAACAAAAATATAATTTATTGTGGAAAAATTGTGTCGCATCCCTCCAATAGAATTCTAGACACTTGTAGAATCTATGCCAAGGTGCATTGAAGATGTTCTGGCAGCTTGTGGTGGCCCAATGCCTTATTAAGACGCTTTATGTGGGTGTTTCCTTAATTTTGGCAGCTACCTTTAGTTTGGGGACAAAGCACTCTGGGTCATTCATAGAGTGATGGGGCCAAACATTTAATCTAGGTTTGCTGATGATTTCAATGAATATTATTCCATAATAGTTTATCCTTAGAGAAAATGGACAGTAGCCTATCTAATATGAATAAATATAAAATCTATATATGTAGGTGCCTTTTGAGGTATGGCCATAAGATAAACATTGACAATTAGCCATGAGTTTCATATTTGACAAATCCATAATAACAACTTGAAATTTTGTTGGCAGAAACCAACTGTTGCTTACCAGCAGCTCCTGTGGTCTGATGGAGTTATCTGTGTAGATGCAGAGTTTGTCTGCAGTTAATGGACGAGTTTCTTTCAATTTGGATGCAAGGAACATGCAAACTGCTCCAAGAAGTTGCAGATTACACTTTCTGGTTGGAACCACCGCTAAAAATCTGTCCAAGTAGTTCATAGCCAAGGGAAAAACTTCTTCCTCACACTTCTGTTCTTCACAAACCTAGAGAGAAAGGCGACTTGTGACAATGTGCAGCATTTGGCATCATCAAATTCCAGTTATTTAAATTACCTAAAATGTGTTCAATACATGTGAAACATTAAAATAATAACGAAATTAAGGAAATAATGTAATAGCCTGATATGCATATCATATCCCTTTGGGACCTGGCCAAGATTTGAGCCCCACCCAGAGTTGTTGCGACATCATCAATAAATTCTAAATAGATTATTTTCAATGTTTGAAAAATCTCTCAAGCACAGCCTGTCAATAGACTCGCATTCCTTCAGTAAGAAATGAATTCAAGTCACAATCACCCCAGCCAAAAAACACCCATGCAGCACAGTACGGAACCTCTTTTTTTTCCTTCGTCATATTTTCATAAAATATTTAAAAATATAAATAAATTGTCTACACCTATAATTTTCACATTATAATGAACACCAATGTCTTTCACATCAGACCCGACAATTGATAAACATGTAACTTGAAGATAAATGCGAAATAATTGTCAAATGTAAAACGAAGTAGCATGTGGCTGCTCTCTAGTGCGTCACCGCCAGTTCGAAATATATTTTCCAAAATTAATATAAAATATTTAATGAATCATAGTAAAATAACTCTTACATGAAAATAAAGCTCTGACGGTCAGGTTTCTATTCAGACCAGTCCCAACAGATTATATCAAACAAAGTGTAAAAAATCTAACTTAATTCCTGGGTGACGGATTTCAATGAGGAAACCAGAGGGACACATAGGCCTGCGCCCCTTCCGCGATCCAATATTTAAAAAATAAATAGAAAATGTTTTATAAATATTTCGCATTCATTTCAATGTTGACTATGTAGTTTAGACACTGCTCTTTCATTTCTGCCACGTTTCAACTACCGTTATAACGTGTATGATCTGTGAAATCGTCAGAAAAACTGCTACAGTTCCTGAAAAAACAACATGGCGTTAGAATATAGGCTAGAATAGGGCTAGCATTGAACTGCATACGTGTGCATGGAAATATTTAGGCAATTTAAAAAATAATAACAAATAATCCCGTGCACCTTTCCTAGATCAGACCTATGTAAAGAAAAGCTGTATCTGGTGATAGACTACACCGCTGTAACCACCTGTCAATGTATCTCTGACATAATCATCAGTGACTTGGTTAAAAAAATAAAACCATATAAATAAGAGAAGCTAATTATAGGCTATCAGGATTGTATAGTCGGCAATGTGATATACCACCCTCCTCTTTCTCACACCATGCAAACTGGACAAAATGACAGAGCGAAAAGTCCGATTTTAGTGTTTTGAGATTAGTCGTGAGCACAAATAGCCTAGTGTTTCGGTACAAACCTCCAGCATCCAAGTAGCAACCATCCTCCGCATAAATGGCTGAATATCTTTCTGAAAACACTTGAAATAAGAACATTGGGGTATAAATCGTTCTTCAATGGTCAACAGGTTTTGTAATACCCTGTCATCACAAAAAAGATTCCGATCAGGACGAGCTCTTAAGATGGTGTCCTTTTCGAGGCAAAGCAGCTCCATGGTCGTTTCAGTTTTTAAAAAGTCGGGTTATTCTTGTAAAAATACTATAACAATATTGCAATATGCAAATAAACTGGAAGGAAAGTATTTTGGAGGCATAAAAGTGAGACTGCAGGGCTCCCAAGAGTAGTCCTGCCTCTCCTTGCGAACTTTTTCCTCTCCCTCTCAGTTCGCTTCTACTTTCTCTGCCGATACATTTTAAGCCTGCCTTTTCCGACCTAGTGACGCGAGCAGCATCGCAGACCTCACTGTGTTGAGCAGCTACTCAAACATGTGTTCTCCTTTTCTCTCCACTTTTACATGACAACGTTATACTTCATATACATTTTATTTTAACGTGACAAAAAACTATATTACTACGATAATATAGGCTATATACTTGTAAACATTTTTCATGTATTCATAAATAATTCCTTTAGCAAGTGTTTGAGTTCCAACTCGACGGGTACAGTTGTTATGCCTTCAGAAGGGATATAGCCTACAGGGCTAGGCTATGCATGCAGGAATAGCAATGTACCCAATTTGACAACTTTATAAACATGCATAAGGCTAATATTATTTCTGTATTTCAGAACAAAAACAAACGTATCCTTGATGATTTGCTTGCTCAGTTTTTTTATGCACTTGATTAACTTCTAATCGCCCCCACTCTCCCTCTCGCCCTACCCTCCCCGACACACACACACACACACAAACACACACACAAAGGACTAGCATAACTATCTTTTATATAGCAACAGCTCGCTTGTGGTTGAAAGAGATAGCTTTCTAGGAAATGCAGTGCAGCATAAAAAAGTTGTTGCGACAAACTTCTCTTATAGATAACGCCACACCACGATGACAGCCTATGCTCTGTATTGGACAACTGCATGTATTCCTATATAAATATAATCCATATTGTTGAGGTTGTGATCATTACAATCATTTGCAGAAAGAAACACATAGGACCCATGTTCAATACTTAATTATAGGCATCTCGCCTTGATAAAGATATGTTAAATATGCTAGTGTAATGTTGGAGGAGCACTAAGGAGATCTGATAGTTTGCCAAAAAAGCTTAGTCTCTAATAATATTCTACCCCCAAAGATGAGTCAACTAGACTATCCTGCATGGATTGCAGAGGGGGCAGTCTTCCGCTGCGCTCAAAGTTGTTAAATTCCATTCGAGTGGGTGTCTCTATTGGTCTGAATGGCAACACTTTTGTTCTTGTACTTGTGAGAAAAGTGGGAAATTTCTCTTTAAAGCATTTTTGTCTCGAGATAGTTTCCTCCCCTTGTCACAATTTGCATATAGCCAATAGGTCTTCTGCGCGTGACCGAGGCTTGCCGATTGTTACTGGGCAGACTTCTATTGCGTAGGCTATCTTCGGGGAACCAGTGCGGTCCAACTCCTGCAATAACGAACTATTTATCAATTCACACGATTAGCTGATGTTATTGCCCCCCTAGCATAGATAGAACTCGTAAAATGACATCCGCCAATCAAGCAATCAAGACATGGCAAAGCAACACATTCCAAATGGATGAAAACTCCACATCACAGAACTTTTAAAGTTTGAACTAAAAAACAATTAAACTTTTAAAAGTAAGAAGTTCGAAAAGCAGACTAAGCAACTACAATAATGATAATTTATATAACCTGTTTATTATACGCAAACATTTGAGAAATATAGCCTATGCTGGGGCTATTACATTGAGCAACTGTTTCTTAATTGTTTCCATAATAACCTATTATGTTGTTATGACAACCACAGCTATTAAAACTAACCCCACCCCCTTTCTATCGGAATGTTTTGGACTACAAGAAAGACAACGTTTTAGTAGGCTACATCAAAAGTATAGCCTACTAGCCTACACATCCAGAAAGTTGCTAGTTTTGTAATAATGTATAGGGGGAGTTCCCCCAGCTATTTATCTTGTCCCTGACGCATTTCAATGAATCACTCGGTGTTAAATTATTCCCTCAGAGAAACAGAATAAGCAATCAAAAGTATACCTCGTGCAAACCCATCTGTGCCATATGACTGATCTTAAAGGCTCACACATAGGATGCATACAGCTATGCAGTGGAAGTTTATACTTCACCAGACAGATTCACTTCTGATTCGCCTTGATGGTCATGCTTCTCAACCACCTCCTCGGCTGATAATATGCATTTAAAAAAAATAATTATCCATTAATTTATATTTCAACCTATTTCTCATATTTCTGCTTTCAAAACGAGGACTTATTCAAGGCTGTTCGTGTTCTGATTGCCTCTGCATCTCATGACTTTCTCATGCACCTGTCGATCACTGCCATCAGAAATTACATGTTTAACAAAGTGAAAAATAAAGACAGCTCAATAAACCCATTTGTTTTCTTACTTCCAACAAAGACAAACGTTTTGCTGCAGCTATTATCAAATGGAAAATGTAATGTTTAAACTCTCATGGGAACACTTTCAAAATTAAGATCCCCAATACCCAAATTATGGTAAATGTATTGTGATGCTAAGGTTAAAGTTTACAATGTCTTTGAACAAATGCCAAAAAAATGGTAAATCAGCAAACGCATACCATTAGACAACCGTTCTCCGGCTACAGAAGCGGCTCAACACTGTAGCCTGAAAGAACCATGCTGTATTTTCGCGAAATAATTACGTCACCGCAGGGTGAGCAGCGTCAAACGCAGCGGAGGCGCTACGTTATTTCCCGGATGCATGCAATTAACATGATCTCCAATGGGGGACACAGAATATTGCAACATTTGTTTCAAACTTTATCCTGAGTTGATAGAGAATTTTGAAAAGATATCTCACCTCATATCTCACCCTTGACTGCAATAGTCTGTCTCAAAGTTTACTCACTCAAAGGGGTATGAAACAAAAGGTTTTGAAATAAGGGGAAGATAATGCAAGGGTGTGGGGTACGCTAGGCAGCAAGCTTAAGGCACAAGTGGGTTGCTGACATCAAAACAGGAATTATGATGTTTTTAAAATGTGTCAAATAAACAGACATGGCCATTTTGGAAGGAACTTTATGAGTTTAAGGTTTCAATGTTCTACAAATGACAGCAATAGACTAAACAATCTAAAGAAAAATAAACCTTTTAACAAAAAACCATTCTGGAAATTGACATATTTGAACTGAAAACCATCTAGACTTTCTATACCAACAAACATAGGTTGTACTTTAAAATTCATAAATGTTGATCATTTCCAACAACTGTTCATAGTATATTTCTGAGAAATATTGTTTATCTTCCCTTTGAGCATGTTTACAGATAAATTATACATAAATTAAATAACCATAATATGGTAATTGGGCTGCTACATGGAACTGAATTTGAAACTACTACAAAATAATTATCAAACAGGTTAAACAATGAATTATGAAAATAAGGCATTTCCACAATGTTACTAAATTAGGTTGTGTGAAAGTTGGGTGATTTCTAGATAAACCCAATTTATCTAGAAATAAATTGAAGCTACTTCTATCATAGAAGTATGATAGAAATAGCTTCCTATAGATAATTCTAACACACCTGCAGCCAAGTGAAACAGCTGCAAGCTGGTATTAGTGCAGTTCTGCAATGAAAACATAGCTTATTTCTAACCAGATAATTAACATAGGCCTATATGAAAACACAAAAACATATTTTGTTATTCACTTACATATGAAAAATCTAATAAATGGAACAAGTAACTAGATGTCTCACAGATCATATTAGAGGGCATAAAGGTAGAAAGTGGCAAATCCACTCTGTAGCTTCTTGGTTTGAATGTCTTCATATAATTTCAGACTGTATGTACCAATATATATTATGTTTGTCCTTTTATTAAGTTTTATCTTTGAAATTATTTTTAAAAGACTGTGTCAATGATAACAATAACCTTGTTAATATTGTTTAAAGAATGGTTTGATTAAATATAAATGTATAAACATTCAATTATTTATAACATAATAACATTAGTAAAGTTCACTATTTAATTTCCTAAATTAATATATATACTAATGTTATTTATAGAAATAACTTTTGTTCTCTTATTCCATACTTTAGGCCTGGTGTGAACATTTTAACAGTAGCCTATATGTTATAAAAGCAGCAATTGAAACACAAAAAGTGGTGTGTTACATGCGATAACTGTGAAAAGCAGAGAAAATAAAATTACCAAATAAATAGAACATATTGTTGATGTAATAAAACATTACAATAAATCAACCATGACAGGGTCAGAAATTTTGTATGACAAAAATCATGTGCATAAACTGTTAACGCCAATTGATAGAAGGTCCAACTAGTGACTCCGCCCCACTCTTTGTTTACATGTGTTCACCATTCACTAACTGCCTCACTGGCTGACTCCAAACACTGCAAAGGAATGTACTGGTGTAAGCAACTCACCATTCACTCTTACGGTAATTCCAATAGTTAATTAAGACGTTTTAAAACTAGGAATTCCTCTGACATTGTCATCTAAAAAATATAATCTATGGAGTATAAAACAGAACCTTGTCAGGCAAGTCTCCTTAGCTTGTCACACACAAGCAACAAAATATACTAAATTACTATTCCATGTAGTAACAACCTTGTAGTAAGGCGGTCATGAGAGATCACATGCTACAAATGTTGCTATCAAAAATATACACTAAATGTTTAAGTTCAGAACATCTTATGCATGTTTAAAACATATCACACATGCTCATAGCTTATAACAGCATTTCTGTTATTTTGTTGTGGTTGAACAACTGCAGATGTCTGAGTAAAACAATAACAAAACAGAAATAACTTGTCCATCCATACCACAACACCAGGCTGTTTGCAATGCTCCATTGATTAGACTTATTTACATAACAGTAATGTTATTGCTGATATCAACAAAGAAGTGCAAATACAACTTTGTGATAATAGTGTCCTGTATCCCTCCTAATCGTAGAGTGCAGGCACAGTACACTCTGTAGGCTATCTGGATAATAGACATAACCAGAAAGCAGGTTAGCCATAACTTAGTCTGCATAACCACACAACACTGCATATTTCACACAATCCAAATTTTCTGCTTTAAACATAACACACTAGATTAGGAACACATACATCCATGTTTGATTCAGCCAAACAGATTCACATGATTAGATTATAATATGTTTCGACCACATTTCTCAAAGATGAAGTGGCATAACATCACAGCAAAAGAGACCTGTGTTTAGGTCAGAAAAAAAGTGTTCTGCTACGCTGCCCTACCAAGCAAAAAGGCAGTAACTGCTTGTGGAATTAAGAAACATTGCTTTTATTTACCTTGGTATCACAGTAACCTTTTGCTGTTACTGCTAACATGACCCCCATTTTCTCCAAAACACAACACAATAGAGGCAGGATACTTGTCCACATGATTAAGCATGTATTTAATGTAGCAAAAATGACATTAACTCATTTTCGACCAAATTAGCAGTTACTGCCTTTTTGCTTGGTAGGGCAGTACCGCTGTCCCCATAGGAAAACCATTTGAGGAACCCTTTTTGGTTCCAGGTAAAAAACCTCTACCTGGAACCCAAAACGGTTCTCCTATAGGGACAGTCGAAGAACCATTTGGAACCCTTTTTTCTAAGAGTGTAGAGAAAACAATGGATAAACGAGTAAAAGCCATTCCAAACAACACACATGGAAAGAGGATAGGAGGGATATCTAGAGAGCCAGCTCTTTCAGAATATACCCACCAGTCATTTGACTATTTAGTGAAAATAACTATGTGTAATGGATTGATTAAACAAATGGTGAATACCCTCCCTGTTAGAGAGATTAATTGATGCTGATGTTTCAGACCTTCTCATATGCTATGTGGGGGTGGTTACGATCAGTTACAAAGTTGCATTAGTCAGGACCTTGTAATATTTGACTGATATTACAATATTTTCAGGTGCATGCCACAAAAAGCTTGAGAACAGATGTGATCTAGACACGGACAAATAAATGAATAACACATAGCTTTATTTTGGTGTCATGCAACAAATCTTAAAAACACCAAATTCAGCCACATTTCTTCCCTTTTGTTTTCGAAGCATTAGATAGATAGATAGATAGATAGATAGATAGATAGATAGATAGATAGATAGATAGATAGATAGATAGATAGATAGATAGATAGATAGATAGATAGATAGATAGATAGATAGATAGATAGATAGATAGATAGATAGATAGATAGATAGATGATAGATACTTTATTGATCCCCGAGGGGAAATGTCTTAGATTCAATCAAAGAAACAGCTCTTGAAAAGTAAAACAAAAATACAAGTTAAAGCATAATTTATAACGAAAAGCGATCTATCAAAGGGGTTGCTGTTTGAGGGAAGTACGGGTTTCTCCACAGAGAGGACATACAGTCGGAAGTTTACATACACTTAGGTTGAAGTCATTAAAACTCATTTTTCAACCCCTCCACAGATTTCATGTTAGCAAACTATAGTTTTGGCAAGTCGGTTAGGACATCTACTTTGTGCATGACACAAGTAATTCTTCCAACAAATGTTTACAGACAGATTATTTAATTTATAATTCACTATATCACAATTCCAGTGGGTCAGAAGTTTACATACACTAAGTTGACTGTGCCTTTAAACAGCTTGGGAAATTCCAGAAAATGATGTCATGGCTTTAGAAGATTCTGATAGGCTAATTGACATCATTTGAGTCAATTGGAGGTGTACATGTGGATGTATTTCAAGGCCTACCTTCAAACTCAGTGCCTCTTTGCTCGACATCAAAAGAAATCAGCCAAGCCTCAGAACATTTTTTGTAGACCTCCACAAGTCTGGTTCATCCTTGGGAGCAATTTCCAAATGCCTGAAGGTACCACGTTCATCTGTACAAACAATAGTACGCAAGTATAAACACCATGGGACCACGCAGCCGTCATACCGCTCAGGAAGGAGACGCGTTCTGTCTCCTAGAGATGAACGTACTTTAGTGGAAATCAATCCCAGAACAACAGCAAAGGATTCCGTGAAGATGCTGGAGGAAACAGGTACAAAAGTATCTATATCCACAGTAAAACGAGTCCTATATCGGCAGCAAGGAAGAAGCCACTGCTTCAAAACCGCCATAAAAAAGCCAGAGTACGGTTTTGCAACTGCACATGGGGACAAATAGCGTACTTTTTGGAGAAATGTCCTCTGGTCTTATTAAACAAAAATAGAACTGTTGGGCCATAATGACCATCGTTATGTTTGGAGGAAAAAGGGGGAGGCTTGCAAGCCGAAGAACACCATCCCAAACGTGAAGCACAGGGGTGGCAGCATCATGTTGTGGGGGTGCTTTGCTGCAGGAGGGACTGGTGCACTTCACAAAATAGATGGCATCATGAGAAAGGAAAATGATGTGGATATATTGAAGCAACATCTCAAGACATCAGTCAGGAAGTTAAAGCTTGGTTGCAAATGGGTCTTCCAAATGGACAATGACCCCAAGCATACTTACAAAGTTGTGGCAAAATGGCTCAAGGACAACAAAGTCAAGGTATTGGAGTGGCTATCACAAAGCCCTGACCTCAATCCTATAGAATGTTTGTGGGCAGAACTAAAAAAGCATGTGCGAGCAAGGATGCCTACAAACCTGACTCAGTACCAACAGTTCTGTCAGGAGGAATGGGCAAAATTCACCCAACTTATTGTGGGAAGCTTGTGGAAGGCTACCAGACGTTAAACAATTTAAAGGCAATGCTACCAAAAACTAATTGAGTTTATGTAAACTTCTGACCCACTGGGAATGTGATGAAAGAAATAAAAGCTGAAAGAAATCATTCTCTCTACTATTATTCAGACATTTCACATTCTTAAAATAAAGTGGTGATCCTAACTGACCTAAGACAGGGCATTTTTACTAGGATTAAATGTCGGGAATTGTGAAAACCTGAGTTTAAATGTATTTGGCTAAGGTGTATGTAAACTTCCGACTTTAACTGTAGTTGTTCTACCTGCATGGGACATACAATAAGGATGCTAGCTAAACCCTCCCTCTGCCAACAGAGAAGAGACAGTCTGCTATTAATTGACCTTTATTTACCCTTCCTACCTCTCTCACATGCTTGGCCCTGCCTTTTGAACTCCACCAAAAATCTTTCATGAACTCATCAGAGGAAAGGAGATGAGAGGAGAGTGAAGATCTTGCCAAGGAGAGTAAATATTCCCTTGCCCATCCAGAGGATACTTAATATAGGCTTTCCTTTCTTTCTCACACTTGTCGGATAACACAACAGCGTGGAGCATCTCAGCTGCTGCTGTGTCTTCACCTTCCTGCTTCCCTAGGATTTTCCCATGTTCATATCGGTAGTCCTTAGGTTTGTCACTCATGCAACAGCTGCTTACCAATATCATACCAGAGCCTAAACTTTTTCCCCCTACTTTCCTTTTCAACCCACACATACAAACAAAGGCATTGTTGGTCCGAGGGGCCTTGAAACAGAATGCAATAACTCTCTGGGTGCAGGTTGTGTGCCTCGTGGTGTAATTCTGCAAAAGAAGGCACTCCTGATTCCTGGTAATTTGAAACGTTGGTCCAGAGGGAGCAAAAACATCCTGAAGACTTACTTACCTATTTTTTACTTAATACTTATTTTTCTTAAAACGGCATTGTTGGTTAAAGGCTTGTAAGTAAGCATTTCACTGTAAGGTCTACTACACTTGTAGTCAGCGCATGTGACAAATACAATTTGATTTGATTTGATTTGACATGTCCAGACCAAATGTGTGGGTAGTGTTCATTAGGCACCAAACAGAAGAACACTGACCCAAACAGGGACCACCTGGACCTTAAAAACATTTTCTGTTGTGTGCCCTAATGAACTGATGACTCTGATGGCCAGTTCTTAAGGAATGCATTCCCTTTGTTGTCTGAGTGAAAACATTGTATGGGCTTCAATGTGTCCTCAATATGTTCTCTCAGACAGATGTTAGTTTGAGACAGACAGAGAGACAGATAGAATGAAAGACAGCCAATCCCCTGGGAGGTTTAATTACATTTTGTCTCTGAAGATCAAGACATGCAGTCAGGTCCAAAAGTATTGTCACCCTTGGTAAAGATGAGCAACAAACACTCTATAAATCAAATAATTCAAATACTGAGCTATACATGCTCAGAAAATGTTTAAATTATATTATTTTATATTTAGAACTGTATATTTAACTATAAAGTACTTTGGCATTAATTGACGCCAATGCTTCAGAAAAATCCAAAGGAACAAATACATGGATCGATAACTTATTTGTCTGTAAGTCAACTGTAATCCTGATCATACAGCATAGAGTTTAAGTTGAGTGACACCCAATGTTGACACCTGCTGCAAATCTCCCAGAGAAATAAACATTTCCTCTGAGTAAGGCGTTCATGCAAATCATGTTTAATATATGATTCATGCACCTCTCCCTGTTGGGAACAAAGAAAAATGCTGCCTATTGACACTATGTTTGTCAAACAGACAAAAAGCGTTGCAAACGTAAACGGTTTAACAATGTGTTCTCTGCTAATTGAATTCAGAAAGTGTGAATAAGGTGTCACAGAGTTCTTTCTGACTTCAGCTGTGTTTAAGATGCTCTTCTATTGACTTTGAAACCCAGAAAAAAATTTGACGGGGTTTCAAGGCTTGATGTGCTCATTGTTGTGTCATTGCAAACACCTGAATTTTGCACGCGCAGACACACAGTGGGTAAGGGCCCCATATTTCCAGCAGTGTGTGTGGTTAGGTTAGGGCCCCGGAGTTCTCCAGCACTAACAGATGTTTAATGAGAGCAGGACCTGGATATAGTAAAGATGAACTAGATTACTTTAACAATTATACCGCTCTAATTTTCCATCTATACCCATCAGGTGTTGACTCATCTGGTATACAGTGGGGAGAACAAGTATTTGATACACTGCCGATTTTGCAGGTTTTCCTACTTATAAAGCATGTAGAGGTCTGTCATTTTTATCATAGGTACACTTCAACTGTGAGAGACGGAATCTAAAACAAAAATCCAGAAAATCACATTGTATGATTTTTAAATAATTAATTTGCATTTTATTGCATGACATAAGTATTTGATCACCTACCAACCAGTAAGAATTCCGGCTCTCACAGACCTGTTAGTTTTTCTTTAAGAAGCCCTCCTGTTCTCCACTCATTACCTGTATTAACTGCACTTGTTTGAACTCGTTACCTGTATAAAAGACACCTGTCCACACACTCAATCAAACAGACTCCACACACTCAATCAAACAGCTGTGTAAGGACATCAGGGATAAAATTGTAGACCTGCACAAGGCTGGGATGGGCTACAGGACAATAGGCAAGCTGCTTGGTGAGAAGGCAACAACTGTTGGCGCAATTATTAGAAAATGGAAGAAGTTCAAGATGACGGTCAATCTCCCTTGGTCTGGGGCACCATGCAAGATCTCACCTCGTGGGGCATCAATGATCATGAGGAAGGTGAGGGATCAGCCCAGAACTACACGGCAGGACCTGGTCAATGACCTGAAGAGAGCTGGGACCACAGTCTCAAAGAACCATTAGTAACACACTGCGCCGTCATGGATTAAAATCCTGCAGCGCACGCAAGGTCCCCCTGCTCAAGCCAGCGCATGTCCAGGCCCGTCTGAAGTTTGCCAATGAACATCTGGATGATCCAGAGGAGGAATGGGAGAAGGTCATGTGGTCTGATGAGACAAAAATATAGCTTTTTGGTCTAAACTCCACTCGCCGTGTTTGGAGGAAGAAGAAGGATGAGTACAACCCCAAGAACACCATCCCAACCGTGAAGCATGGAGGTGGAAACATCATTCTTTGGGGATGCTTTTCTGCAAAG
Organism: Thymallus thymallus; assembly: GCA_023634145.1. NCBI lineage: Eukaryota > Metazoa > Chordata > Actinopteri > Salmoniformes > Salmonidae > Thymallus > Thymallus thymallus. The sequence goes on along the minus strand of CM042413.1, from coordinate 34,036,200 downwards.
GGGACAGGACGACTGCACCGTATTGAGGGGAGAATGGATGGGGCCATGTATCGCGAGATCTTGGCCAAAAACCTCCTTCCCTCAGTAAGAGCATTGAAGATGGGTCGTGGCTGGGTCTTCCAGCATGACAACGACCCAAAACACACAGCCAGGGCAACTAAGGAGTGGCTCCGTAAGAAGCATCTCAAGGTCCTGGAGTGGCCTAGCCAGTCTCCAGACCTGAACCCAATAGAAAATCTTTGGAGGGAGCTGAAAGTACGTACTGCCCAGCGACAGCCCCGAAACCTGAAGGATCTGGATGGAAGAGTGGGCCAAAATCCCTGCTGCAGTGTGTGCAAACCTGGTCAAGAACTACAGGAAATGTATGATCTCTGTAATTGCATACAAAGGTTTCTGTACCAAATATTAAGTTCTGCTTTTCTGATGTATCAAATACTTATGTCATGCAATAAAATGCAAATTAATTACTTAAAAATCATACAATGTGATTTTCTGGATTTTTGTTTTAGATTCCGTCACTCACAGTTGAAGAGTACCTATGATAAAAATTACAGACTTCTACATGCTTTGTAAGTGGGAAAACCTGCAAAATCGGCAGTGTATCAAATACTTGTTCTCCCCACTGTATCTAATATTAACGTGGAACAGTGGGGGGAGATAAAAAAAAGAACCATAACACACATGTTATGCTGGTTGAAGACAGACACTGACACAGATGTAGACATGACACACATGAATGTTCACACAAACGTTCACTCTAACACCTGCACATCCAGCCTGGTCTCATAGACTAGACGTAACATAGTAAATGTAAATCTGGGACACTCATATTAGTATGATATATTATGTTTGGTATGGTTACATTAGACAGATGGTTACTTAACCAGAATCTCATCACAGACAACTTTAGCTTTTTAGCTAATTAGCAACTTTTTAACTACTTACTTAATTTTAGCTACTTTGCAACTACTTAGCATCCTCACCATAACTCTTTTAGCTAACCCTTCCCCTAACCTTAACCCCTTTAGCAAACCCTTCCCCTTCCCCTAACCCTAACCTTAACCCTTTAACCTAACTCATAACCTTAACCCTAAGCCCTAACCACTAGCCTAGCTAAAGTTAGCCAGCTAGCTAACGTTAGACACCTAGCCACCTAGCTAGAATTCCTAACATATCACACAAGTTCCCGAGAGCTGACTCATAACCATCCGAGACCCCCCCCCCACAGAAAAAATTATAATTATAAAAAAATTCATAATTCCATTCACCACCCCCAAGATCCCAACAATGCACCAACCAATAAAATGAACAAAAGAGAAAAAATAGAAAAATAAATTAAAACAAAAATGCAAAAAACAAAAGACATCAAGGACAAGAAAAATCAAAACAGCAAGGCCAACTGAATATGTTTGAGTGCACGTATGGCAATATCTACATGTGTGTATGTGTGTGTAGTTTCTGTGTTCAAAAGTTTGGGGTCACTTAGAAATGTCTTTGTTTATTTTTAGAAAAGCAAAAGTTTTGTCCATTAAAATAACATCAAATTGATCAGAAATACAGTGTAGACATTGTTAATGTTGTAAATGACTATTGTAGCTGGAAACGGCTGATTTTTTATGAAATATCTACATAGGCGTACAGAGGCCCATTATCAGCAACCATCACTCCTGTGTTCCAATGGCACGTTGTGTTAGCTAATCCAAGTTTATCATTTTAAAAGGCTAATTGATCGTTAGAAATAGCTTTTGCAATTATGTTAGCACAGCTGAAAACTGTTGTGATGATTAAAGAAGCAATAAAACTGGCCTTCTTTAGACTAGTTGAGTATCTGGAGCATCAGCATTTGTGGGTTCGATTAAAAGCTAAAAATGGCCAGAATCAAATACCTTTCCTCTGAAACTCGTCAGTCTATTCTTGTTCTATGAAATGAAGTCTATTCCATGCTAGAAATTGCCAAGAAACTGAAGATCTCATACAATGCTGTGTACTACTCCCTTCACAGAACAGCGCAAACTGGCTCTAACCATAATAGAAAGAGGAGTGGGAGGCCCAGGTGCACAACTGAGCAACAGGCCAAATACATTAGAGTGTAGTTTGAGAAACAGACGCCTCACAAGTCCTCAACTGGCAGCTTCATTAAATAGTACCCGCAAAACACCAGTATCAACGTCAACAGTGAAGAGGCGACTCTGGGATGTTCTAGGCAGAGTTGCAAAGAAAAGCCTTATCTCAGACTGGCCAATAAAAAGAAAATATTAAGATGGGCAAAAGAACACAGACACTGGACAGAGGAAGATATGGCTTTCTCCTTTGCCAAGATAATCCATCCACCTGACAGGTGTGGCATATCAAGAAGCAAATTAAACTGCATGATCATTACACAGGTGCACCTTGTGCTGGGGACAATAAATGGCCACTCTAAAATGTGCAGTTTGGCATGCTGACTGCAGGAATGTCCACCAGAGCTGAATGTTAATTTCTCTACCATAATCAGCCTCCAAAGCTGTTTTGGTGAATTTGGCAGTACGTCCAACTGGCTTCATAACCGCACACCACGTGTTTGCTGATGTCAACTCTGTGAGCAGAGTGCCCTATGGTGGTGGTGGAGTTATGGTATGGGCAGGCATAAGCTACGGACAACGAACTAGGGCTGTCCCTGACAAAAAAAATCTTGGTCAACCAAGAGTCTGTTCTTTCGACCAATTGACTGGTCAACATTTTAAACATATTTTTTCATGTATAGACACACCCAATGTGTTTAAATTAAAGCAACTATACTGTATGTATGCTGCTTTAAACAAACTGTGACTCAAGAGAGCCAGAGATCAAGATAGCCTAACCACAAGAAAAAAACCTCTTCCCGAACCTCCTCCTCCCGCTGCTGCTGGCCTTAGCAGATTCTGCCATTAAGCTCCCGAAGTTGCCGGTAATAGGCTACTCTAGGAGTCAGCAACCTTTTCCATTTGGAGTGCCAATTTATCTTACCATTTCTACCGATCTGCGTGCCAGTTTATATTTTCATATGCACATTTTCGTGGAACAGTTTCATTTCTTTAATAATAAAGTCTTCGTATCTCATTGTCACGTGATAAGTAAAATCTAAATCTAAATGAAAATGATAAAAATCTAAAAGTAACTTCTATTGCCATTGCCAACTATGTAAAAATACCCTACATAAAGCCAACAAATAAAAACATTGCAGCCTGCAGGTAGAAAATATCATGATAAAAATAAATCACATTGGCTACGCATGGCCTGTCTGCAAGGAACTTGAAACATTTGATCAACTATCAACTTGGTCCAGCCCAAAGCTTGAGCTAATAAAATATTCTGGACCTTCAGAGTTTCCTGTGCCAGTGAGCTCCGGACAGACACAGACAGCTGTAGTCTATTTGTACAAGGGATAACAAGTAATCAGGTACAGTAGGCCTATTTTATGATGTTTCCACCCGGATCAGAGTATGACATTTTTTTCCCCTTTCACACTGAGTGTTTATCGAAAGGGAGAGAGCTGGAAAGATTTTTCAAATAGGTTACATTGAGGAACTATTGTGATTCTCTGATCCGGGTGGCAGGTAGCCTAGTGGTTAGAGTGTTAGGCCCGTAACCGAAAGGTTGCTGGATCGAATCCCTGAGCTGACAAGGTAAAAAAAAAGGCAGTTAACCCACTGTTCCTAGGCCGTCATTCTAAATAAGTATTTGTTCTTAACTGACTTGCCTAGTAAAATAAAGGTAAAATAAAAAATTCTCAATGGATGTAAAAACAGACTTAGTTTACTTGCTGTTTGAGTTGAAGAAACAATTACTTTGAGAAGCTCCATAGCTCATTATTAGTTAAGACAATCAGAAATACCATCAGATCCCCAAATGGGCACATTTATAAGTCTACATTTGTGCGCAGGCCAGGTAGCCTAGGCCTACATCTATGCGTAATCAGGTGTGTCATTACTCAACATTGACAGGATTGCTCCAAGCGAAACGCAATGAATAAATCATAAAATGGAATGAAATAAACCAAAAGTGTAATCTAGCTTGCGTGCTCTGCAAACAAGGTGTCCATTCCAACAATGAGAACTGTAAAAGACTGTAATAATAATATATTGAATGCATTAACAGAAATTACGGTATCCAAACAAACATTGTACATTAGAAATTACATTTAACTGTAAATGTACTACTGGTGATACTGGTGTGCCATCCCCGCGGCCTTCGAAACTGATTAGTCCACTGAGATAGGCATCAATCAAGGCGTGCCATATTTATTGACCAGTCGACTTAATGGGATCACAAACACAAACACAATTGCATTTTAGCGATGGCAATTTGAACGCACAGAGATACCGTAACGAGATGCTGAGGCCCATTGTTGTTGCATTCATCCGCCTCCATCAACTCATATTTCAGCATGATAATGCATGGCCCCATGTCACAAGGGTCTGTACAACATTCCTGGAAGCTGAACATTTCCCAGTTCATCCATGGCCTGCTTACTCACCAGACATGTCACCCATTGAGCATGTTTGGGATGTTCTGGATCGATGTGTACAACAGTGTGTTCCAGTTCCCGCCAATATCCAGCAACTTCGCACAGCCATTGAACAGAGTGGGACAACATTCCACAGGCCACAATCAACAGCCTGATCAACTCTATGCGAACAATATGTGTTGCGCTGCATGAGGCAAATGGTGGTCACACCAGATACTGACTCATTTTCTAATCCACAAACCTACTTTTGTTTTTAAAGGTATTTGTGACCAACAGATGCATATCTGTATTCCCAGTCATAAGACATCCATAGATTAGGGCCTAATGAATTTATTTAAATTTACTGATTTCCTTTTATGAACTGTAACTCAGTAAAATCTTTGAAATTGTTGCATGTTGCTTTTTTTGCATGTTGCGTTTCTTCAGTATAATAAGAATCCACTTTCTTATCTTCACTGTATCTGATAAGTACAAACGAGAGGCCCCTAGCCTGGCCTCTCTCACAAAACTCTGGACCTCTGCAATGACAAATCAAACTCCCTTCATCATTATTACAGCACCTCCCATCAATTCACTGCACCATCCCACACTTGGATCAGCCTGCAATAATCATATTCCTTTTGGGAAACTAGAGTGTCAGATGGTAATTTATAAACAATATCTTTCAAGTTGTTCCTTTGACCCGCTGGTGACGTCAACTCTGTGGGCTGCAGGGCTGCTGTGTGTGTTTAATGGCAACATGTGTCGCTCCCTATCTCGTTCTCCAAGTGGCACAAAGGTAAAGGGAAGCTTAACAGCGTGGGAAAATGCTGAACAGTGTGAAATTACCTTGATCCAAAGATTCCTGCCGCATACCAGCACAACGAATCCATAACAGCACAGGCCCTAACTCAGTCAGCCTGGCTGTGCAAAGAACAGCTGAGAGAGAGAGAGGGGGGAGAGAGATAGAGAGAAAGAAAGAAAGAAAGAAAGAAAGAAAGAAAGAAAGAAAGAAAGAAAGAAAGAAAGAAAGAAAGAAAGAAAGAAAGAAATATAGGCCATTCCAGTAATATCCGGCAACAGGCAGAAGATCAGAATTACATTATCTAATGTACTGTATATCCCATATAGACCTATATACTACAATAAAGTTGTATATTATAGGTCTACATCTAATGATATCTACTACAGTGCCTTGGGAAAGTATTCAGTATTTCCACATTTTGTTAGGTTACAGCCTTATTCTAAAATGTATTACATTTTTTATTTTCTTCTCATCAAGCTACACACAATACCCCATAATGACAAAGCAGGTTTTTAGAAATGTTTGCTAATTTATTCAACATTTTAAACAGAAATATCATATTTACATAAGTATTCAGACGGTTTCAAGTCCGGGCCCTGGCTGGGCCACTCAAGGACATTCAGAGACGTATCTCGAAGCCACTCCTGCGTTGTATTGGCTGTGTGCTTAGGGTCATTGTCCTGTTGGAAGTCTGAGGTCCTGAGCGCTGTGGAGTAGGTTTTCATCAAAGATCTCTCTGTACTTTGCTCCATTCATCTTTCCCTCGATCCTGACTAGTCTCCCAGTCCCTGCCGCTGAAAAACATCCCCACAGCATGATGCTGCTACCATCATGCTTCACCGTAGGGATGGTGCCAGGGTTCCTCCATACGTGACGCTTGACATTCAGGCCAAAGAGTTTGTTTGTTTAGTTTGGCCGGGCGGCCAGCTCAAGGAAGAGTCTTGGTGGTTCCAAACTTCTTCTATGTAAGAATGATGGAGGCCACCGTGTTCTTGGGGACCTTCAATGCTGCAGAAATGTTTTGGTACCCTTCCCCAGATCTGTGCCTCGACACAATCCTGTCTCTGAGCTCTACGGACAATTCCTTCGACCCCATGGCTTGGTTTTTGCTCTGACATGCACTGTCAACTGTGGGACCTTATATAGACCTTATATAGACAGGTGCGTGCCTTTCCAAATCATGTCCAATCAATTTTATTTACCACAGGTGAACTCCAATCAAGTTGTAGAAACATCTCAAGGATGATCAATGGAAACAGGATTCACCTGAGCTCAATTTCGAGTCTCATAGTAAAGGGTAGGAATACTTATGTAAATAAGGTATTTCTGTTTTGTATTTTTAATACATTTGCAAATATTTCTAAAAACCAGTTTTTGCTTCGTCATTATGGGGTATTGTGTGTAGGAAATTGTTTTATTTAATCAACTTTAGAATAAGGCTGTAACAAAATGTCTAAATAGTCAAGGGGTCTGAATACTTTCCGAAGGCACTGTATCTACAAATAAAGTGAAGAGTCTTCCACAAAGTGAGTGAATCGATTGGTGGGTAACGTCCATTCAGAACATGTTCCCACCACCAGGCCGTTGACTTGGATTCATTTCCAGGGGAGGGGGTGATTGCTGCCTGTACCTCAGTCACAACAGCAAGGGGCTAACTGCAACAATAGCGGATGTAATCTGTGGGCCGGAGCAGAGCAGAGAGTCAAACAACCCTCCCTGCTGCATGCATTTCCTCTCTGCCACATACTGTCTTCTGAGATGCCATTTTGATAAGAACATCTTTAACCCTCACTAAAAACTGCTGTGTATCTATGTGTATACTTTTGGTTTGTCTTGTCACTTTGCAAACACAAAGTTTTCAATGATTCAATGTATGGTACCCTTTTATGTTATGTATGAGAATGGGGTTCTATTCAATATATTTGTTATTAATAATACAATTCCCTCCACCAACGGAAAAGTTAAATGCAAAACTGCAAATTAACAAATGCCTTGAAGTGCAATGCCACGCACATGAAATGCACCTCTACAGTTCTTGCTGCACCCTATAAAAACATCAAACATTGATCACAGACTGAGGCGAGGCAACGCACGCACACACACACACACACACACAGGCCACTTCCATGTCCCATTATCACCTAGCGAGTCGGGCCTGAATGATTTTCTGTGGCCCAGAGGGATGTGTTGTCTTTGGTCCCCTGCCAAGTGTCAGTAGATATTTATCAAAGGATACCTACATTCACAGTGAAAAAGTTCTGTTTTCTCTACCTCTATTTTCCTGGGAACATTCTCTTTGCATTGCTTCATCAAGATACTATAGAACATGAAGGCGGTGTAGGCAGGGGTGGATAGGGTCTCCTCACACCTGCCATAGCTTCACCAGACAACTGTCTCAGCCATGTCAAAAAGGCATTCAGCCCAGCTCCCAGACTATCTTTCACAATAAGCCCAACAGAGCTCAGTTCTATGGCATGCTGATCATGCTGGCCTCATGCAGCTCTCACTACAAGAAGACACTCAGCAACCAGGCTGACAGTTCAGCGCAGCAAGCTTAGCAGACCAGACATGCAACAATACAGGGAAAGAGTTCATCACGGTGCAGTATCAGTATCTCACACAAGAACAGGCATCAGAACCGGATCCAATGTCAGAGAGGTTTTAAATGCAATACAATCTCTCAATGAAGATGCTACAGTACTGACCATCTACATCTTTATTATTCGTATATCAGAGCCATTTCCTTGCTAACATTGAACCTGGTTGGTTAGCTACCTGTAGATTCATGCAGGGAAGTAAAGTCATGAGTTGGGATCATGGTTCATTGTTTAACTAGCTAACGTTAGCTGGCTGGCTTGCTAGCTAGCTAATGTTACATGTATGATGTTATTATTCGTATCTCAGAGCCATTTGCTTGGCTAGCTAGAGCCTAATATTAGCTAGCTAACATTGAACCTGGTTGGTTAGCTACCAGCAGATTCATGCAGGGTAGTAACGTCATGAGTTGGGACATGAGTTCATTGTTTAACTAGCTAACGTTAGCTGGCTGGCTCGCTAGCAATTATTATTTTTTTAACGCAATTTAATTGTTGCCAGCGGAACTGGTTAAGCTGTTTTCATGTTATCCAGAGATAAACAATGAACCATAATCCCAATTTTGTGTCTGGAAGTAAATAGCAAGTTAGCCAAAGTTGGCCAGTTAGCTTGGGTGCTTGACTGCCGTTGTGAGGTCAGAATCAACCCTCCTCATCGGCCAGAGCGTCAAATGTGCGCTCTGAAAGCTAGAGAGCGAAACTTGATGGGTGGGGCTAAAGCTTAAGAGGGTGTGAACGATGCTGAATGGGTGTAGACAAAGAAGAGCTCTTCACTAGTTACCAAAATATTCAAAGGCCATTTTCTAAAGTTGATCCACTTTCAAAGAATAATTACTTTCCCATTGTTCCCTTAAATGCAGTGTATGACGAACCATTGTGTAGCTCTGTATCTCTGCTTTTATCCAATGTAAAAAACACAATTTCAAATGTTGCTACATAAGGCCGAATCAAAGCGGTCGGTCACATATGAGGTAACAACAGGGCCTGGCCTATGTTAAAAGTGTTTAAAAAAACTACAAAGTGTGTGTTAGGCGTTAAGCCTTTGTTAAAAGTTGCTTAAAATGATTAAAAGGCAAAACGCGATTGTGATTGTGCTGAATTATTTTTGGGAAATAATTTTTCAGTGTTTTCAAAACTGCAATGTTTACATGAATTCTGATTATTTCCAGGGATACACAACATCCTGAAATATATGTAGATATCTTTGTTAGAAAGAATACTATATTTCCCTTGACGGAGTGATGCTTAATGTAAAAAATGTCTCAGTATACCCCACTCTCCCCTAACTGGTTCTTGGCAGCGTCCCATAATAACACTGAGGAAGGGGTGAGGAGGGTGCTCTGGCTCCACCTAGATCCTCCTGCCCTGCTCCTGCCCCGTCATGGCCGTCCAGTCCACCGCCTGTCTCAGTGTACTGAAGTGTACCTCCATTCATGATCCTTTACCTGTGGAATTCCAGCAGCGGAACAAGGGAGGAGGGTCACATCACAGGACTGCATTCAGCTTTCAATCACTGGGCTGCTGTAATCACGTTAGCTCATACATAATCACATTTCAAGTACTGACAGGAGTGTGACCCTTGCCTTCCATCGGACTAATCTAATAAATGTTTCCTCAAAGACAGAGGGACGGGTTGTTTTTGGGGAGAGGGAAATGAGGAAAGAAGAGAGATCTATCATGCTGTGTCATGCCATGGCTATAAAAAGGGATGCTGGCGTTCTGGCTGAATCAGCCTGTGAACTAAACATCTATTTTTAGCCTATGTAAAGCGCAAGGAGTACTACGTGTAAACAGTCCCGAGGGCTTGGAGCTGCTCTGGGCTCGGAGAGACAGAGAGAGAGAGAGAATTGAATTGAATTGAGAGGGGGGGGGTCTGTCTTACTGTCTGTTGTAGCAGAGGGGCCCCTGGAACACTGCCCTCCAGGGTCAGCAGAGTGGGGAGAAAACACCAGCATCGCTCTCTCTAGGCTGTAAATCCATCTCTCTCTCCCTTCCTCCCTCCACCCATCCCTTTTCCCCTCCCTAATCCCCTGCTATATCTCTCGCTCTCTCTCTCCCCCCTCTCACTCGTTCTCTCTGCCCCCTCTCCCTCTCTCTCTCTCTGCCCCCCTCTCCCTCTCTCGCTCTCTCTCTCTGCCCCCCCTCCCTCTCTCGCTCACTCTCTCTGCCCCCCTCTCCCTCTCTCTGCCCCCCTCTCACTCTCTCTCTCTTCTCCCCTCTCCCTCTCTGTTCTTAGCAGGCTCGCTCTGTGCTGCTTGGTTATATGCTGTGTCTGTGTCATTATTACGGGGCAATTTGTGTTCATGCTAGCGTCCCATTCATCATGGAAAAAGGCTGTGTCCCAGGGTCTTAAATGCCTAGGCCCTCACAGGTTCACCATGGTGGCATCCTGCTCTCTCCCAGCAGTTCAGAGGTCAGAGCCCTAGATCTCCTGAGTGATCACTACCCCTCTTCCGTCTCCCCCTCTCCCATCTTCAGACTTGCTTCTTCCATTTCCCTCTCCCCCCCTCACACATATCTCCCCTCCCCCCTCCTCACGCCTATCCCCCCTCCTACCTCCCCTATCTCCTCCTCCCCTCCTCCCTCCTATCTCCTCTCCCCCCTCTTACCTCCCCTATCTCCTCCTCCCCCTCCCCCCTCCTATATCCTCTCCCCCCTTCTATCTCCTCTCCCCCGCCTCTCTCCTCTCCCCCCGCCTCTCTCCTCTCCCCCCTCCTCTCTCCTCTCCCCCCTCCTATCTCCTCTCCCCCCTCCTATCTCCTCTCCCCTCTCCTGCCACCTCATCAAGATCCACTCTCTCTCTCCCCTTTCTTCTCTCTCAAATCAAGATCTCCCCTTGTCATTGTAAATAAGGATTTGTTCTTAACTGACTTGCCTAGTTAAATAAAAAATATATATACATATATTCCTCCCCTTCCATCTCACTCCATCCCCTCATCTCCACATAGGAAGCCTGGCTTTCATTGTCCTAATACTGTAGGTAAGAAGGGAACAGATTAGGAGCAGAACGAAGCTGGTCCAGACACCAGCTCAGACTTTTCAACGCTGTCACCAAGGATGTTTTAGGTAGGGGACTGTTGAGAGACATCTGTACCCCCTTCCTCCACCCACCCCCCCCCCCCCCCCCCCCCCCACTATCCCACATCACATTAATGGCAGACAGCCTTGACTTTCCCTAAGCAGCCATACAATGCGGGTTGTGAATGAACTACCCAGAGGAAAAAGTGCATTCCTAGCGCAGGGTGGTGAAAGGAAGCAGCTGGTTGGTCAATTCATGTCAAGCCATGTTTTATGTCTTTGTTCTCCATACAGGAAAAGCACATTTACAGGAGATTATATAGTGGAAGGTAATTAATTTTCATGCTCCGTCTGTCATGCCACCTGAAGTTGTCAGTGAATCAGCACTTCACCGGACCACCGTGGACCAGCACAAAGCAGAGACTGAAGACTCAGTCAGGAAAGAGGTCACTGAAGGAGCATCCACTCTGGGTCAAAGTATTTCTTTGATTCCTTTCACATGTCCAATCAAAAGCATCTCACAGATAATGTGGTTACATGTATCCGATTAGTGAAATTAGGACATGGGCCATGTTTAGCCAGTTTGCTGCCATAGGGTTCACGTAAACAGCTGACCATGGGTTTACTATAGAATGGCTAAGCATTTGTGGCATAGGAGTGCTGTGGGGAACTCCAAACAAGTACATAATGTAAGCAGTCAAGGCAACACACCAACAAACATACAGTACAAATAATCAAACACAATTACAGATTTCATTTTAGCCAACATTTTCAGAAGCTATAACAACCTAAGGGTTAAATACTAAGTTTCCCATGCTGCATGTTTAGAGCCAGTATATTTGCTGTAAATATCTTGCCTCCAGGGAGGCACCAGCCAGGCAGGTGAGGTAAGTATGAAGGCAGGCTGCAGGAGGAGGTAAAGCATGTGCAGGCTCTCCCTTCTGCCAGCTCCTAATTACGCCCAATTAATGGGCTGCTGTGGATGTTTCTCAGGGTGTGAGGTCAAGCATTTCCTGTGTCTGTGAATGACTCACGTCGGGGAGATTGTCTTGCAGACGAAGCTCCCCTCTCTTCTACACTTCCTCCCCCTCCACCACCAAACCTCCACCATTCATTCCAAAGGCTGATAGGGTTTTTAACACCTTGGAAACTCTCGCTGGACCTCTTTCCCTGGCTGCAACACACACATTCAAAATATGCATGTTGCTATGTATTAATATGCATGTTGTTGATTTGTATTAAAGTATTGTATTATTCTAATACATTACAGTATTGGGGTTGTGATTAATTGGGCCCAGTTTTTCAAAAGTTATCTATCTGGATTTTGCCTATCGTATAGGATTAAATGCATATAAATAGAATGAATAGAATGGGGAGTCCCCATTCAAGTCAATGATTCGTCCATTCTATTAATTATTTTTCTATGCATTTAATCCCATCAGATAGGCGAAGGTAACTGACATTTTAAATCTTTTTTTTTTTTTACTGTATCCTACTATACATTTTTTCTACTGGGTGTGGCAACCGAACCTGTTGGTACACTACCATTGTGACTGAGGCTGCTTTCTGGTTCAGCTCAGCAGGGCTGATTCTCCAAGTATCCTATTGGCACACGACCCATCTATACAAACAAGGTGGTTCTGTTTGTGTCTGGTTTGTTAGGGATGTTCCCTCCTGTGTGCCTAGGAGATAGGTCTTTCCATTTTTATGCATTGTTTCCTCTTAATATCCACCGCTAATTACAATACACCTTGAGCTGGATCTAGAGCTGGATCTAAGTCTAGTGAGAACAGCGTGAGACACTACTTCCCCCAGCAGAGAATCAGCCCTGATGAGCTGAGCCAGAAAGCAGCCTCAGTCACAATGGTAGTGTACCAACAGGTTCGGTTCCCACACCCAGTTGAAAAAATAAATACTCCATAATCACAGCCTATCACAACACGCAACACAGGCTGAACCGAAAATGTGCATTCCATGGGAAATCCATAGCGAGCAAGTACATGCTGACATTTCAGAGACACAAGGGAGAGATTAGCACATATGGGAGGGTCAGAAAGCAGGATGAAAGACGGTCTGGGGAGACGGGGGTTAGGCTCCTTTTAAGAGATGAATAGGTGGCCATTTTAGATGAGCTAATTTAAGTGAAGCGAGCGTTTTAGTCAAAATATATTCTGGTGTGGAGGGCAGTCAAACAATCCGTAAAGTTGTTTTCTGGTATAGTTGTTTTTGTGTGCGTTGTCAGAGTTCATTCAATCGTCCAGCTATTTTCATATTTCCAGAGTTATGTAACAAGTGCCAACTTTCCATGAATGATGCAACAGTCATGTGCCTATTGGTCTCTTCTCTAATAAAAAAATACATGTTTTATTGTCACATAGGTGCAGTGAAATGTGTTGTTTTACAAGGTCAGTCATAGTAGTACGGTGCCCCTGGAACAAATTGGGGTTAAGTGGCTTGCTCAAGGGCACATCGACAGAAATTTTTTTTTTTCACCTTGTCGGCTCAGGTATTCGAACCAGCGACCAACTGCTAGGCTACCTGCCACCCTACTCACCTTCACTTTCAAAACACAAGAAGAGAAATGTATCCTCAAGTAGATAAACAAAGGAAATTGTCTTTAGGTGAACAGAGAAACTCATTGGCTGAGAGGTGTACTTTGAACACCCCTTTATCTACCCCCCCTGCTCCACCCACCCACCCACTCGCCCGCGCATGGTCTGCAATGGCCCCCGTGGCCGTCCGCCTGCCTGCTGCCCTCCCCGCCAGAGGAGATTGAGTTACAGTTATGATCTTGCAGTCTGCCCTGCCAGAAAGACAGGAGTTGAAATAAATACAACAAAAAAAGGGAAAAGAAAAAAGACCAGTGAAAAATGTGTATTTTAAATGCTGAGTAGAGGAGTTTGGGTAATATTGGAAAGAAATAACAAAGAGCCCAGATATGAGGAAACTGAAACAGTCTTGGACACTGTGCCAAGTCCTGCTTCAGCTCAGCTGTTGTTCCAGCCCCTGCATCTATCATACAGGCATTTCCCCAGCAAGAGAATACTTTGGATGCATCCCAAAGGGCACCCTATTCCCTATATAGAGGGAAGGGAGTAAGATGTTGTTTGGGATGTAGCCATTCACAGTCACTCAGAGGCAGTATGTCCGTCAAGCCAAGCGTCCAGACAACCCTAACTGCCGGGGAAGTGCAGGTCCTGGTACCAGCATGGGATGAAAGGGGACCTTGTCTAATGGGCTGTCTAAGTGTGGGCTCTAAGTGGCTTTCCAGTTCAGGTAGAGCGAATCCTAAAGAGAGACACACTACCTGGCAAATATTTGTGTTTTGAATTCACATCCAGGGCCACATCAAGAATATTTGTGTATTGGACCCAATCGAGCAGCACGCCACCAGCTCCTAACAATCCATCCTCATACGGACCCAATCGGGCCGCACTCCACCAGCTCCTAACAATCCATCCTCATACGGACCCAATCGAGCAGCACGCCACCAGCTCCTAACAATCCATCCTCATACGGACCCAATCGAGCCGCACACCACCAGCTCCTAACAATCCAGGATAAATCAATCGGATGTAATGTGAAAAGGGGTAGGGAGCAAGGGAGTCTGAATTCAAGGTAACAACATCCGCTGTGCCCTGGCATGAAAGTGCTGGAACTGCTCTCAACCAATCAGAGTGCAGCCTCAGGGCTGTGGGGCTGAGAAGGGGGTGGAGGGAGAGGGAGTTACAGTCTGCAGCCTGTTATCAGCCCGTAACGTTCAGCTCAGACCCTTATTTCAGCAACATGGGATTCAACTAATATGTAGGCTTTGTTTTGGAAATGGGGGACTGGATGCCTCTAAGACAAAATACTAGATAGATAGGTACTAGATAGATAGATAGGTACTTTATTGATCCCCAGGGGGGGAAATTTCAGATAAGACTGATTGTGAGACAAAGGACGATTGTGAGACAAAGGACGATGAATATCCAATAAAATGCCATTGAGGGCACTCTACCAAGCTGAGAACACTTTATTCATTTTAGTATGAAGTATGAAGCTTCCAGATATATACAGTAAACTTTACGGTGGGTACTTACCCTTAACGCAGGTAGTGTTTTCACATACAATATAAACAAAGACGAAACAATAAAATAGTCAGGTCTCTGGGTGCACCATGCATGTTTTAGAGAATAACCCAAAACAGAGAGCTAATAGGTAGAATGGTAATTTCACCAAATGATTACCTTTTGCGTCCCTTTGATATTTTAGGTAGAAATTGTGCACCAATATTGAATTTGAAAAGCCTGAATTAAATTAAGTGCCGACAACATGATGATGGTAGGCCTGATCATTGATGACGATGAGAAAGTATATAGAGAAGAAGTCAGTGTGGTGCCAGGACAACAACCTCTCCCTCAAAGTCAGCAAGACAAAGGAGCTTACAGACCACATAAAAAAATGTATAAATCAGATTTGGTTTATATGAATAAAGACTTGCTAAAGTGCCACAATTCCGCATTTTGAAACTTTACCTGACTCTGTGCACCCTACGTGACTTCTAGGAAGATTTTAACCCACTTAACCCCAGAATTTCTCCAAGTTTTTACCATCACCGTAAAGCCCTAGTTATTTTGTTGCTTTGACAAAGTCCTTTTTTAAGATTATTATTTATTTAATGTGATTAGTGATTCATCTAATTATATGAAATCTCATTTTAAGGTCAACCCTTTTTACGAGAACTGAACTCTCTTTTTAATATGGTTTAACTATTCCTTTTTAAAAACTTTTTTCAAAAGAAACATTGAACATCTAATAGTCAAGTTATAGAGTAGCTTAGCAGGTGAGCTGGTTCTACTATTTTTGGCCATTTTCTGGTGGAAAACTGACCGGGTCAAGCATAACACAGCAACCCTGATACCCATAAACAGACAGGCTAGAAATGTTTTAACAATTATACTGAACAAAACATTTGAACGCAACATGTAAAGTGTTGTCCCATGTTTCATGAGCTGAAATAAAAGATCCCAGAAATCTTCCATACACACAAAAAGCTTATTTCTCTCAAATGTTGTGCACAAATTTGTTTACATCCCTGTTAGTGAGCATTTCTCCTTTGTTGTTTTTAAGATCCTGGAGTGCATCTTTAATAGGCACTCACTATAGTATTTTCTTAGATGGGAAATGTTTTATTATTAAGTTTATATTTTCCCAAAGGGCTGTTCAGCCAGAAAGCACCACAGATTGAGACACTAAGTCTCCCTGTTCTTCCGGTTAATTTTTTTATTTACATTTACCTGATCCTGAATGCTCCAACAGAATCCGTGAGAGAGGGGTGTGGGGCCTGGGGATATCCTCCTGTCAGAACGTTTGACAGTTTACCCTGTAGCCCTGATGCAAATTCAAAGCCCTCCGAACGCTAATCAATCTACACTTTGATATGTGCAAAGCAATAACATTGGTATGTGTGTCATATTTGACCAGCCCTGAGACTATAGAGATTCCCATGTCACTCACTATTACTACCCCCATATACAATATACTGTACATATACAACCCTGAATTAACCCCATCCCCAATCCTCCCGTTCCCTCTCATCTTTTGGTTTCTTTATCTTTACGACCTCCGCTCTTTTATGGTAACCTGCACCCTTCATCCCTGTATTGTAAACTCTCACCCACAGGGGGACCCTCCGGCAGCAGACTAATACACCCCCACTAGGGGGTGAGGTGGGGAGAAGTGCACGGCTGGTCTGGGGAGGCGGGGGTACTGGAAGTTAGAGTCGGTACGCGCCACTGGAGGTGTTGGGCCCAGCAGTCTCTGTCTGGTGCATCTGCTACACCATATATCTGTGACCCAGGCTGACTGACAGAGCCCCTTTGCCCCTAAGCCAGGAAACACAAGCTGGCGTACCACATCCCAGCAGTGCTATCCCTCTCTTTGTGGGCTTGAGTTATGACGTACCACAATCATTTGCCGCTTTCAGACAGCTGCCCTGACAATTGGTGACAAGTGAGGTAGTGTATGAAGGGTTAGCATGGCTGGTCATCACTGGACAGACCAGAGTGTGGTCACTGGGGGTATATAGGAGAGAGCCAACAGATAGACTGTTGGTTAAGTCTGTAAAAAAAGAACAGTTAACCATGAAACAAATAATACTGAGTGTTGGGCAATGGTCCTGTCAGTAGACTTTTGTATTAGAGCTCAGAGCATTCCCATATGTGACCCGTTTTAAGAAAGTAGGTGTATGTCACTACTTCACAGGAGAGGCATTTGAAGTAAAAAAAAAAAAAAAAGTACTTTTAATCACCTTCGACCTTCGCCTCTCCCGAGCTCGTTGGGGAGTTGCAGCGATGAGACAAGATCGGAACTACCAACTGAATATCACAAAATTAAGAAAAATAAAGAACATTTGTTTTTTTGCTGAAATGCCTTCTGGAATGTGAACTTTCATGTGCCTTAATAACAAATGTGTATACCATCTGTAAATGCAAATACAATTGTTAAATTATGAGCCTAGTTGGTAAAACCACAAAAAAATACCATGATTGGCTGAGATAATGGATGGGCTGGACATGCCGAGAGATTGCTTCTGTCTATAACATGAGCGACTCCTCTCAACATTGCTCCTGAGTGCCACAGTGGTCTAATGCACTGCATCTCAGTGCAAGAGGCGTCACTACCGTCCCTGTTTCGAATCCAGGCTGTATCACATCCGGACGTGATTGGGAGTCCCATAGGGCGGCGCACAATTGGCCAAGCGTCGTCCAGGTTTGGCCGGGGTATGCCGTCATTGTAAATAAGAATTTGTTCTTAACTGACTTGCCTAGTTTAATAAAGGTTAAATAAAACAGTTAAAATAAATAAATACAATTGCTGCCCTGAAGTTAATTGCGCTATTGACAAAGCTCAGTAGGAAAAAGTTGTGATGGACTATTTTCTGGAGGATGATTGTGCCATGCTGACTCTGAAAATGAATCTGACAATGAGGAAATCCCTGACTTAGCTAAAAACATTTTTCATTGAACCAGACATTGTATAGTCTTCTGATGACAATGGTGGGGAAGAAACGGTGTCATTGTCATGGAAAAGTTGACCGAGCTTTGAAATCAGTGGAATGCCCGGTGGAAGCAGAGAGATGATTGCAAAATGCAGAGTCCAAAAAGAGAACACAGAAAGAAGGCTGTTGTATAAAACACCTCCGGATTACATCTTCAAACTAAGGGCATCTATGACAGGGAGAAGAGTTCATCCATGTATACAGATAAGAGTCTAGCTACATTTTCAGATATTATACATTTCTATTTTTGTCCAAAAGTCGTTTTCATTGCGAGATAAATCGTACTGTTAGCTAGCTAGCTAACGTCATGCGTATAATGATCTGTGTAGTAATATTATTAGTATATCAGAAATCCATTTGCATTGCTAGTTATAGCCTAACCTAACTGTACGATTTAAGTTACAGTTATAGCCTAACATTGAACCTAGTTGGTTAGCTTTAGCTACCTGCAGATTCATGCATGGTAGTATTGCCTCGTTCAAAACAACTGGGAACTCAGAAAAATACGAGGTCAATTCATGGCGTCAGTGATCTTCAGGTCGGAAAGGTGGAGCTCTAGAAAGAAGCCGAGTTCCCGAGTTGGAATTCCGAGTTGGATGACAGTTCAAACCGATTTTTCCCAGTCTGAGCTCTTTTTTTACCGAGTTCCCAGTTCTTTTGAACGCTCGGAAGTCTGAGATTTCTGAGTCCCCAATTGTTTTGAACACAGCATTAGAGTTGGGATTCTGGTTAATTGTTTAGCTAGCTACATGTCTAAACAAAAGACTCCGATATGCAACTAACCATTTCACTGTACCGTTTACACCTTCTGTATCCTGTGCATGTGACAAATAAACGTAATATATAATGTGTATTTACCAGCGATGGTAATGTTAAGAACAACATGACCTGCACCAAAATCAGATTAGGATATAGGCCAAGGACCAGATAAAGTTTATTTTTACTATTATTTTTTACTACTACTTTCACCACTTTTAGTCTTGAAATCTTTGGTTGTTTAAAGAGATGGGTGGGGCTAAGGCTTAAGAGGGTGTGAATGATGCTGAATGGGTGTAGACAAAGAAGAGATCTCCCATTGTTCCTCAACTGCAGTGTATGATATACCATTTTCTAACTCGGAGTCTCCACTTTTAGCCGATGTAAAAAAATAACACTTCAAATTTTGCAACATAGGACCGAATCCAGGTGGTGGGTCACTTACAGTATGTTCTTGTCGTTAGTTCTGACACACTGGTAGCTAATGCACCCTAGCCTTACTACGCTTATGTTCAATGCAAAAAGTACTAATCGCTTAGCACACAATTAATGTTCTTTGCACATGAGGACTCTACATCTTGTATAAGAAACAACCAATTAAAAACAATAACAGATAATCAGACCAAGAGATTAGTTGGTCTAGTAAGTTTGCGTGACTGTCAACAACTCGGTTTACCAAGTTTAATGAATGATGAACTGCATGCTGTTCAATGTAATTAGGGTCATTAGTCAAAAAGAGACACTTGGGGCCCTACTACTAGCATGTTACATTGTTACAGTACACAGCTGGGAGAGTGAAGGTCACATAATAACATTAAGATACGGTGCTGCTCAGTAGCGTACAGTACAGTAGAGTACAGTAAAGTGAACAACCCTTTATATCGGGTCATTGAACTCATCAACAAAGGAATCCTCTGTACACCTATGGTATGCTACATCTTCTGCCCCCCCAAAGCATATGCTCAGAAACCCACCAAGAAACACCAGCAAGGGGCCCATGCAGCTTACGCTCCTCTATTTCTTACAGTACAGACAGGAACTAGAAAAAGAGGCAGCAGGGGAGAGAGAGAGAGGGAGAGAGAGTTAAAGAGAGAGAGAGAGAGAGAGAGAGAGGGAGAGAGACAGGGAGTAAGGAGGGAGAGGAGGGAGAGGAGGGTTCTCTGCACAAAAGAGAAGCCTGGATTAAGTCATGAGCAGCAAGCGACATAGGTTGGATTTTTAACGAATGAGATCACATCCTCTTCCCTAAATAGTAGAGAAACTCATCCTCAGTCGGACAGTGGAGCGCCAAGCAACAAAGGCTGTGGACATCCATTGCAAGGACAGTGCCATGCAGCTGTGCAGCAAGCAGGGCTGTCAGATCCACCACACGTCAGCAGTCAGTACAAGTGGGACAGACATCCAGTGTGCAAGAGAGAGAGAGCTCCCTGCCATCCAGGACCTCAATATCAAGTAGTGTGAAATTACCTCAACCACCCAAGCCATAGACAATTTTCTCTGTTGCTGCACGGCAAGATGTACCGTGCGGCAACAGAGTGTAAGTCTGGTGTAAGTCTGACACCAACAGGCTCTTGAACAGCTTCTATCCCCAAGCAATACAACTGTTAAAAAGCTAACAAAATATCTACATGGACTGAGTTTATCTTGTATCTTTATTTACCTTTTATTTTCAATATTTGCACTGTCTCTATGCACACTCACTGGGCCCTACACACTCACACACACTGTCCCTCCAACACACACAAACACTCACTCCATCAATTGCTCATACAGTACATTTATACTGACTCTACACACCCGCACACCCACTCACATACAAGCTGCTGCTACTCTGTTTATCTTAAATCCTGTTGCCTAGTCCCCTTACCCCTATTACATATCTACCTCCATCACTCCAGTATCACTGCACATGTAAATATGGTATTGGAACTGACTTTTTAAATATTTCCTGTATATGTTATGCTTACTTACTTATTGTATTCTTCATATTTCTTATTTCTTGTGAGTTTTCTAGTATTGCATTGCTATTGATTATTGCATTGTTGGGTTTTGATTTAGCAAGAAAGGCTTTGACTGTACAAAAAAACTTGAAACTATGTCAAGAATGCAAACATTTAACGACGGTGTCCCAGATCCAGTTTAAGCCTATTACTGTACTAAAAAAGCACTTTTACATAACTAAGATGATCAAATGAGCATGTGTTGACACAGGTAGGCTTAACCTGGGTCTGGGAAACTGGCCCTTAAATAACAGCAAGACCTTGGACTGTGTGGAGCATCGTCCCCAGACACAGACATGACACTATGTCTAGAGCCTAAAGGGTGGGGTAGTGAAGTTCTAGACTGGTGAGCTGAGTGGATATGGTGTGCAGATGGAGATACTCTCCCCTTACAGACTCAACACCCCCCCCCCCCCCCCCCCCCCCCCCCCCCAAGAAAAAAAGACCACAGTGTGTTGTGGGAATTTTCCTCCCTTCCTCAAATATTTCCTGTATGGACCAGTTGCCTGTTATTCATTCTCTCTCTCAGCCCCCCAGCCTCTCCTCTCCAGACTGGCTTTCACTTTGGGGGGCCCTCAGCCTCCCTGTACTGACCAGGGAGCTTTCAAGGTACCCTGATGGATGCTAATGCCAGACTCTTTCAGATCGTTTTACAGGGAGGCCCTTTGATGTGCCAGCAGGCCTCTCACTCTCTCTCTCTCTTCTCCCTTCTCTCTTTTTCTCTCTCCCTCCCTCTCTTTCTCACTCTCTCTCTCTGAGAAAAAATATATGTTGATTCCAAACGGGGTATAACTTTAGATGAGGTAGTGTTGAAGAGAGAGAGATAGAGAGAGAGAAAAGAAGAGAGGGAGAGAGAGAGAGAGACAGAGTGAACAGCAAAGAGAGAAAGGGAGATAGAGACTGACAAAACAGAAACAGCGAGGACATGCAGGAGAATGGGGGAGGAGGTGGAGGAAAGGTTAAAAGGATAAAGAGAGAGGAAATAGAGAGGGGAGGGGAAAAAAATGAGAGGAGGCAGGGTAGAGCACTTTGGGGAGGAACAATGTCGGCAAGGCAGTTCGGTCACAGCCAGGGGCGGATGTGTCTGTGCAGTTGAGAATTTAGGAAGGAAGAATTGAAAAATAAAGTCTGGTGGAGAAACTCTAGTCAGTAGCAGCAGCGGCCACAGCAGAACTCTGAATGGTGAGGGTGCCGGGCAGACAGCTGGAGGCAGCTGATTGGCTAAGAGGCTGTGGAACTCATGGCTGCTGCGGCTTCCTGCGGCCAGCTGCTGTGCACAGGGCTCCCAATGACAAGGCTTATAATTGATAACTAGCTGGCAGTTCAATGGGGTGGCACAGAGACTATAAAGTACTGTACAGAGGGACTCACTGTATCCTCTTTTCAAGAAAACAAAGAGAGAGAGAGAGAGAGAGAGAGAGAGAGAGAGAGAGAGAGATTCTTCTGCGGCCCTCTGTGAGATCACTCTCTCTGGCTGCTCCGGCAGCTTGACCTTGCACATGCTCAGACCGCTCTCAGCCAGGCAGGCATTTTCCTTCCTCCTTCACTTCCTTCACCACGCCATAATTTCTCTCCTTCATTCTTTACCTCCAGAGAACGAGATGAAAGTGCTTTGAAAAGTGCTTAACATCAAAGGTGAAGGTATATGGATGGCTTGCAGGTATTGCTGCACAGAGCTAAATAGAGCTGGTTTGCAATACTGGAGACTGTAGAGCTTCCTGTGTGCAGCCAGCAGCGCATGCTGCTAGCCCTAGGCCCCAGATATAAAGAGCTCTTGTGAGGCAAATTCAGCTCAGGCCCTAATTAACTTTATTGGTTTCCTTGCTTTATTCATTTGTAAAGTGGGAAAAAATCATGTATGTTTCCAAAATAAATAAAAAATATATTTCCTGGAGGCAGAGCAAACGGCCGGGCTGATTATAGCATTCTGGAGGCCCAAGGCTGGCCTCACCAAGCAAACGCACCTCTGCTGGGGTAATGCTCCTGTCTATTTCTTTCTCTTAACCCTCCCTCCCTCGCTAACACACAGGCATGATGTCATCTCTGTGGTTCCAGGAGGAAAGCAGGAAGCAGAGCGGTCCTCCTCCTTGTTTCTTTTATGTAGTAGCAGCATCCCCCTCTCTTCCCCTCTCCAGGACAGATCCGGCCCCCAGGGGCCTCTCACTCTATCAGGGGGAAGGAAGCAGCATCTCCAGCCTCCAGCAACCGCAGAGGAAAGGAAGTGTCAAGGCTTGTCTGAGCTGGAGCTGATCCACTTCACTGAAGCTTCTCACTATAGAGAGACTGATTGTGTGAGAGGAGGCATAGCCAAGCAGGAGGTGTGAGTGGGTATGTGTGGCTCCACACCAACAACCGCAAAGAACAGTGGAGGACAGATAAGCATGTTAATGTTAGAAACAGTACTAGCTACTGTTCAGTTGAAAAAATTTCAGTCTATCAAATAAAACATTTTATTCAGTACATTGAATGTATTGGGTTATGATTGTGACTGACAGACTCACTGTTTTTGTGGCTGAAATATCCTCTCAGGGCTTGTGCTCCATAAGTCGAATGTTAACCAGAAAATAACAGCTTACCTCAGTGGAAATTTCCCTGAATCATCACTTTGAATGGCAGCATTGAACAAAGCCCTGTCTCCACCTACACCTATGTAATGTAGCTATCTCAAACTAGGCTGTGCACCCGCACATCCTGAAATGATGAGTTAAGCGTAAATACATCACATTTCCTTCTCAAGAAGTCGCTACCTAGGTGACAACATAGGAAACACTTCTAACACACTGTGTAGCTTTGAAGTAAAAGTCAAATGAACACGTTCAAAAGCTTGCATCTGTCTCTGTCACAATTCTCCACTTCTGCAAAATGAGAAAGTAAGAGAGAGAGAAAAGACTGTGGTCAAGAATGTATCTATTTTCTTTCCCTTGGCTTTGTCGTCGAAGTGCACAGATGAGTAAGTGAATTGGAGAATACACTGGAAAAAGGAGTTTCCTGGTGAGAGGCAGTGGTAATGTCCCAAATGGCACACTATTCCCATATAGGGCACTACTTTTGACCAGAGAACTATGGGCCCTGGTCAAAAGTAGTGTGCTGTAAAGGGAATATGATTCCATTTGGAACGCATCCTCAGTGAGAGCAAAGGGCGGGCTGTGTATTCACTGCCAGGCCGAGAGATGCATGCTTAGGTAGGGAACACTCCCAGCTTGCACCCTGCAGAACCTGGCCCTCCCCACTCCATAGTCTCGGCCCCATTGCAAGACAGCACAGATACTGTATACAGTACTACAAAATAATGGACCCGTCTAAGATAGAAATGATCTTGATCACATCCAACTACTAGCCTTATAACACCACTCTCCCATCCATCTCAAACCTGGCTATAGATAAAAACATTGCATGGTAAAAGTTGACAAGTAACATTGGTTCCATACCAAGAAGTAACATTAGTTCCATACCAAGAAGTAACATTGGTTCCATACCAAGAATGACAGAGAATCTGTGCTGTAAGAGAGAGACAGCATTCTTTCCCTATGCTACAGTTTGCCAGTTACAGTTAATGTGAGGCTGCCTCATTGCATCATTTCCTATATCGGGGCATTATTGTTTTGCTTTATTTTTTTTTTGTGTGTGGTATTTTATGCTGATAAGACGTGGTTTTGCAGAGGCACACCCTTGCCTGCTCTTGTTCTGTGACTAAATATAAGCAGGGAAGTAATGTGAAAACCTCTATTTACATTCTGGTGAGTTAGGACTACAGAAGTGGCGTCTCTGTTGAGATGTGGAATCTGTGCTAGATGACTGACGAAGAATGTCACTTTGGCTGCACTGTGCAAGCAAGCAAGCAAAAGACACAGAGAGAGAAAAAGAGGGAGAGAGACAAAAATAAACACTGAAAAGAGAGAGAGGAACACAGAGAGAAACAGAGAGAGAGAGAGAGAGAGAGAACGAGAGCAGAACACATACAGAAAGAAAGAGAGAGAGAGAAAGAGAGACACAGAGACAAACAAAAAAGAGAGAAATCAAATCAAATTCTATTTGTCACACGCACCGAATACAACAGTTGTAGACTTTGGATGCAGAGTTAAAAAGTAAGAACAATTAGCAAAAATAAAAAAGGAAATAAATCGTAACACAATAAAATAACAATAACAAGACTATATATCAAGAAGTAACAGGGAGTACCGGTATCGAGTCAATGTGCAGGGGTACGAGGTAATTGAGGTAATTTAGGTAATATGTACATGTAGGTAAGGATAAAAGTGACTAGGCAATCAGGATAGATAATGAACAGAATAGCAGCAGCGTATGTGAAGTGTGAAAGTGTGTCTATGTGCGTGTTTGTGTGTGTGTGTGTGTCTGTGTGGCGTCAATATGCATGTGTGTGTGTGTGTGTTTTCTGTGTGTGAGAATATCTAGTGTGTGTGTGTGTATTGGAGTGTCAGTGCAGTATGTGTGAGTGTGTGGGTAGAGCCCAGTGAGTGTGCATAGAGCCGGTGCAAAAGAGTCAGTGCAAAAAGTCTGGGTAGCCATTTTATTAATTGTTCAGCAGTCTTATGGCTTGGGGGTAGAAGCTGATCAGGAGCCTTTTGGTCCCAGATTTGGCGCTCTGGTACCGCTTGCCGTGCGGTAGCAGAGAGAACAGTCTATGTCTTGGGTGACTGGAGTCATTGAACATTTTTTGGGGGCTTCCTCTGACACCGCCTGGTATAGAGATGGCAGGGAGCTCGGTCCCAGCGATGTAATGAGCCGTACGCACAACCCTCTGCAGCGCCTTATGGTCGGATGCCAAGCAGTTGCCAATCAAGATGCAGCCATTCAAGATGCTCTCAATGGTGCAGCTGTAAAACTTTTTGAGGATCTGAGGGCCCATGCCAAATCTTTTCAGCCTCCTGAGGGGGAAGAGGCATTGTTGTGCCCTCTTCAAGTCTGTGTTGGTGTGTTTGGAGCATGATAGGTCGTTAGTGATGTGGACACTGAGGAACTTCAGCTCTCGACCCGCTCCACTACAGCCCCGTTGATGTTAATGGGGGCCTGTTCGGCCCTCCTTTTCCTGTAGTCTAGGATCAGCTCTTTTGTGTTGCTCACATTGAAGGAGAGGTCATTGTCCTGGCACCACACTACTAAATGTCTGACCACTTCCCTATAGGCTGGCTCATCGTCGTCGGTGATCAGGCCTACCGGTGTCTTAACGTTTGCAAACCTAATGATGGTGTTGGAGTTGTGCGCGGCCACGCAGTCGTGGGTGAAAAGGGATTACAGGAGGGGACTAAGCTCGCACCCCTGAGGGGCCCCCGTGTTGATTGTCAGCGTGGCGGATGTGTTGTTGCCCTTGGAGGGAACTATGGTGTTGAACGCTGAACCGTAGTCAATGAACAGCATTCTTACGTCGTTGTTCCTTTGAATCCAAGTGCCGACTAGGTGATTTTTTTTTTGATGTGCTCTTGAGCAAGGCACCTAACCCTAATTGCTCCTGTAAGTTGCAGGTAATTATGGTAATGAAGAAATCAAACAATCTCACAGGGAATTAATCACGTATTCACCCCCCCACCAAAAAAAACATTAAAAGGAACATGTTTGCGCTTATCTACAGGAAATAGCGTTAGCTGAAAGTGGACTCTGGTGCCGGGGCATGAAAGGGATGGCATGGCCCAGGCGATCATTAGCGCTGTCCCCCGACGCACAGCCTGCCCTTGATCCTGAGCCGGGCCCTGGTGGAACGAGGAAGGTGGGCAGTGGAGGCACGCTGCCTTGGGTGGACTCCCCGTTTGGCCCTTGCATTGGGACTGGCCCCCATTAGCCTAGTATGTTGGTATGCATGACGCCCAGCGAGCCAGCTGAATGCAACCTTGTCCAACACCCCATCACAGCACATCTCTGAAGGAAATCAAGCAAACACAACTAAATGTAAACTAGCCCTGGGGAACTGGTCCTGTTGGCCTGGTTAAGCCTCTGTGTTTCTTTTGTAGTCAGCCAAAACATTCTCAGTCCCCGTCTCACAATGCCCTGCCCCACTACCAGTGGCGTCCGTCTCTCAGTATTTTCCCAGCATATGTGAACTCCAGCAATTTTTTCCTATGGTCGCTTTACAGGGAATCTACAGTATTTAGGCAGTCTATCAAACAATGCTGAAAAAAGGCTTTAAGAAAATATGCAATAGAAGGTCACTTTCACTGTTGTAAATCAGTCCTTGATTAAGCCCACGCTAAATGGACATATTAATGAGTTGATTCTAAATCTCTACAATGGTTCTCCACTTCCTCAATGTTTCAGCTTTCAGCAAGTATTATTATCCAACTCATGTATTGTTGTGAATAGGACATTGAACTGAGTCAACCGACCAGTTACATGATGAGTGCTACAGAATAAAGCATTTCCTGTGCATTCAGGGACAATAGGCAGTTTGCACAGCAGAAAGCTTGTAGCTATACATCCTTTTGTGACCAGAGTATTGGAACAATGGTACATGTCAAGCAATGTATATCTGAGACCCTGGCTCCCATCATGTCACTTGGTGACTAAAATTGTCCCAGAGCTGCAGGGCTCAATGTGACGTCACATCCCAACACAAACCCACAGACACATGTCAAAGGCCCGGTGTCGGGTTGTCCCTGATACAGGCTACCACTCGTGTCACACATAGTCAACACATATTCACATAGTATTGTATGAGTGACATGATGTACAGCTCACTGGGCTGAACAAAAAAGGCAGGGAAATGTATTGTCCCTAAGATCTCTTTAATTCTATATTCTCACAACAACTCAAGATGCTGTAACACCGCTGGCTTATCACAGGCACTATTAATACTATGGGACCTCAGGGAACAACGACTCTGTCCCCCGTTCCTGGAGAAAGAAGGAGTAAATAATTGATTCTATGGACTTTATCTAACATATTACTGGGACCACCCATAACCAAGCCATACTCTGGACCTAGTTATTAGCAATGGGCTTTCTATTGACATATCCTCTGTTGTTGATGTTGCTTTATCTGATCACCACTGTGTATTTTTTACTACCTTGTTGCCCATAGCACAGGGTAATACTGACTGCATTATTAAGAAACGCTATCTAGCCTCCCGGGTGACGCAGCGGCCTAAGGCACTGCATCGCAGTGCTTGAGGTGTCACTACAGACCCAGGTTCGATCCCAGGCTGTGTCACAACCAGCAGTGACCGGGAATCCCATAGGGCGGCACCCAATTGGCCCAGCGTTGTACATCTTGTAGCGGGATCAGGTGCCTGCAGGATGACTTTGGTTGTCAGTTGAACAATGTTTCCTCCAACACATTGGTGCGGCTGGCTTCCGGGTTAAGCGGGCAGGTGTTAAGGAGCGTGGTTTGGCGGGTCATGTTTCGGAGGACGCATGACTAAATGTTCGCCTCCCCCGAGTCCGTTGGGGAGTTGCAGCGATGAGACAAGATCGTAATTGGATTGAAATTGGATATCACAAAATTGGGGAGAAAAAGGGGGTAATATATATTTATTTTAAATAAACGCTATCTTACCTCTGAAGTGTATAAACAACACTCATCACCTATTCTGCCTTCCTCTTGTGGTGATTTAGTTAATAACTTTAATAGCAAATTAAGGGCAAACATTGATGACATAGCTCCAGTAAAGTTGAAAAAGGCCACATCCAATTGGAGAGCCCCTTGGATGAGTGAGGAAACGAATCAATTAAAGATACATTGCAGAAAGGCAGAGCGGAAGTGGAGAAAGTGTACCCCATAATGACAAAGCAAAAACAGGGGTTTTAGAAATGTTTGCAAACGTATAAAAAAAATCAAACGGAAATATGACATTTACATAAGTATTCAGACCCTTTACACAGTACTCTGTTGAAGCACCTTTGCCAGCGATTACAACCTTGAATCTACAATCTTGGCACACCTGTATTTGGGTTGTTTCTCACATTGTTCTCTGCAGATCCTCTCAAGTTCTGTCAGGTTGGATGGAGAGCATCGCTGCACAGCTATTTTCAGGTCTCTCCAGAAATGTTACATCAGGTTGTTCTGGCTGGGGCAGTTTTTCATCAAGGATCTCTCTGTACTTTGCTCCGTTCATCTTTCATTCGATCCTGACTAGTTTCCCAGTCCCTGCCGATGGAAAACATCCCCACAGCATGATGCTGCCACCACCATGCTTCACCGTATGGATGGTGACAGATTTTCTCCAGACGTGACGCTTGGCATTCAGGCCAAGAGTTCAATCTTGGTTTCATCAGACCATAGAATCTTGTTTCTCATGGTCTGAGAGTCCTTTAGGTGCCTTTTGGCAAATTCCAAGCTGTCCCTTTTAAGTGCCTTTTACTGTGGGGTGGCTTCCGTCTGGCCGCTCTACCATAAAGGCCTCAATGGTGGAGTGCTCATAGCTGGAGACGGTTGGAAGGTTCTTCCATCTCCACAGAGGAACTCTGGAGCTCTCTCAGAGTGACCGTTTGGTTCTTGGTCACCTCCCTGACCAAGGCCCATATCCCCCGATTGCTTAGTTTGCCCGTTTGGCCAGCTCTAGTATGAGTCTTGGTGGTTCCAAATTTCTTCCATTTAAGAATGATGGAGGCCACTGTGTTCTTGGGGACCTTCAACGCTGCAGACATTTTTTGGCACTCTTCCCAAGATCTGTGCCTCGACCCAATCCTGTCTCTGAGCTTTATGGACAACTCCTTTGACCAATTCCTGGATTTTGCTCTGACATGCACTGTCAACTGTGGGACCTTATATAGACAGGTGTGTGCCTTTCCAAATCATGTCCAATCAATTGAATTAAACACAGGTGGACTCCAATCAAGTTGTAGAAACATCTCAAGGATGATCAATGAACACAGGATGCCCCTGAGCTCAATTTCATAGCAAAGGGTCTGAATACTTATGTAAATAAATCAAATCAAATCAAATTGTATTTTGTCACGTGCGCCGAATACAACAGGTGTAGACCTTACAATGACATGCTTACTTACAAGCCCTAACCAACAATGCAGTTTTTAAGTAATATAGGTAAACAATAGATAAGTAAATAAATAAAAGCAGTAAAATAACAGTAAAAATAACAGTAGCGAGGCTATATACAGGTGGTACCGGTACAGAGTCAATGTGCGGGGGCACTGATAGTATTAGTAGTATTTCTGTTTTGTGATTTTAATACATTTGCCAAAATGTCTAAAAACCTGTGTTTGCTTTGTCATTATGGGGTATTTTGTGTAGATTGATGAGAAAAAAAAAAAAAAAGATACATTTTAGAATAAGGCTGTAACGTAACAAAAAGATGGAAAAGGGGAAGGGGTCCGAATACCTTCCAAATGCACTGTATAACAAGGCAATTAGATATGCCAGACGGGCACATTTTTCTAACTTGATCACTAATAATCAAAATAACTCTTAACGTGCTCTAGTCGACCATTGATGGCCTGATAAATCGTACCCCCTCAAACCTACATTATGTGAACTTTCCTCCACATCTAAATGTGATGAGTTTGCGGCATATTTCAGAGATAAATTAGGCTGGGTATCAGTCAAGCAAAACCTGATGAGAAGTTTGATATGTGCCCTAGCCTACCACGCAAAGGTACTATGGATTTATTTTCCCTGGTTGACACAGACATGCCCAAGAAAGTGATATCACAACTTTAGCATTCTACCTGCCTTCTCGATCCTATCCCCACCACCTTCTTTAAAACAGTTTTTAATTGCATATCTGAAGTGCAAGCTATTGTGAATCACTCCCTGTTCACAGGCACTTTCCCCACTGCACTAAAAACTGCTATGGTGAAACTCCTAATCTAGATTCTTCAGCTCTTAAAAATTTTTGGCCAATCTCCAACCTTCCATTATTAATCAAAATTCTGGAGAAATTGGTGTTCAAACAGCTAAATCATTTTTTAAGTGCTAACTGTATTTTTGAAAAATTCCAATCTGTTTTTTGTGCCCAGCACAGAGAAAGCCTTAGTTAAGGTGGTAAATGATCTTAGAGCCAACAAAGATGCGAAACAGCTCTCTGTTCTAGACAGACTGGAGGTTGGTTGGCCTCTCTGGTCCAGTTCTAAATTAGTTTAGGACCTATTTAACCGGTCTAGAGTTTTTTGTCACACTTGTTGAACGTAACGCAGAGAAAATACATATCACGTGGCTTCCACAATGTTCGATTTTGGGTCCGGTACTATTCAGTTTATATATGTTACCCCTTGGCAGCGTTATCAGAAAGCACAGCATTGATTTTTACTGCTATGCAGACGATACACAACTTTACATTTCTGTGTCACCAGAGGATTTTAGCTTCACGGATAAATTATTAGACTTTATTAGTGATTCAAATTTAACTTCAAGACAAGGCCAAGGTACTTATTGTTGGAGTCAAAGCACAGAGAGAGAATCTAGACACACATTTAAATTCACAGGCAATAAAGATAAACCACCAGGTAAAAAACCTAGGTTTTATTTTAGACTCATTTTAGACTTTATTCGAATCACACATTAGGAATGTGACCAAAATAGCTTTTTACCATCTGAGGAACATTACCAAGGTGCGCCCCTTTCTCTCTCAGGCTGATACCTAGAGACTCATCCACGCTTTTATTACAAGCAGGCTTGACTACCGTAATGCTCTCCTGTCTGGTCTACCCAAGAAAGCCATTGGTCAACTGTAAAACATACAGAATGCTGCAGCACCAGTACTGACCAAGACCAGACAGAGAGCACACATTACACTGGTTGCCTGTGAGTTTTAGAACTCATTTTAAGATTCTTCTATTGGTTTTTAAATCAATCCATGATTGTTTACCTCAATACGTCAGACACGCTTTTAAGTTATGTACCCAGTAGGTCCCTCAGGTCCTCTGGCACTGGCCTGTTAACTATCCCAAAGCCTAGGACCAAGAGGTATGGAGAGGCAGTCTTTAGTTACTATGCCCCCAGAATCTGGAATATCCTGCCAGAGAACCTGAGGGGGGCCGAAGCTTTGGACATTTTTCAAAGAGATCTTAAAACACGTCTTTTTAGCTTTGCTTTTCCTTAGGGTGCTTTTTAGTTGTTCAGTTTGTGTCATTCAGTCAGTCTGTGTCCGTCCGGGCGTGGGGACAGCCTCTTTTATGGCCACTCTTTCCCAGAATAGTGACCTCCTCCCTGGAGATCATTCTCACAGTCGCAGCCTCTGTGCTCCATACCTCCATAGCCCCAAGACGTAATGTATAGAACAGCCCAGTGACCTATATATTGTGCATCACCCATATTATGCAGAATACATGTCATATTCATGAGCTACACGTTTATTATTAGCAATGACTTGTTACTGATATCCATGACAAGGATCTGGGACAACAATAGCTGATCTATGATTAGTGATCTATCTGAAGTCACATCTTGACAGATTTGGGTTATGGCTTGTTTAACATGTATGTTTAACTAACCAATTAGCCTCCTGAAAGCTTGTGGAACTGTCTAAGGAATTTTTGAGTCTACTAACTATGGAATTAGGAGACTTTTCCACTCTGATACAAAACAGATCTCAATACAGCTGTAGGTCCAAGGGACAGGGGCGCCGTATGGGGGGGAAAAGTTAGGATGATTCTAAGGGCCTGTGACTGACAGGGGCCCTAAAATATTATTCCAGCATTAGGTAAAAACATTTTGGAGCCCAATGTTATATATTTTCATGGGGCCCAAAATCCCTGGAGGCTCCCCTGCCAAGGGACATATTGCTGTTGCAGATGACCAGAAATATTATATTGTCCAGTTCAAGTCTGTGAGCTCTTCAAGCTACCTGCATCTTAGCTCCCTGTCCAATGTGCACTGGGATGAGTCAGCATTAGCCACCCCTTCTTCTCTCATTCTCTCCTCACACTCATTGAATGGGGATTTCCGCTGTGAGAACCAATGTTTGACGGGAGCTCCCCCAACAATTCAAGATACACACCAAAACCTGCACTCACTTAAATCTATGCACGCAAGCACAGCTGAGTGACGGCAAGCACAACTGCAAGCACAACTGCACAACGGCTAGGGTTAACAATAGTATGCATGCGCAGAGGCACATCTTTGCTCAGAGAGAGAGAGAGAGAGAGAGAGAGCTGGTTGCCGCTGCATTGATCCAGGGGCAGCAGAACTGAGGGGGTGGGGGTGTGGTAGTGGTGGCGGGGAATGAGGCAGGATAAGGGGGAGACAGCAGCGGATGATCCAGAGCTGAGCGACGTGCACAACGAGCTGCTCTTCCTCCTCCAGCCCAGGGCCTGTCTGTCTGGATCTAGTGCAGCCAGCAGCGCTGCAGGGGAGCAGATGTTTCCTTTATTTAGCCACCGAGCTACAGACAAACTGGGGGCTAACATGGCAGACTGTTTGACGTGATGACATGGCCCCAGAGTGGAGCTAGCGACTAGCGGCTAACAGCGGCTCACTACACAGAGGGGCCTTTGCTCTGGAAGCCCTAAACAACAGAAAGTACTCTGACTGGAGCACTGGATCCCAGAGACATGAGTGAGATAACCACAAAAAGATAGACAGGAAGGGAGACAGTCATGCACAGTGGACTGGGCGCTCAGTAATGCCATTGGCAGTATAAGACAAACTTCATATATTGCTAGTAAACATTAAGCATGGATTCAGATCGCTCACAAACAAATAGACATCTCAAATCAGACAAAAGGAAAATGTCACTGCCTATTAGATGAACTTGAAACAGGAAACAGACTGGTCCTGATGTCAACGGGGCCAGAGAGGGTACAGTAGTAAAGTGGGGAGGGGGGGCTCCACAGCTGTTCTTAAGCCCCGGTCAGTCAGCTGTGGTGAGGCAGCTGCTGCAGAGGCTAATCCAAAAAATGAAACGTATCTGAAGTCTGCCAGCACATGTCAGAAGTGTCGAGTCACTCTGAGCAGATCCACTTCAATGAAGAATGTGTAACCTTTATTTAACTAGGCAAGTCAGTTAAGAAACTCAAGGCCAGTTGTGATATAGTTTAGATTCGAACCAGGTTGACTGTAGTGACACCTCTAACACTGAGATGCAGTGTCTTAGACCACAACACCACTTGGAAGCCCAAAATGCCCTGACACACTGGGTGCCTGTGCTGTGCTTCCATCCATAGACTCTCTTCGGGAACAAGATAAATCTGGTGGAAAAGACTCAGGCTAAGGTGTGATACTAGGAACGTGTCTGTTTCTGATGTAATGATTCAAATACAAGCGGCAAAGTTTACTGAGGCCTATCAGTTTGATACATGAGTTTGATAAATCATTGGATGGGCCTTGATACATTGAAAATACTCTACAGCTGCTGTATAACATCAAATGTTTAAAATAAGTTAAAATCATCATGAGATATGAGAGTGCTGGATGGGAGAGAAAACACCTGGCCACCATTTACAGGAATCAAGCCTGTGGAGTTTCGGTGATAGAAAAAGAAAGGCAGTGCTGGTATCAGATCATTTGTGATAGTCAAAATGACAGTAACATATGTCACCACTAATAGATTCTCTCATTACCTTTATCTTCAGGGTGGGCACCGGCTCCCATGCAGCCTTGGTGAATCTGTTGGTGAATCTGACTACTGTCTTTGATCATTTGACCGCTAACTATAGAGTATCTGAAATGTTCTGTAATGGTTTGGTATAGTTATGATAATTAGATACCAGTGGGGAGATTGATCGTGTTTAAATATTGTTGTTGATCATTCACAGTTAATACAACATTTTGCAAACAGCCCCCACCACCTCACAGAGAAGGGAAATAGTTATCTACTGACAGTCAGACCTGGTGCACAGTGAAAGGGTAGGAAATACCCACACTTTTATTTGCAGTACTTGGTTCATGATCACAAGAATTATAGACAATTAATCAAGAATAGAGAGAGTTTCATTTCCACTGTAACGTTACAATCAGACACACTCAATGTTATTTCCAACAATGCTGCGTATGAACAAAACTTTTCATCAATGTAGACAAAAGGCTAGAATCATGATATATTTTCATTTGAAACCACTGTGAATGAACACAAATATAAAGAAGCATAAGAAAGCTCTTGAACCTCATCCCTAAGCACAAGAATAAGACAAGCAAGAGAGACTGGTTTCAATCAAAACAACAGTGCAGAAACAGCATCCCCCAATCTATTGTCAACAATATGAGGTGTCATCTAATTATACTGTAGGCATTAAATTAATCAAATGGCCACCCGGACTATTTACACTGTTGCTACCCGCTGTCTATTATCTATGCATAGTCACTTTACCCCTACATGCATATTACCTTGACTATCCTGTCAAGGTAATAAGCCCACAAATTGACTCAGTACCGGTACCCCCTGTATATAGCATCGTTTGTTTTTGTTTTTAAACCTTTATTTAACTAGGAAAGTCAGTTAAGAAAGAATTCGTATTTACAATGACAGCCTACCTACAGGGTCAGACTCTGGAGCAAATTAGGGTTAAGTGCCTTGCTCAAGGACACATTGGCAGGTTTATTTTTCATCTTGTCGGCTCGGGTATTCAAACCAGTGACCTTTTGGTTACTGGCCCAATGCACTAACCTCTAGGCTACCTGCCGCCCGAAGACAAGCAAGATAGTTATTGTTATTTTATTCTGTTACTTTTGTATCATTTTTTTACTTTAGTTTACTTGGTAAATATTTTCTTAACTCTTTTTGTTTGAATTGCATCGTTGGTTAAGAGCTTGTAAGTAAGCATTTCACGGTAAGGTCTACACCTGTTGTATGCGGCGCATGTGACAAATAAAGTCTGATTTGACTTGGTCAAGAAAGTAGAATGACACATTTATTAATTTTTTAAAAACATTTATTTTACCTTTATTTAACTAGGCATATGCACTAGAGTATGTGCACACACACACAAAAACACACACGCACGCGTACACACACAGGCATTTCCCAACGCATTGTTGATACTGTCCTCTATGGTCATTTCCATGTAAAAGGACCCATGGCCACCAATTTGAAGTTCATAGGAGCATGTCAAATTGGGAAAGCTAAGAGTCTTTTTTTAAATTATTAAAGCATGTATACAATCGTGGCCAAAAGTTTTGAAAATGACACAAGCATTGGTCTCCACAAAGTTTGCTGCCTCAGTGTTGATGATGGCAATTTGCATATACTCCAGAATGTCATGAAGAGTGATCAGATGAATTGCAATTAATTGCAAAGTCCCTCTTTGCCATGAAAATGAACTTAATCCCCAAAAAACATTTCCACTGCATTTCAGCCCTGCCACAAAAGGACCAGCTGCCATCATGTCAGTGATTGTCTCGTTAACACAGGTGAGAGTGTTGACGAGGACAAGGCTGGAGATCACTCTGTCATGCTGATTGAGTCAGAATAACAGACTGGAAGCTTTAAAAGGAGGGTGGTGCTTGAAATCATTGTTCTTCCTCTGTCAACCATGGTTACCTGCAAGGAAACACATGCCGTCATCATTGCTTTGCACAAAAAGGGCTTCACAGGCAAGGATATTGCTGCTAGTAAGATTGAACCTAAATCAACCATTTATCGAATCATCAAGAACTTCAAAGTGAGAGGTTCAATTGTTGTGAAGAAGGCGTCAGGGCGCCCAAGAAAGTCCAGCAAGCGCCAGGACCTAAAGTTGATTCAGCTGCGGGATCGGGGCACCACCAGTGCAGAGCTTGCTCAGGAATGGCAGCAGGCAGGTGTGAGTGCATCGGCACGCACAGTGAGGCGAAGACTTTTGGAGGATGGCCTGGTGTCAAGAAGGGCAGCAAAGAAGCCACTTCTCTCCAGGAAAGACATCAGGGACAGACTGATATTCTGCAAAAGGTACAGGGATTGGACTGCTGAGGACTGGGGTAGAGTCATTTTCTCTGATGAATCCCCTTTCCGATTGTTTGGGCCATCCGGAAAACACCTTGTCCGGAGAAGACAAGGTGAGCCCTACCATCAGTCCTGTGTCATGCCAACAGTAAAGCATCCTGAGACCATTCATGTGTGGGGTTGCTTCTAAACCAAGGGAGTGGGCTCACTCACAGTTTTGCCTAAGAACACAGCCATGAATAAAGAATGGTACCAACACATACTCCGAGAGCAACTTCTCCCAACCATCCAAGAACAGTTTGGTGACGACCAATGCCTTTTCCAGCATGATGGAGCACCTTGCCATAAGGCAAAAGTGATAACTAAGTGGTTCGGGGAACAAAACATCAACATTTTGGGTCCATGGCCAGGAAACTCCCCAGACCTTAATCCCATTGAGAACTTGTGGTCGATCCTCAAGAGGACAAACAAAAACCCACAACTTCTGACAAACTCCAAGCATTGATTATGCAACAATGGCCTGCCATCAGTCAGGATGTGGCCCAGAAGTTAATTGACAGCATGCCAGGGCGGATTGCAGAGGTCTTGAAAAAGAAGGGTCAACACTGCAAATATTGACTCTTTGCATAAACTGAATGTCATTGTCAATAAAAGCCTTTGACACTTATGGAATACTTGTAATTATACTTCAGTGTACCATAGTAACTATTGACATAAAGATCTAAGAACACTGAAGCAGCAAACTTTGTGGAGACCAATACTTGTGTCATTCTCAAAACTTTTGGCCACGACTGTACATTTTTCAACCATAAATCTTCGGAATAAACTAAGTCTTTGATTTCTTGTCAAACAGATAGAAAAGGGGTCTTAGAAAACATCTACCAGATAAAGTCTTAAAAGGTATTAGAAATACATCAAAACACAATAATGTTGAATTGAAGACCCAACTAACATCAACACTTACCTGTATATTTAGTTTAGGTAGGAAAAACAATTCTGACTTCTGTAAGTTTAAGAAACATTGCCTTGTGGCTTGAAATTCTGTTACCGAAAACCCACATATCTTTAAGATATTTTATAATTTCTCTCCCTCATGAGGGAGGACAATGAATGTTCACAGAAGTAACAAGTAAAGGTAGTTATAGTGTTTTTACTGATATCAATTTTGTTAATTCATTATTAAGTAACTAAAACAAAAAAATTCTGATACTAAATCGGTAAGTAGTAGTAGTAGTCACATATCACAGTTGGGTCACCTGCTACTGTCCTCCCTTCCACTGGCATACTGTTATGTTCAGCTGATAACATTCTTTTCTCTTTCTGTCGTCTTGTGGTCAAAGCAAGAATGTGAAAAGTCTGGACAACCCTCTAATGTCACCTCTCCCGGGTCTTATCCATTTACTCTAACCATTACCCTCACCCATTGTGCACTGACCAAAATCATTTTAATTTTTATTTATTTTTATTCAACCTTCATTTAACTAGGCAAGTCAGTTAAG
This sequence comes from Thymallus thymallus, assembly GCA_023634145.1. Classification (NCBI taxonomy): domain Eukaryota; kingdom Metazoa; phylum Chordata; class Actinopteri; order Salmoniformes; family Salmonidae; genus Thymallus; species Thymallus thymallus. Next base: position 33,998,264 of record CM042413.1, on the reverse strand, counting down.
AACAAATTCTTATTTACAATGACGGCCTACCCCGGCCAAACCCGGACGACGCTGGGCCAATTGTGCGCCGCCCTATGGGACTCCCAATCACGGCTGGATTGTGATACAGCCTGGAACTAAACCAGGGTCTGTAGTGACGCCTCTAACAACGAGATGCAGTGTCTTAGACAGCTGCGCCACTCGGGAGCCCATGGTCATTAGATTGAAAATTCTGATAGGTGCAATTCCGTTCTGTTAACGTGGAATTGCCCCTATCCTATATAATTTACACATCTTGTATAGTAGAACAGTCTAGTGTTTCAGGATATTTTATTTCTCAAATGCTCATCAAATCACCAGAGGGACTCTGCAGGGACAGAGAATCTGTCTTCTATTCCTTCCTTACAGTACAACACATGCATCACCCAAAATCCACAGTGATCTGTTTAAAAGGTCGAATTTCTTAATTGAAAACAAAGAGGGGAATTCAGTAGCCTTTCCATGTGAAAACAGAAGCTCACATGTACAAAGTAAACCACGGTAGCTAAAGTCTTACCTGAGATGAGCCATTCCCAGCCAACAACATTCCTGAGACGCTCAGACGCTCCTAGAACAAGAAAAACAAAGACACAATTAAATAAACTGAGTGATTGATATCCATCTTATCAACTCAAAGAAAGTACTGCTCAAACTTAGTTTACTGTTCTCAAGACTTGTTGTACTGATGACTATGGTGATGATGATGATGATGACGATTACATGGAAAGTACTATTCCTCTTCAATAAAATGTATCTTTCTAACTGGAACTCCCCTGACAGTAGTCTACTGACAATAAAACAAATGACAGTTAAAGTGAACAGTCATTTATCCTACAGACTTGTAAACTCCCTCTGTGGGTGACTGGGAGCCCATTGATTCATGTGTTCATGTGTTCACAAAATCACACATAATCTCGATCTGAACAATAGTGTTTGATCATGTGTTACTGTGATATGGCTGAAAGCTCAAATTTAACCCATCTGGTTTACAGTTTTTTAAATGAGCCATCAACTTATGCAAGAACAGGTAGTCTAGCGGTAACGTTGGGCCAGTAACGGAAAGGTCGCTGGTTCGAATCCCCGAGCCGATGTGCCCTTGAGCAAGGCACGTAACCCTAATTGCTCCTGTAAGGATTTCTGTTTTTTAAAACATCAATGGATTACGCACAATATCTGATAAATTATTTATCCTGCATTGTGACAATACAAGCCTAAGTTATAGTAGTAGTTAAATTCAATCATACAGGTTTCAAAACATTCATCATGCCCATAAATATTAAAACCAAAAACAAAGTATTATGTGAGAAGTAGGCATTGGTCTGAAGCCGAAAAAGAAAGGAAATACAGCACCACAATGTCTACTCCACCCATGCTCTGCTAAGGTTTTCCAGCACACAGCTTTGACCTACTACAGTAGCTATGTTGGTCTATTGTAATTCAAACAATATTGTATGCAAGTTGCTTAGGATTCAAGCCTTCTCAGGTGCTCCCATAATAATGTGATTTGTACTGCATGCAAGATGAAGTATTGAATTCTTCACACACCACACTAATCCCATTGCACTACCTTGTCAAACTTTTGATTTTATTATATGAAAGCAAGCTTTGCTTTTATACTTACAATACCATCACACTTGATTGAGAAAGCTGTTTTGTCTTGTCATAATGTGGTGCCAGACTGTATTGAGAAAAATATAGACTGTATTTCATAAGATATTTTTTTGGTCAGCATGTACCCAACATAACAACATGTTTTGGTGTCTTGGACATATTCACTCCTACAGTGCATTCGGAAAGTATTCAGACATTTTGTTACGTTACAGCAATTCTAAAATGTATTAAATTGTTTCCCCCCCTCATCAATACACAACAACTACACACAATACCCCGTAATGACAATGACAATACCCCATAATTGCAAATTTATTACAGATAAAAAACTGTAGTAGTATTGAAACCCTTTTCTCAATATTTTGTTGAAGAACCTTTGGCAGCGATTACAGCCTCGAGTCTCCTTGGGTATTACGCTACAAGCTTGGCACACCTGTATTTGGGGAGTGTCTCTCATTGCTATCTGCAGATCCTCTCAAGCTCTGTCAGGATGGATGGGGACCGTTGCTGCACAGCTATTTTCAGGTCTCTCCAGAGATGTTCGATCCAGGCTCTGGCTGGGCCACTCACGGACATTTAGAGACTTCATCCAAAGCCACTCCAGCGTTGTGTTGGCTGTGTGCTTACGGTCATTTTCCTGTTGGAAGCGCTCTGGAGAAGGATGTCATCAAGGATCTCTCTGTACTTTGCTCCGTTCATCTTTCCTTAGATCCTGACTAGTTTCCCAATCCCTGCCACTGAAAAACACCCCCATAGCGTGATGCTGCCACCACCATGCGTCACTGTAGTGATGGTGCCAGGTGATGCTTGGCATTCAGGCCAAGGAGTTCAATCTTGGTTTCATAAGACCAGATCTTGTTTCTCATGGTCTGACAGTCCTTTAGGTGCCTTTTGGCAAACTCCAAGCGGGTTGTCATTTGCCTTTTACTAAGGAGTGACTTCCGTCTGGCCACTCTACCATTAAGGCCTGATTGGTGGAGTGCAGCAGAGATGGTTGTCCTTCTCTGGAGCTCTGTCAGAGTGAACATCAGGTTCTTGGTCACCTCCCTGACCAAGGCCCTTCTTTCCCGATTGCTCAAACTAACTATTAAAGTATGTGTAGAATTTACCATGGATAGTCAAAAGTCTTTGTCTGCAGTTTTCAGAAGGTGAATAGCTCAATTGATAGTGACAGTCTTACATTGTACAATTCAATTCCCATTGAAAGCAAAGTAAAAGAAAAAGGTAATTGACTTTTGAAGGTTGTATAACTCAGCCATCACAGGAGGTTGGTGGTACCTCAATTGGGGAGAACGGGCTTATGTTAATGACTGGAGCGGAATTGGTGGTATGGAATCAAATACATCAAACACGTGGTTTCCAGGTGTTTGATGCCATTCCATTAGCTCTGTACTTTACATTATTATGAGTAGTTCTCCCCTCAGCAGCCTCCTGTGTCAGCCATAGATCCTAAACATAGATATCCCCATGTACACTAGAGCCGCCTCTTTATTGTGCCATTAACAGTTTGTTTATAGCCTGAAGCGTTGCAGAGTTATGCATCCTATACATTTGTATAATGCAGGATTAGGGGTCATTAGCCCCTCCCCCCATGCCTAGTGCCATACTACTGGAATGACCATAATCTTGATCGACCGAGAGCCATCCTGTACTTTCGACTATTCGATTGGTCGAAATGTTTAAAAATACATTTCCATATTTTAACCTTTATTTAACTAGGCAAATCAGTTAAGAACACATTCTTATTTATATAGACAGACACACCTTATGTGTTTGAATAAAACCAACTACACATGCACTGAGCTGGTCTGATACTGTAAGCACACTGTTTGTTAGTTTCAGAGTGGGTGGCAAGGAATAAGTTAGTCCTAAATATTTCTAAAAGTAAAAGCATTGTATTTGGGATAAATCATTCACTAAACCCTAAACCGCAACTAAGTCTTGTAATAAATAATGTAGAAATTGAGCAAATGAGGTGACTAAACAGTGTGTTGTGAAATCTGTGAATGTATTGTGATGTTTTTAAAATTGTATAAAGGCCTTAATTTGAATGGGGATACATAATAAATACAAATACAAAGCTCCCTTTGATATTTAAATGTAAAACTAAAATGCTTGATTGCATTTCAAATAATTAATGTCTTGTATGCTGTGTGATGGTATGAGCGAGTGAATGATTGATTGATTGATTGATAATAGTAGCTTATATATTGAAGTACAGGCCTAAATTACGGTATTAAGACTAAACAGGACGCGCTCTTAGGCCTTCTAATGATAACAACATGACTTATTATTATAGTGATGATCATAATAATAATTGTAATACTAACAACAAGAAGGAGATTAAGAAAAAGCAGCATATAGGAGCGAGAGCTGCTTGCATATTATGTGTGACAAACAAGTGCTGTTAGATAACAATATAATTTTCCTGTCTGTTTGGGGTTTGCTCTCTCATCAATTCTCTTAGACAACTAGGCTAAGGCCGATTCGCACAGGACTAGTATTAGTAGAGAACGTTGGTTATGTAATTATTACCCAAGAATGTATGTTATTCCAGAGGATGAAACGGACTGGATTCTTTATTTTTTTCCAAATAAATGGACAGTATGACGGAAGCATGGAGGTTTTGTTCTAGTCCAGGCAATAACAGGGCTACACTGATCACCCGAGCTTGGTTTCTAAACCATACCAAACCATCTTTAGTATAGTGTCACCATAATATTTGAATAGAGGAAGTGTGATCATAATCATTAGGATATTTTAGCGATCCCCAGTAGACGTCATTGTAAATAAGAATTTGTTCTTAACTGACTTGCCTGGTTAAATAAAGGTTAAAATATATATATATATATATATAAAAAAAGACGTCCTAAATGCCCCAAGCCTTCAGATGTGAGCTAAACAGTGCACTTACACTTCAGATGCATTTTAAGGCTATGAATGCGAAAGTGAACTTATTATTTCCAAAAGTTTATTAACAACAAGGGTTACATTAAATAGGCGCAATATTCTTTACTGATGCATTTGGCAATATTCATTCGCACAAAACATATTACAAAAGCATTCACTGTGAAAGTTGATACATGTAGGCCCTTCATATATAGGCTATGCGCAGCACTTTGTTCAATTTTTCGAATCAGTTATTGTTTTCTTGCTCAAACCATGAGCAACACCTGTCAAACTCAGACATTTCTCTCAAAACACAGGATGTCGATTCGCACGGGACTAGTATTATATGAGAGGACCTTGGTGTTAATCTGGCTGGAATTGTTACTGACATGGCAGATTTAGAGGGGAGTAACATTACAGATGTGGGGTTTTGTGCTTGCGCAGTTAGTTACATTACCCGACTACCCCCATTAAAACTAATCCCATCCGAATAGGTCTTAAGACAAGGGCTGTTTCCTCATCTCTGCTGCTGCTGCCTCCGCCACATTGTTCTCAATCCCAATATGCAGATTAATTTTGTTATCATGCACACAGCAACATAGGGAAAGGCACCAATTCTACAGCGCACTGAAGATTATGTTTCAGAACCGTGGACAGCGACTATATTTGTTACAAAATAATATTTGATTTATTAGTGTTGCACCATTATTTTTACATATCATAAGCATATACAATTTCAGTATCACTTTTTAGAGTTATGGACTTTGCCTCCGCAATGGATTAGTCCACTGAGACAGGCGCAAATCAGACAGGTGTCTTGTGAACCATGAAAAAATTGTGAATGCTCGACTAAAGAACACAGCCTATCGACCAAACAATTGACCAGTCGACTAAATGGAGTCAGCCCTAGTGTAGATAGCAATTTGTTTTCTCAGCTACATTTTGAGTTGTGACTGGCAGCAGCAGCTGTGTTGTTGATGAGGAAGTGTGTTGCTCGAACCCGTTAGATAAAAATATTTTAGCATTGTCAGTAATGCTACAAAAAAGTAGCACATCATTGGTTCTTAATGGACGTAAATGTGCAAATGAAAGCACAAACTCAGTTAAGCCCAATGGTCACTATAGTCTCGTTTTAATTTGTGCTAGGTAGGCGTAGAAAATACTCTGAAAACTAAATTGCTAACTACCCTATTAAATATCCGGTTGTTATATGTGGTTCTCGGTAACGGCCGGATGTATCATGATGAGAGGCGGGGAATGTGTTGTGTACCGCCAATGAAGTTGATTGCAAATTTTTATCGACATTGGTGTAATATTGGCTTAGATATGGTACTGAGATTTGAATTTAACATTGCGCTTCAACCAATGCATACTATATACAGTGGGGAGAACAAGTATTTGATACACTGACGATTTTGCAGGTTTTCCTACTTACAAAGCATGTAGAGGTCTGTAATTTTTATCATAGGTACACTTCAACTGTGAGAGACGGAATATAAAACAAAAATCCAGAAAATCACATTGTATGATTTTTAAATAATTAATTTGCATTTTATTGCATGACATAAGTATTTGATCACCTACCAACCAGTAAGAATTCCGGCTCTCACAGACCGTTTAGTTTTTCTTTAAGAAGCCCTCCTGTTCTCCACTCAACTGTTGGCGCAATTATCAGAAAATGGAAGAAGTTCAAGATGACGGTCAATCTCCCTCGGTCTGGGGCACCATGCAAGATCTCACCTCGTGGGGCATCAATGATCATGAGGAAGGTGAGGGATCAACCCAGAACTACACGGCAGGACCTGGTCAATGACCTGAAGAGAGCTGGGACCACAGTCTCAAAGAAAACCATTAGTAACACACTACGCCGTCATGGATTAAAATCCTGCAAGGTCCCCCTGCTCAAGCCAGCGCATGTCCAGACCCGTCTGAAGTTTGCCAATGACTATCTGGATGATCCAGAGGAGGAATGGGAGAAGGTCATGTGGTCTGATGAGACAAAAATAGAGCTTTTTGGTCTAAACTCCACTCGCCGAGGAAGAAGAAGGATGAGTACAACCCCAAGAACACCATCCCAACCGTGAAGCATGGAGGTGGAAACATCATTCTTTGGGGATGCTTTTCTGCAAAGGGGACAGGACGACTGCACCGTATTGAGGGGAGGATGGATGGGGCCATGTATCGCGAGATCTTGGCCAACAACCTCCTTCCCTCAGTTAGAGCATTGAAGATGGGTCGTGGCTGGGTCTTCCAGCATGACAACGACCCGAAACACACAGCCAGGGCAACTAAGGAGTGGCTCCGTAAGAAGCAACTCAAGGTCCTGGAGTGGCCTAGCCAGTCTCCAGACCTGAACCCAATAGAAAATCTTTGGAGGGAGCTGAAAGTCCGTATTGCCCAGCGACAGCCCCGAAACCTGAAGGATCTGGAGAAGGTCTGTATGGAGGAGTGGGCCAAAATCCCTGCTGCAGTGTGTGTAAACCTGGTCAAGAACTACAGGAAACGTATGATGTCTGTAATTGCAAACAAAGGTTTCTGTACCAAATATTAAGTTCTGCTTTTCTGATGTATCAAATACTTATGTCATGCAATAAAATGCAAATTAATTACTTAAAAATCATACAATGTGATTTTCTGGATTTTTTTTAGATTCTCACAGTTGAAGAGTACCTATGATAAAAATTACAGACTTCTACATGCTTTGTAAGTGGGAAAACCTGCAAAATCGTCAGTGTATCAAATACTTGTTCTCCCCACTGTAATACAGTAGTATCATGCACTATGATGTTTTGCTAAACAAAAGTGCACAAGCGCTCTCTCTCTCTCTCTCCCTCTCTAGCTCCCCTACTTCTCTCTATTTCTCCCCTTGTGTGTGTGGAAGTTCTTCTCATTTTCCCATGCGTGCTATCGCTTTTCAGGTCCCTGTCACGTCATGAAAACGCAGGCCGCTGCAGGGACAAGTCACCATGAAAGCAGATGAATTCCTCACTGCGAGGAGACAACACAGGAAAGAGAATCTAGCGTTGTGAACAATGCTATACTCATTATCCTCAATCCTTCTTTGGGCCCCTCATCTCTAAAGGAGGAGATAAAGACAGCTCTATTTTATCAGGGGGACTGGAATGTTGCTCTTTTTTGTTTTGTGTGCGTGTGTGTGTCTAACACAATGCCAACATGTTATCCAGGTGGATGTCAATAAAGAACTCATGCTACAGGTAGACCCCCCCAATCTTTCTGGGACCTATAATCTCTCCATTGAAGCAGCTGCTTTGATTTGTGATTGGTACAAAGGCTGAGCAAACAGCCTGGCCAACAGCACCCAAGGAAGGACTGGAAGTGACTCCCCAGTCAAGTGATTTCGTCTCCTTTAGGGTTTGTTTGGAGGAGGGTTTACCTATCCATTCAGTCCCAGCTAACTGGCTGCATCAGTGGATTAACAGAGTTCTGGATACCCTCTGTATCTTTGTTTGCGGCCCTGTTAGAATTCCCCCTCTGTGTTTGTCCCTGTCAGCCGTTGTCAAGCAGATGTTCTTTCACTGTGGTCAGGAGACACACTGAGACACGCACACACACAAACACGCACACACACACTGAGACCACATTGATGGAGATGTTTCAGCTCATAAAGGAGAAAAACGGAGGGAGGAAAAAACTAATGACAGGAGAAAGAGAAAGGAGGGAGGTAAATGAAGGTAGAGGAATATAGAGGTAGCCACTGAGGATAGGCCACATTCCTTTCCTGTTTTTTTTTTAAGTCTCTTGTATCCTTTGTTCTGTTCTGGGGGAGTGAGCAGTGAGCAGTGAGCATTGACCCTGGGTGAGAGGAGCCACATGTTCTGGTCAGTCAGAGAGAACGGGGTAGAAGGGAGAGATTGGGACAGATAGAGAGACGGTGGGTATATAGAGAAAGAGAATGGACGAGAGAGAGAAAGAGAGCAGAGAATGGAAGAGAGAGAGAGCACTGAGCGGGAAGAGAGAGTGGAGGTGTGGAGATCCGATCTCTGGCCTCACGGAGAGTGCCAGGCCTCCACTAAACTATGCAGTCATCAACATCCCTCACAGCCCACTTAGGCTGACACCTGTGCTGACAGCTCTGTCAACTAACTACAGCCCTGAGGGTGGGAAAACAGGCAGAGACAGGAAGTGGACGGTCAGACAGGTCAGGGGGTCAACAGAGGTCAGCAGATACAATGTCTATGACTGTGTCTAAGTGCATGAGACATTGGTGGGTATTGAGGTATTTGAGATGTTTTGACAGGCATCAGGTAGAAACACTTGTTGGGTTGGGTTAATTTCTCCCTCATTCTTTGCATGCTTTCACATACTGTCACACACATCTGTACATCAGCAGGAAGGTGCAAGGTACCCAGGATGATACCACTTAACAGCTTCACATTTTTTTTACAGCGTGACCCTCCAGTGCCTGCAGTACATACTACAGTGCATTCGGAAATTATTCAGACCCCTTGACCTTTTCCACATTTTGTTACGTTACAGCCTTATTCTAAAATGGAAATCGTTTTTTTCCCTCATCAATCTACACACAATACCCCATAACGACAATTGTTTTTTTTACGGAAATATCACATTTACATAAGTATTCAGACCCTTTACTCAGTACTTTGTTGAAGCACCTTTGGCAGCGATTACAGCCTTGAGCCTACTTGGGTATGACGCTACAAGCTTCGCGCACCCATTCTTCTCTGCAGATCCTCTCAAGCTCTGTCAGGTTGGATGGGGAGCGTCGCTGCACAGCTATTTTCAGGTCTCTCTCTCTTCAAGTCCGTGCTCTAGCTGGGCCACTCAAGGACATTCAGAGACTTGTCCCGAAGCTACTCCTACATTGTCTTAGCTGTGTGCTTAGGGCCGTTGTCCTGTTGGAAGGTGAACCTTCCCCCCAGTCTGAGCGCTCTGGAGCAGGCTTTCATTAAGGATCTCTCTATACTTTACTCTGTTCATCCTGACTAGTCTCCCAGTCCCTGCTGCTGAAAAACATCCCCACAGCATGATGCTGCCACCAACCATGCTTCACCGTAGGGATGGTGCCTGGTTTCCTCCAGACGTGACGCTTGGAATTCATGCCAAAGAGTACAAACTTGGTTTCATCAGACCAGAGAATCTTGTTTCTCATGGTCTAAGAGTCTTTAGGTGCGTTTTGGCAAGCTCCAAGCGGGCTGTCATGTGCCTTTTACTGAGGAGTGGCTTCCGTCTGGCAACTCTACCAAAATGCTGGATTGGTGGAGTGCTGCAGAGATGGTTGTCCTTCTGGAAGGTTCTCCCATCTCCACAGGAACTCTGGAGTTCTTGGTTCTTGGTCACCTCTTGGTTCTTGGTCACCTCCCTGACCAAGGCCCTTCTCCCCTGATTGCTCAGTTTGGCCGGGCGCTGTCAACTGTGGGACCTTATAAAGACAAGTGTGTACCTTTCCAAATCATGTCCAATCAATTGAATTTGTCCAACCAATTAAGATGTAGAACCATCTCAAGGATGATCAATGGAAACAGGATGCACCTGAGCTCAATTTTGAATCTCATAGCAAAGGGTCTGAATACTTATTTAAATAAGGTATCTGTTTATTTTATATATATATACATTTGCAAACATTTCTAATACCCTGTTTTTGCTTTGTCATTATGAGGTATTGTGTGTAGATTGATGAGGAAAATTGTTTATTTAATCAATTGTAGAATAAGGCTGTAATGTTACAAAATGTGGAAAAGTCAAGGGGTCTGAATACTTTTACAGTCTTTTAATCAAGATGCATCTATTACATCCACACACAGGCATGCACCCATGCACACAAACACATGAGATGAGCAAGCATACACACACAAGTTCAAACGCGAGCACAAACACACCCACAGACACACAGAACCAATTATAAGTACAAAAGCGAGCGCACACATTTTTTAAAGCACCCAAGCTTTTGCGCCGACAAGAGAAGTAAGCTAACTAGCCAAGTCTGGGGGGTACATTCTTGACGTCTCCTCACTCACTGCGAGCACAGCATGTGGCCCTCATTGCGTGTGCTTCCCTCACCGACTGCTCCTTTTAAGAGTGCTTACTGGGTCAAACCCTATGGACTTTGTGTTACAGAGCAGTGAACCTCCTGTGAGGGGAGCTGCCGTGTCACCAGGGTTCAGGTGGAGGGGTATGAGGGGATACCCAGGATGGGTTTGGAGTGATGGGTCGACAGGGCAGGTCCAAGCAGGCCCCCCTGTCCACTCTGACTGGGATGGGGCCACAAAAAGTCAGGGGCCACACAGACCCTCCCAGCCGCTATTCACTCAGAGCACATGGAGGATGTGACGGGAGAGAACAGGGCTCATTCACAAGGTCAAACACTCCACAAACACACGAAAGAGGCATTGTCGGTTCAGGCCCCACCACATCCATCACCGTCACCACCACCACTGAACCAGCGCACAGTCCAGCACTACATAACATGCCTTGGGCTCCCTCTCCCCCCTTCCCTCCCCTCCTCTCTCTCCCTCTCTCTCTCTCTCTCTCTAGCCCTGAATACCCTGACCAGCCCTGGCCTCCAGGCCCCAGCACCAGCCCCCAGCATACACGGCCCCAGGCAAGCAGGCAGCACACTGAGGGTCGCCCAGCAAGGAAATGTCCAACAGTGGGGAACAGCTGCATGGGCTGGCCTGGACCAGGCCCAGCCACCCTTCAGCCACAAAGGGCTGCTTGTGCCCCGGCGGGGTGAAACATAAAACACAAGAGATAAGCTTAGCAGCAGTGTTTGCCAGGACCAGTGGACCTCCCCAAGCAGGAACCGAGTGCAAGTGACTAACACACACAAAGAGCAGGGTCACAGAGGGGCACCTACAGGCCCCGCACCCTATAACCCCAGAGAAAGGAGTTGTACCACTGTCTTTGTCTGGGGCTTCCAGTGGGAGCCCATTGGAAGGGGTCAGGGGTGGTGGTGCAAAGGGGGTTAAGAATTGGGGAGAGAGGAGTGTGGAGATGTGTAAAAGGAGGTGAGGTCTGCTTTCCCATGATCATCCTTTTCTTTGAAAAGCCGTCCTTCTTCAAGTTCCTAAAAAGTTACTCATTCTACCACAAATCACTTATTATGAAAAGTTAATTAGTTGGAGAAGATTGTCTATTGTCACTCTATGGCAGCCATGTTTGTAGTCATCCTCAGTCCGTCTGGGTTGCTCATCACACACAACCGTGAAACAGCAATGGCTGTGTATCCAGGCAACCCGGGCTCAAGGTCCAACCAGGGTGGGAGGGGAATCCTCGCAGAATGTGACTACTCTCTTTGTCTTTATCTCTGCCCAAATCTATGTCACCTTTCTCTCAATCTCTGTCTCAATCTCTTTCTTGCTCTCTGTAAATACTGCAATGTGTGCATGACAATCAATCAATCAATCAATCAATCAAATTACATCAGCTGATGTCACAAAGTGCTATACAGAAACCCAGCCTAAAACCCCAAACAGAAAGCAATGCAGATGTAGAAGCACTGTGGCTAGGAAAAACTCCCTAGAAAGGCAAAAACCTAGGAAGAAACCTAGAGAGGAACCAGGCACATTCACAAAAGTCGGATCCCTCATATTCTTCCGGGGCTGATTGCATGAATCAACTTGGCAACCTTTGCTGTTTTAAATATTTATGTCCATTACGTCAACAGGGTGTGCGTCTCTGAGGCCAGATGTGTGAGGCGCGACTGGAGTCCTGCAGAATAAATGGAGCATCACGCGCAGTTTATTTTAATAATTTCCTCCTCATCCTTCAGCTGTCTGTGCTGACCACTCGGCCACGCAGCTGTGGGCCATTCATAACCCTAACCACCCTCTCCTTCCCCCCACACTGCTCTGCTCACCCCCAACGACCCGGAACTGACCCCTCTCTGCAGGGCACTACAACACACAACCCTACCGCTAGATAGATACAGAGCTCCAACATGAATGAAGGTGCTTACGCAACACACACAGGGACACATACACACAGCCACACAAAGATTCACACACACACACACACACACACACACACACACACACACACACACACACACACACACACACACACACACACACACACACACACACACACACACACACACACACACACACACACACACACACACACACACACACACACACACACACACACATACATACATAGACACACACACACAGACACACAAACACAGAGAGTCACACAGACACACACACACACACACACACACACACACACACACCTCAATGTGAGGGACAAAGTGTCAAGTATATGATGTGACAACAGGACCTTTAAGGGGGTTTTCACATATAGTCCTCTTTAAAAAAAAACGATCTCAGTCCTCTTTAACGTGAACTCTGTAATCGCACTGCCCTTGCCTTTGAATGAGGACTCAACTCTTTTGCCAGTCCACTTCACCTATTTTGTAGTCCAAGTCCTCTTTGCATTCACATTACAATGTTTAAAAAGTAGCCAGTATCTTTTTCCAACATTCACTAAATGCACTTTTACAAAGTGGAGGACAAGCCATTCCATCAGAACGTGTTATCGGACAGCTATATAATATACCTACTTACATATTGGAAGCTAATAGATTAATTTAAAAGCTGAGACATAATAATTGTAATAATAACATAATATTAACATGTAAATATTATTGGTAACAGAATGAATAGCAGAAAAATAACTGCAGATGTAATAATGCTGTAATTTAAAATTGTACACCCAATGTAGGCTACTGCTCCTTTAAGGACTAGAATTGATTTTGTAACCTATGTTGTGATTCTAACCAAATATGTTGTTGTCTTCTCACACTATTCAAACCCCACGATCAATAAACAGCTTAGGAAGCTCTCTTAGCCTATAGATCACATATTGCAAACAAATAATCTGAAATAAAAACTTTTGGAATTTCTGTGCATTCAATCGCTAATCAATATTCTGCAAATCTGCACATCATCATCTTCTCTCTTTTGTGGCACTAATGTAAGGGGTTGGTTATGGCAGGGGAAATAGTGTAGTGACTGGATGTATTGATACACCATCCAAAGTGTAATTAATAACTTCACCATGCTCAAAGTGATATTGAATATTTTTACCCATCTACCAATAAGTTCCCTTTGCAAGACATTGGAAAACCTCTTTGTGGTTGAATCTTTGTTTGAAATTCACTGCTCGACTGAGGGACCTTAGAGATAATTGTATGCGTGGGGTACAGAGATGAGGAAGTCATTCAAAAATCATGTTAAACACTATTATTGCTCAGAGTGAGTCCATGCCACTTATTATGTGCCTTGTTAAGCACATTTTTACTCCTGAACTTATTTAGGCTAGCCCTAACAAAGTGGCTGAATACTTATTGACTCAAGACATTTTAGCTTTTCATTTTAAAGAATTAGTAAATATTTCAAAAAATAGAATTCTACTTTGACATTATGGGGTACTGTGTGACCAAAGTCAGGCTGAAACACAACAAAATGTGGAAAAAGTCAAGGGGTGTGAATACTTTCTGAAGGCACTGTAGCTTACAGCAGGGATGGCCAACTCTAGTCCTCAGGGGCCGGAGTGGTGTCACACTTTTTCCCCATCGCTTGCAAACACAGCTGATTAAACTAATTGCATTCTAAACTGAAAATCATGATTAGTTCATTATTGGAGTCAGGTGTGTTAGCTGGGGTCGGGGAAAAAGTGTGACACCAATCAGGTCCCCGAGTTGGCCACCCCTGACCTACAGTAACATAAACAAATGAAAATCCTATTGTGTTCTTTGAAAATATATTTTGGGGTATTCTAATGTTACCCAAGACCTTCATAAACACAACCAAAGGATGATTTTTTTGATTGCATATATGACAAGTATTTATTAGACTGTTACAATGTTGCAGTCAAAAAGGCTGCTCAGTGGCGTAGTTAGGGGGGGTAGCAAGGCCCGGACGTTTAAGTATTAAACATCTGTCTATGCAAATGAGCTGAGAGGAGGACACTATGATATGCGTTCATATCAGTCAGCAGACTAGACACTGTTGCATTCCGATCCTATGCACTATATTTGACAGCATCTAAAGTGCCAATAAAGGGTCTACATAATAGGCATAACCATGTGTAAACTATTATGTAGAGAATGCTACCATACGTTTGTTATATTGATTAACATCAGGTGTTTGTAACAGAATGTGTCAAGCGAAGATATAAATCCATGAATTGCAATGTGCATCATTCCATAAGTGACCTGTTATAATTATATATTGAAGCAAATGCAGTGTTCAGTAGGCACTCGGATGTTGAAATCATGTGATGATAAACCATAGGCCTGTACTGAAAAATTAGATGGAGTGAGATTGCTTTATATATGACTGTGATACTGATGAATGGACTTGAGGTTGGGTCAAACTTGTACTTTCAGATTCCACTCATTCATGTTGTTTAAAGTAGAGAAGAGTAAGGAAATTGCAACAAAAATGCAACAAAATTGAATGTACCGCTGATGCTGCACTGATCTATTCGCCAAAGTTCACTTTTAGAACATAGCCCTTAATGTTTGAGCCATAATGTCATTACTAATGGAGTGAGTCTGGGCTGGGACAAACTGGGATAAAGCAAGAGCATTTTCTAAATGACTTTCTAATTAAAGCTAATTCAGATGTCACAGCTCTGTGTCTTAAAATACCAGAAGTTCCATGGTTCTTTTGGAGGAGGTATTTGCCTGATTTGCCCGAAAAAAGCCTGTGATTAGTCTAAGTGGAATGTCCTTGTAAGAATTAAACTCCACTCCAGCCATGCTACTTTCACTCAGTGAGATCTGACTTAACTTGAGCTGTTGCCAGGCAAAAAAAAAAAGTGCACATGACAGTAGGAGTCCTTCCCTTGTGATTGGTGGATAACTGCCATGTTTGGAATGATGGGAAATTCTTTGGGATCAGTGCCGGTCAGTGCTATCCGGGATCCTTGGTACGTCTCTACCCTAAACCTTAACCCCTACCCCTACCCTTACCCTAACCAGACTGTATCACAATCGGCCGTGATTGGGAGTCCCATAGGGCGGCGCACAATTGGCCCAGCGTCGTCCGAGTTTGGCCGGTGTAGGCCATCATTGTAAATAAGAATTTGTTCTTAAGTGACTTGCCTAGTTAATTAAAGGTTAAATAAAAAAATAAAAAATAAAAAAAATAACCATAACTCTTACCTAACCCTACCGTTAACCCTTACATTAACCATTTTAAATGTAAACTTCTGTGAGGTAGGGACTTCCCCATTGGCAGAAGAGGCAAAGGCCTCACATCATGAAGGGGCTCATAAGCTGGGCATAAAACAATTGAATAATAATAATAATAATACAAATTCAACCCTGTAGCTACTGTACTTTGCCTGATTCCATTACAACACAGTGCATAAAAAAACTGCTGTACAGTTATATGACTGTGGTTTACCATTCCAATGAAACGCATAGGCAATGTTCTTAAAATGGTATGTCCTCGAGGGCAACACATTTTAGAAACTGTTACAGTATTCTACAATCAATAGCTGAAAAACAATAATGTTGCTATAGTTATGGTACATCACGCCCCTCTCCTGTTCTAGCAAACAGGATGTTTCAGTAATGCTGACTCAGATGAGGAGGAGGAAATTAAAGGTGTTCGCTACACCCTGCCCCTCCCTCTCCTCCTCCCTTGCCCCCTACCTGGCCACTACCCATCCCCTGCCCCCTCCCTTGCCCCTTGCCCCTGCCCCCATTGCCCCTGTCCTTGCCCCTGCCCCCTTTGCCTTGTCCCTGCTCCTGCCCAGGTCTGTGTAGCTGAGCAGTGGCAGACTATCTACTTCCTGACTCAGCAAACAAGAGCAGCTCTTCTCTGCTCCTCTGTCTGTCTATGTCTGTCCAGGCAGCCCTCACAGCGTTCAATAGAGAGCTCCACAGACAGGCTGCAGCTCTGTAGTCAGGGCTCTCCCCTGCATCTGCGTCTGCCTTGCTTGTGCCATCGCAGGGTTTCCCAAACTCGGTCCTGGGGCCCCCCTTGGGTGAACGCTTAGTTTTTTGCCCTAGCACTACACACATTGGTGTGGCTGGCTTCTGGGTTAAGCTAGCATTGTGTCAAAGAAGCAGTGTAGCTTGGCGGGGTCGTGTTTCGGAGTTGCAGCTCTGGGACAAGACTGTAACAACCAATTGAATACCACAAAAAATAAGTTGTATACTAAGTCTTGCATAGTTTGTTTTGTTACAGTATGTTGCATTGGAAGTTGTTAATATTGCATTAACTTGATCACAATTCCCACAGTAAAGGGAAACGTTGATAGTGTTAACTACGCGGGCTGATATTTCTTCTGCACGGCAGTCTCACACCCAGGAAACCCTGCTCTATGGGCTGCTTCACCAGCAGCTGCAGCAGCAGTGCTGCACCCTTTAAACAGCTGCTCTGCTATATAACTCTTATACTAACAGACATAACCACACTGGAGTTCAGTTTCATTCATAATCGTTTTGAATTAAGTTCTAGCGTGGGGAGTTTATGATCATTCATGATATACAGAAGATAAATGCAACTTTATCATTTGTAAATTGATGATAAATAGTTTGTGATCAATGCTACTTTTTTATTAATATATCAAATAAACTGAGCAGACCATGGGCTTCACTCACATGATTCAAACCATAACTTCTCTTTTTACAAATGTCATCTTCCCTTCAGTATAGTGTGTGTGTGTGTGTGTGTGTGTGTGCGCGCGTGCGTGTCTGTGTGTGTGTGTGTGTGTGTGCATGAGAGTGTGCGTGTGTTAGTGTGCCACGTCCAAGCTATGCTTCACCACAGAGCCATCAATAAACAAGTCTTAGAATGAAAACAACAAGGATGTTGTCAGTGTTGTGTTAGTAGAAATGTGCTCAGTAAATGAGACATAACGAGTCTATATGAGAGAAGGAGAAAGGGAAGGGGTAGTCAGGCATCATACACTAAATCAAACACTAGGGTTTCCGACATTGTCTATTGAAATGACTTACTGTAATACGTAGATAACATGTCCAGGCGGGGGACAGTCACAGGTGGGGAAAGTCACAAAACAACTCTTTTCATAGAAGTTAGCTCATTGTGAAACCTGATTGTTTTGTTAATGTAATTGTATATGCATGATGTACATTGAAGGGAAAATATGAAGGATAATCTGAGCCCAGACAGTGTAGGTTCAAAGTCAGAGTGTTTAATCATGGTATTTAGGCAAGTATTTACAGCTTGGTGATAGTATGAAGGATCTTGAGAGAGTAAAAAATGTCCAGAAGCCCCCTTGTTATTACCAGTAATAACTTTGAAGATCCCCTATGACTTTCCAAGAATTATCCAATAACATGAGTCAAATAAGTCTTCCATATAGGACAAATAAAAAGGCTTGTATCAACATGACTGTCTCATTTCTCCATCTTCCTCTCCACTCTTCTTTACATGAAAACCAGCTCACTTGGTCTGTTATCTCAACCTTTCTGACTGACTGTCTGATATAAACCTGTCAGTATCCCCTTTAAATCCCCCACATGCTACCTCTAATAATAGTTCTAACATGAGGTAGAGCAGTGTGGTGGTATTATGGAGAGATGGTTAGTGGTGGTGGGGCTGGAGGCTGGAGTTGGCTGAGGCAGTGTCCTCTCTCTCCTCTGCCTCCTGGAAAGGGCTCAGTGTTTGGCCGGGCCAGCCAGGCCAGATAAAGATGAGGGCCAGTCTAATCTTATCAGCGTCAGCGTTGGTGTTATTTCCGTTGGCACCCTGTAACACTGCTGTTTGCTCTGGAATGGCCACTCCGCTACCACGCGGCTGGGGGGCCACTTATCAGTGTGAATAAAGTGCTTCAAACGAGAACGTGACCACCCGGCTGGCCGGTCGCCTCCATGAAAAAAGGTGTATGCCGCAAACAAATTCCCCCTGCGCCCGTTCCAAAGCGAGTACCTGGCAGTATATATATATTTTTTAAATGCTTATTGTTACATAGGTGCAGTGAAATATGTTGTTTTACAGGGTCAGCCATAGTAGTATGGCGCCCCTGGAGCAAGTTAGGGTTACGTGTTTGCTCAAGAGCACATCAACAACTTCTTCACCTTGGTTATTCAAACCAGCGACCTTTCAGGTTACTGGCCCAATGCTCTAACCACTAGGCTACCTCCATCCCCAGAGCATGACATTACTGAAAAACAGTGCAGTACAGACATTACACACAGTTAAATAACTGTCATGTAGAAAGAGAGGGAGTGCCTCTAGTTTATAGTCATTTCCTTTCTCTCGTTCTTGGAACTACAGTAGATTTATACCAGACACTCGAGAGCAGGTCGTAGATGAATTTGATTTAATAGAGTGATAAAGCAAAAATGCCTAATTCATCAAGCATATGTAAAATATAGTTATAATAATACATGACATAGCTTTACTTCAAAAGTCAAACCACCCCTGAAAAATGACCAACCCAACTGGCCAAGCAGGATATTGGATCAGTGGATCCTAACAGTTGACAGGCTGACTCCGGTGTTCCCCTGATGTGAGTCGTCCTTCATGCGCACCTCAATAGCCTCCACAGAACCCCCCTCCCCAGTCAGACCCCAGACGTCTGTTCTAGGCTTCTTCTCCTCTCTCTGACTAACGGCATCCAGGGTTCAACTGAAACAAAGGGAAACAAGCAGTCCTGTGTCTGTAACAGGTACCATCTGTGTCTGGTTACCCAGCAGTGGGATCTATGGGGTCTGTGCAAGGGGTGCAGACCAACCTCCTCCACCTCCAAATAAGGGGTCCGGAACAGCCCCCCAAAACTGAGAGTCCTACACATTGTGACGGACCTGAATTTTTCTTTTGTTGGACAACTGATCTACATTGGTCTCCGCTGTTTCTTCGTGGCCTTTCCCTACTGGAGATCTGTTAGCGGATTGGATTGTCTGACTGACCGACTGACTCCAACTTTTTACATACAGTATTTCATTTGTTTTGGTGTGATGTAGTGAATACTACAGAGATGTGATACTCCTTTTATAGTTGTGTGGCAAAATAGTATTGCAATTTGATTGTATTAATGAGACTGGGTTTACGCATCACTTTATGAACGGACAATTGCGTGACTGAGGTCACTTGGGTTCACAACTCATTTACCGGGTGACTCTTTTAGGCCCGAGGTACGGGACCTTTCTTGAGGAACCAGGGCTCATTGTTTGTTATATTACTATGTGTTTGATCATTTATTTTAGTAATACAACAAGCGCAAAAGAACACCGTTTTTTAAAAGTTATTTCCTGTCTTAAGGGTTTATAAAAAGTGTATTTCCATACTGACTTTTACATGAGTCCTTTGTATTGGTGTAGACTTGACGGACCAGACGGGACTCATTCCCCCTACCAACAAAAAGGAGGAATCAATATTTTCTCTGGTAGGCACAACCTACCTGACACCCCTACAAACAATAGCCTCAAGTCAAAACCGTTACATAAAAAATGGCACCCTAGATGTGCTCATCCATATCATTCCTGTCAATGGGAATACACAGGGTCATTCTGACAATGGAGCTGACAATGCAAATCATAATGTGAATACTGATGATGTGAATGATGATAATGGACGTAAAGTGGGCCAGAGCCTTGGGAATCTGAATGCTTGGTCTGGACCACAGGCCACAGGTCTAACCAGTTACTCTCTTATTGACATGGACCTGTGTGGAAGTACTGAGCTAGCCCTCCCTCTGACACCCAACCTTCCTCCATCATCTGGTTTATCTGTTGACATAGCCTCCATTAGGCAAAACTCCTTGCACAGAGCATCTCTGGTGTCCACTTCTGTTCAGACCACTGAGGGCCAAGCTGGCACCTCAGAACAGGCAAGACAAGGCCATGCTGCAGCCACCCCTTGCAGGATGCAATCCACCACCTGGTGTTCATTTTCATGGTCTGAAAACTCTGTCACCCTCTGCTTCCTCAATCCCTCCTAGTTCTCTTGTTCATGGTGATTTGAGTAGACGTCATGTGGGGGTGATGCCCATTAAATTGCAATTTCCCACCTTTGGGAAAAAGTATGACAGTCCTGATCCGCTAATGTATCTGGAAAGATGTTATGACTATCTTGCCCTCAATCCCCTGTCTGACAAAGAACTCCTTGCCACATTGAGGAATACAGCGGGTGAAATAAGTATTGAACACGTCACCATTTTTCTCAGTAAAGGTGCTATTGACATGAAATGTTCACCAGATGTTGGTAACAACCCAAGTAATCCATACATACAAAGAAACCAAAACAAATAAGTTCAGAAATTAAGTTATGTGTAATAATGTGAAATGACACAGGGAAAAAGTATTGAACACACTTACTGATATTTATTTAATAAAAGCCATTGTTGGTAATGACAGCTTCAAGACGCCTCCTGTATGGAGAAACTAGTCACATGCATTGCTCTGGTGTGAATGAATCTTGATCTTCAGTTCTTTCCATAGATTTTCAATGGGATTTATGGGATCATTGTCTTGCTGAAATGTCCACCCTCGTTTCATCTTCATCATCCTGGTAGATGGCAGCAGATTTTTGTCAAGAATGTCTCGGTAAATTTGCCCATTCATCCTTCCTTCAATTATGTGAAGTTTGCCAGTACCATTTGCTGAAAATCAGCCCCACACCATGATGTTCCCACCTCCAAACTTCACTGTTGGTATGGTGTTTTTAGGGTGATGTGCAGTGCCATTTCTACTCCAAACATGGTGTGTAGGAGTATTTCACTGGCTTTTCCAAATGTTGTGCAGCAAACTTTAAACGAGCTTCAACATGCTTTTTTTTCAGCAATGGAGTCTTGCGTGGTGAGCGTGCATACAAGCCATGGCGGTGGAGTGCATTACTTACTGTTTTCTTTGAGACAACAGTACCTGCTAATTGCAGGTCTTTTTGAAGCTCTCCACAAGTGGTCCTTGGCTCTTGGACAACTCTTCTGATTTTTCTTTTCACTCCTCCGTCAGAAATCTTGCGAGGAGCACCTGGTCGAGGCAAATTTATGGTGAAATTATTGTCTTTCCACTTCCGTGTTATGGCCCCAACAGTGCTCACTGGAACATTCAGAAGCTTAGAAATGCGCCTATAACCAATGCCATCATTATGTTTTGCAACAATTAGGTTGCGAAGGTCTTGATGAGACCTTTTTGTAGGCCATCAGTTGGGACTGAACCAGCTGATATTAATTTGCACTGACAGGGGGCAGGATTGCTTTTTAATTACTGATAGTTTTCAGCTGTTGTCTTGGCTTTCCATGCCTTTTTGCACCTCCCTTTCTTCATGTGTTCAATACTTTTTCCGTGTGTCATTTCACATTATTACACATAACTTAATTTCTGAACTTATTTGTTTTGGTTTCTTTGTATGTATGGATTACTTGGGTTGTTACCAACATCTGGTGAAAAGTTCATGTCAATAGCACCTTTGGAAATATATTTACTGAGAAAAATGGTGACGTGTTCAATACTTATTTCACCCGCTGTATGTTGCATGGGACAGCTCGAGACTGGTGGGATGTGGCACGTCTCACCACTACCTCCTGGGCTGACTTCGAGGCCAAGTTTTCCTCTGCTTTATTGTCTGAGGACTACACAGATGAGCTTTCAGACAGAGTCAGGAATCGAGTGCAAAGAGAGTGCGAGAGTATCCGCGACTTTGCATACGGTTATCACTCTCTGTGCAGACGGTGGAAACCTGGCATTGAGGAGGAAGAGGTAATTAAGTTGATCAACCCTCTACTAGCCAGTCAACTCAGAGAAAGAGTCACCACTGTAGATGGACTGGTTAGACTGGGACAGCAGTTCAGAAAGGACAGAGAATGCCAACAGCAATATGAACAGAAAAAGAAACAGACAACCAAACAGTTACCCAAGCCAGACCATCAACCACAGCCAGAGTCTCCAGCCAAGACCCCTCCATTGTTCTGTTGGAGATGTAGCAAAGAGGGACATTCTTCAGCTACATATCCAAATCAGTATCAAGTAACTCCTTCCAGAAACTACAAACCGTACAACAATTCAAATCAGGCCAATACACCTAACTCCCTTCGCAGGAACAACCATCCTACTCTGGGTGCTTTGACCAGAGCTGAAACACCAAGAGCCACTGCCTACGCCCACCCATCGACATCCCATTCCTTTCATTCAAAACCGAACCAACTGGTGTTAGTTGGTCCATAGGCCCTTGGAGAGGAAGAGCCATCCTGGACACCGTATCATCCTACACACTGCTCAATGAGAAGCTGTGGGAGGAAGTTAAAGAGCCACATTACAACTTGAAGCCATGGACAGAAGGGACGCACCGGGCTCCTGAAGCACAAACTATTCCTTACACAGGAAATGCCAATCAAGCAGAAGCCATATTGTTTGTCCCCAGTGAAGCTAATCATCCAAAATGGACTCATTCATGAAATGTTGACACAAGATATAATTGAACATTTCTCCTCTCCCTGGGCTGCTCCTGTTGTCCTCATCCCAAAAAAGTCTGGTGGTCTTAGATTTTGTGTGGACTATAGGAAGACTAACAACGTCTCCCAGACTGATGCCTATCCTCTTCCCACCATCAAAGAGATCCTGGAGTCATTGTCTGGCGCTGTTGTGTTCACCACCCTTGACCTCAACAGTGGTTATTGGCAGGTTGAGATGGAACAGGACAGCAAGGACAAAACTGCTTTTGTCTGTGCTGAGGGCCTGTTTTCCTTTAAAATGATGCCTTTGGGATTAAAGAATGTGCCCGCCACTTTCCAAAGAAGATTGTGTTAGGTGAGCTCAAAGGAAGATCTGTTTCATCTACCTGGACGATATAATTATCTACTCCCAGACCAGAGAACAACACATTCAAGATCTTCAAGCAGTGTTGGACAAACTAAGAGAAGCTGGTTTGACATTGAACATGAAGAAGAGCAACTTCTGCCAAACCTCCCTGAAGTTCCTTGGCCATATTGTGTCTTCTGACGGCATCCAACGGCATCCAGACTTCCTGTGCCAACCACCCTCAAGGCGCTTCAACGGTTCCTTGGGATGGCTGGATAGTACCAACTTCTCCATTTTGGGTGATCCCAACTTTGACTGTTCTTTTGCTGTTTACACGGATGCAAGTGATGTTGGACTTGGTGCTGTCCTAGTCCAACAGACTGGACTTGGCACTGAAGAAGTGCTTGCATTCGCCAGTCTGACATTGAATGGAGCAGAACAGAACTATTTAACAACTGAGCAAGAGCGCCTTGCAGTTGTCTGGGCTTTGGAAAAGTGGAGGTAGTACCTGGAAGGAAGACACTTCACTGTGGTCACTGTGTGGACTATAGGAAGACTAACAAGAGAGCCTAGCAGTTGTCTGGGCTTCGGAAAAGTGGAGGTAGTACCTTGAAGGAAGATACTTCACTGTGGTCACTGCCCATTCCTCCCTTGTGTGGGTGTTCAAGACCAACAAACCAAGCACCAGACTCATCAGATGGACTCTACGGTTGCAAGAGTTCACCTTTGCTGTAGAATACAGGAAAGGAAAGTACAACACTGTTCCAGATGCCTTATCCAACTGACTTTCCCATCTCTGATGAGGTCATCTGGAAGGCCCAACAGGATGATCCAGAAGTACAGGCTTTGTACCTGACTATCCTGGAAGATGGTGAAAATATGGTCAATCCTACCACAAAGCTGACCATCATTGAAGACAAAGTCTACCGAGTTGTACAACTACCTCACAGAACACTCTACCAAATGTACATACCTGAACCTCTACGCCTTCAACTGCTGCAACATTTCCGTGAAGACCCATTAGCTGGTCATTTGGGCAGGTTCAAAACCTACAAGCGGTTGCAAGCCTTACTGTACTGGCCACATCTGAGCATGGATGTGAAGTCAGACATCCGAAACTGTCAGGTTTGTCAAATGTACAAACCAGAAGGCAGAAAGACTGCTGGCAAGTTGCAGCAAACCGTGGTTACCCGACATTGGGAAATGTTAGGAGTGGATTTGATGGGTCCATATCCTAGAAGCTCAAATCAGAATGTGTACAGGCTTGTATTTGTTGATTATTATTCCAAGTGGGTTGAGCTCTTTGCCCATGGTCAGGCCACAGCGAGTACAGTCTCCAACATCCTCACAAAAGAGATCCTGACTTGTTGGGGAGTGCCTGATCGCATCCTGTCTTACCAAGGTTCCCAATTCATCTCTGATCTCTTTGAGGAGACCTGCCAAAGATGGAACCTGAGACCCAGAAGTCTCAAGCCTTAAGGCCTGTTGCCCCTCAGTTGAGGAGCGTGACCGCTGCAAAGCCGTGAATATTTTTTTACTTTTCTCGGTTTCCCAGACCAAGATGTGCCTTCCAGGGCAATGGTCGGCTTTTTCCAGGGGAGGGGGTGTGTGACGGCCCTGAATTTTTCTGAACCGTCTCAGTGCGTCGCCTGCCAATAGGGTGCTTCCCCTTTAAATCCCTATTAAATAACCAGCAGCATCAGCTGCGCAAAAGAGTTGATTGGGTTGTGACAGTGGCGCGAGAGAGGAAGTGTTCTACACTCAGCTTGGAAGCTTGTTGAGACCCTGTTTGTTTTGTTTGTTGTAAAAAGTGTGTACTGTAGCCGTGTCGCAGGATCAACCAGTATTGGATCTACTCGTGTCTATTGTTGGACAACTGATCTACATTGGTCTCTGCTGTTTCTTCATGGCCTTTCCCTGCTGAAGATCTGTTAGCGGATTGGATTGTCTGACTGACCGACTGACTACAACTTTTTACATACGGTATTTCATTTGTTTCGGTGTGCGTTCATTTGTAGTGAATATTACAGAGATGTATTTCCATACTGACTTTTACATGAGTCCTTTGTATTGGTGTAGACTTGACGGACCAGACGGGACTCATTCCCCCTACCAACAAAAAGGAGGAATCAATATTTTCTCTGGTAGGCACAACCAACCTGACACCCCTACAAACAATAGCCTCAAGTCATGCACAGTCTGGAAGTGTGACTGTCTCAGATTTCTGCCACCTTGAAGTTTGAATTACACTGTTAGGTTACTTGAGCTTGAGTTTCCAAGTAAACCTCTCAGAATCCATCAGTAGAATGGCAATACAACCCAAACACAGACTGTCTCAACATGTTCTAATTCCTTTGTTACAAACACACTATTCACTGGCTGATTGATCTAATCCACTATGGTGATCTATTGGTTAATAGATCACCATAGTGGATTAGATCAATCAGCCAGTGAATAGTGTGTTTGTAACAAAGGAATTAGAACATGTTGAGACTGTCTCCAATCACCATCTTGTTGTAGCTGGATTTTGGAAGCTATTAAAATCATAGTGTGTGCTTGGAGTCATTGTCAGCAAACGTCTGTCAAGTGGATGGATTTTGACAAATCCTCAAAATGGCTTGTTTAGCATTTCTAACCACACTTTACATTTCTATGACCTATTTTCATTGCTGCTTTGATTTTGCACAGACCACGGGGCGGGCTTGAGATTGTATGTGAACGGTACATTACAGTAACTGCATGACCAGCACACACACCATCTATCCCTTTTCCTCTTTCAGCAAAAACATTCAATCAGAATGACATTGTAGATTAACATTTGTTGACCATTGCAAAAAGTCAGTGAGCCTTTATACATCTATACAAGTTATGCCTCATTGTCATGCTTTGACAGAGCTCTGCATTGAAACAGAAAGAAAGAGAGTGGAGGGGCTTTCCTGGCCGCCGCAGCAATCAATCAATCAATCAATCAATCAAATGTATTTATAAAGCGCTTTTTACATCAGCCGATGTCACAAAGTACTATACAGAAACCCAGCCTAAATCCCCAAACAGCAAGAAATGCAGATGTAGAAGCACGGTGGCTAGGAAAAACTCCCTAGAAAGGCAAAACCTAGGAAGAAACCTAGAGAGGAACCAGGCTCTGAGGGGTGGCCAGTCCTCTTCTGGCTGTGCCGGGTGGAGATTGTAACAATTCATGGCCATTAAGCAAACATTGTTCTGTCTCCCTGATTAGAGAACATGTCCGATGCTGCAGCACCTTATCTCCCAGTCATGTTACTGGGTGACATACTGTATGAGGGATGGCCTGGAAAAAAGTGATAACACATTCCCACATGCTGAGTCATTTCCTGGCCCCATCATACAGCTAGGTCTGGGTCTGTCTATGGACCATTTCAGGAAAGATGGGAGATGGTATTGTGTGTGTGTGTGTGTGTGTGTGTGTGTGTGTGTGTGTGTGTGTGTGTGTGTGTGTGTGTGTGTGTGTGTGTGTGTATATATATATAAATATATATGTGAAAATTTTGATAATGCTTTTATAGTGTAAGAGCAGTTTGAAAAGATGAAAAGATGAATTTCAGCCTGTTTTGGTGGGAGGGAGTTTTGGCCTTCCATGGTGACATCACCATGTGGTAAAATAGTTAATAGACCAATAAGAACGAGAGTTCCAAACCTCTCTGCCAATAACAGCTAATTTTAAGTTTTCCCCTCCCTACTCAAAACACTGAGTACGTTTACAAGCAGACTAATAATTTAATATTAAACTGAATATGGCAGAAGGCTGAGTATGGCATTAGTCATGTAAAAACATTACTCTACTTATCTTAAATCGGTGCAAGGTCATAATCGAAGTAAACATACAGTGATTAAAACACCTGGTTTTCTGAGCAATCTTTTGAATTATTAGGTAATTTGATCTGCGCATGTGCCAGAATCGGTAACGCAAGCCTCCATCTTATGCACAAGTGAAGTGAGTTCGGAACAACTGAAAATATAAAAAGTATTCGCAAAACAAACTATTATATTAACCCGACTATTCACAATAATCCCATTAATATGTGCATGTAACCGTGCTTACTCTCAAAGTCCTAGCAAAAGTCTTGATTGAGGAATTCCTCTTTGCTAAGAAACTATTTTTGTTTCTTTTTGACCAAACAATCAGAGTAAGGTACTTACTGTAATTGTTACCCAGAAATGATTTGATTTTGCGATAAAAATGGCTGCATTGGACCTTTTAAGACAACTACAGTACCTGAGAGAGTTCCTTATTGATGTGGGGATTTTACACAGTCTGATATACAAAATGATACTCAGAAGTGGTACTGTCGAAGCAGAGGTGCAGCGGAGAGAGGAAATAAGTTATTCCATTCTCTTATAACAATTAGGTGGGAGATTGAATGAAATGACGAGACAGAGAGAACATCTCCCTATCAGAAGCACAATAAGTTAAATAATATCTACTGTCTTTTTGGGTTTAACTATCTCTTCACTTGCATAATGGGAAAGGAACACAGTATTGTTGATATTTGTTTTGGGTAAAGCATGTTATCAATCATGGTGAATTTACGTGTTGTATAGCAGCAAGTGTTTTGAATTTGACAGAAATTGGGTAACTGGATTTATATTCATTATTCAGGAATGCAACAGAAAGAAAAGAGCTAACATAACCCAGAAGTCCTTGGGAATCTTAGGAATCGGCAAACAGTGAGAACCCCCTCAGTGTTCTTCAAGCAGAGACTCTGATGGGTAGCCGAAATGTCAGGGAGGAGTCTAAATAGAAACTATGAATTATGGATTGTGATATCATTCACATGCATGATTCTGAAAGTCTAGAGAAAGTCTAAGACAAAAACACACTGTCTAGTCCCGGATCAAGAGCTACAATTTGATATAACTTCATGCCCTTATAAAGCAGCATTTTCACACTCACAGCATCATTCTTTCCATCTTTTTAAAGGCAGCTTTGCCCAAGACTGATGATTTGCAGTTTGCCTCTGGCAAGGACTGCTTGCAGAACTCTTTGCAGTTTGCCTCTGTCAAGGACTGCTTGCAGAGGGGCGCAATTCAACCGTGTGGGTCAGTGTTTTCAGTGAGAAGAGAGAGAGCCTGCTACTGTCTGAGCTCAGGCAGACAAGCACAAACAAACAGGACCACACTTCCTGACACAGCCTTGCCTCTTCTCTCTGACCATCATATGGTGTTGCATCACATGTCGCGCCACACAACACACGCATCAACAGCCTCTGCTGTCACCACAGATCACAGGGCTCGCAGGGCCTCAGGGAAAAACAACAATAACACATCATCATGTCTGGTTACCCATTTACAAAAAGCAAGTCAGTCAGAGGGGTGGCATTTAGTTGATGTAAAAAACAAAGAGCCTCATGCTGAGCGAAGCAGACTGGAGGCCTGGTACTTATTTTCAGATTGGACCTTTGGTATAAGAGACTGGACTCACATGTCTCTTATACCAATGTTGATGTGTTGTTCTTTTTCATAAT
The DNA here is from genome assembly GCA_023634145.1 of Thymallus thymallus. Lineage (NCBI taxonomy): Eukaryota > Metazoa > Chordata > Actinopteri > Salmoniformes > Salmonidae > Thymallus > Thymallus thymallus. The sequence continues at coordinate 33,969,539 of CM042413.1, read as the reverse complement.
TTGATTAGGTCTATAGAATGTGATCTCTCTTGATCCCATAAACATTTACCATTCAAGTTTTATTGCTGAGCTCCTACATACCTTTCCATGGCTGAGTGCCATCAGAAAGTATTCACACTCTTTGACTTTTTCCATATTTTGTTGTGTTCCAGCATGAATTTAAAATGGATTTCATTGACATTTTTTTGTCACTGGCCTACATACAATACCCCGAAACGTCAAATTCCTTTTTCAAAATCTGGACAAATTAACTAAAAAGTATAAGCTGAAATGTCTTGAGTCAATAAGTATTCAACCCCTTTGTTATGGCAAGCATAAATGAGTTCAGGAGTAAAAATGAGCTTAACAAGTCACATAATAAGTTGCATGGACTCCGTCTGTGTGCAATAATAGTGTTTAACATGATTTTTGAGTACCTCATCTCTGTACCCCACACATACAATTATCTCTAAAGTCCCTCAGTCGAGAATTTCACACAGATTCAACCACAAAGACCAGGTTTTCCAATGCCTCACAAAGAAGGGTATGTATTGGTAGATGGGTAAAAATAAAAAAGCAGACATTGAATATCCCTTTGAGCATGGTGAAGTTATTAATTACACATTGGATGGTGTATCAATACACCCAGTCACTACAAAGATACAGGAGTCCTTCCTAACTCAGTTGCCGAAGAGGAAGGAAACCGCTCAGGGATTTCACCATGAGGCCAATGGTGACTTTAAAACAGTTAGAGTTTAATGTCTGTGATAAGAGAACTGTGGATGGATCAACAACATTGTAGTTAGTTAGTTTATTGACATTTCTTTGTGAAGCAGCTATGAAACAAACACAGGGCAGGTGCATAATGCCAGAACGAAAATACACAAAAGGCAGATACACGATACATGATACATAGAGCGGCAGTATGAAAAAGTATCAAAATACAATACTCCACAATACTAAGAGTAAAAAGAAGAAACCTGTCCAGAATAAAAAATATTCCAAAACATGCATCCTGTTTGCAGCAAAGCACTGAATTAATACTGCAAAAAAAATGTAGTAAAGCAATTAACATTTTGTCCTGTATACAAAGTGGTATGTTTGGGGCAAATCCAATAAAGCACATTACTGAGTAACAATCCTCATATTTTCAAGCATAGTGGTGACTGCATAATGGCATTGGTATGCTTGTAATCATTAAGAACTGGAGAGTTTTTCAGGATTAAAAATAAACTGCAAAATCTAAGAGGAAGACCTGGTTCAGTCTGCTTTCCACCAGACACTGGGAGATGAATTCACCTTTCAGAAGGACAATAACCTAAACACAAGTCTACATTGTCTAGCAATGATCAACAACCAATTTAATAAGAGCTAGAAGAATTTTGAAAATAATAATGTGCAAATGTGCACAAATCAGGTGTGGAAGCTCTTAGAGACTTACCCAGAAAGACTCACAGCTGTAATCCCCGCCAAAGTTGACTCTAACATGTATTGACTCAGGGGGATGAAAACTTATCTCATCAAGATATTTGTGTATTTTTCTTCCACTTCGACATTACAGAGTATTTTGTGTAGATCGTTGACCAAAAACTACTATTAAATACTTTCTGAATGCACTGTACCTTGGGTTATAGTTAGACATGGCGTCTGTGAAAAAGGGGCACTGCTACGTCAAGCAACACAACCGGATGAGATGTCCAATGTTCAGACATAAATTACCATGATTGGCCTAAAAGAGAAAAGGCCATTAAGTAGGGTGAGGATGATTCCTCTTTTGTTCCGTCTCTGTCACCTAATCAATTTTCTTTGGCATGTGCTAAATAAAGTCATAAAGTGGTACTAATGTTTTAATATAGTGCCATGTGTCTGTGGCACGATTATGTCCCCCGTCCCTGGTGTCCCCCGCTAGCACCCTTCATCAGCCAGGCAGAGGACCAACAGTTGCCCCAGAAAGAGAAGAGAAGAGAGCAGAAGAGACAAAAAAGAGAAGGGGGAGGGAATGGCAGGTGGCGGTGGCAGAGAAGAAGAAGAGGAGGACAGCGCGGCAGAAAGACCCTTTAGTCAAACACTTCTCCCAAGACGCCTCTATGACAACCACACTTTCCCCTTTCAAATCCCCAACACCACAAGTAAAGCATCCTGGAGAGAAGAAGAAGAAGAAGAAGAAGAAGAAGAAGAAGAAGAAGAAGAAGAAGAAGAAGAAGAAGAAGAAGAAGAAGAAGAAGAAGACTCCCCAAATGAAGGACTGCTGGGCTCAGCAAGTTAGCGATTACTGATTAGCCAGTTGCGTCCTGCAGCCTGTCTGTCTATGGCTTGGGAAAACAACATGAAAGGGAGACAGGTGTTTTGTGAGAGGGACTTGAAAGCGCGCTAGCTATTGGAGACATTAGCCTTATCAATGGATGGTGCACTAGAGCCAAGCTATATGAAGCAACAAGGGCACAGGGCTCCCAGCAGGGAGATGACACATTATAAGGTCAGGGGCAGGGGCAACATGGAATTATAAAAAAAAGTTTCAAACTAGCAGAGCAGGGTGGCAGGGTGGGTAGCGGTGCCAGGCGAGCTCCAAATGCCAGCCAGTCACTATGGCCTGCCTACCCGGTGGGACTGGCACAGGACTGCTGTGACTGGTGCTACAGATCTGTCACATCTGCTAAGCCGGGCTGTCCTTGGGCGGCACATCAGATCCTCTCCAGGAAAAAAACTTGCTAACTCTGACTGGGGTCACTTGGTATACAGCCTGGTCAGAAGCTCTCTCTATCTGAAACATGAACATGACACGTCTAGCTTTTACAGTTTATTCACTCACTGCTGATTTGGATAGGGGCTCGGGTCAATAAATGCAAATAGATCTTTCAATCATTCAAGAGACCACCATGGTACTGTGGGATAAATCCTGTGTTGGGGAGGTAAGGGAGAGTTTTCCATTGGGATCAAACCACCCTGCTAATCTGGTAAACTTGGGTCAAAATGTCAGGTCTACAGGGGGGTGAGAATAAGAGTGCATTTTGAGAGCAACAGAGTGAGACATGCAACAACATTCTGAAAAGGCCTGTTGTTAACTTGGGTAAAGGTTGAATTTGAGGAAAAGTTTTTGCTGTTTTCCATATACTTCAGTTGAACTATTCCAAGCGGTCATGATGTCACGCCGCTTCAATAAGGATCAATAAGATCAATAAGGAACAACATCTGCCATGAATTCACCGGTCACTGAAAACAAATGTCTTAATCAAAATGTCACACTGAGATCCACAGGTTTCCCGTGATGTTTGCTGTGTTTGCGGTGCACAAACATCTGGATCAAAGTGCAACAAATGAGCACCTCTCCTCTCCGGTCTAAAAGGAGCAACATCCGCCACCTTCAGCGTTTTTCCTCTCTTTCAGCTGACTGGCTGGTACACCTTAGAGGAGCCAAAGTCCAGAAACAGAAGAAAAACACATCCAAGGTCCCACACTGCAGTACCTTCATACCGTACAATTGATAAAGCTATTTTCTGAGCATGAGAAAGCAGGAGAGGGCACTCAGTAGCATTTGATCGCTATGGGCCTACCAGCCTACAAGGGGACCATATCCACATCCTGTACTAGGTGACTCAGTAGAAAAGTATTGGCAGTAGGAGTCAGACCAATTAATGTTCTATCATTATCAAAGACATGTATATAAAAAATAAGAACTAACTGCCTGGCCACCCCAAAGCTCCAACCTCTCCTACTGTACTCTCTCTTTGAGGCCCTCATTCACATATTTGCACATGATTTGGATTTGTCTTAAAAAAAAATAATAATCACACTTCATTACATCATGAAATGCTAAACAGAGAGAAATACCTCCACATCATGTGGTCTGATTCTATTGTACGCAAGTCAGTTGAGTTGTACAGTATGATAAGTACCGCTATACCACGTGTGCTGAGTGTGGTGTGGTGTTGGGAGGTACCGGAGCAGGCAGGCAGCGATTGACTGCGTAGGGAACAGGGGGATCAGAGATAGTTCAAAGCAGACGTCTCCATCCCTCCATCCCTGAAGGGGGAAACGAGAACGCTTTGTTTGTCATCAATGTCATCCCAAGTCACCGCACTAAACTTGTTTTAGGCAGAGGAGATGCACTCCACAGTGATTTATTTGTTCAAGCCGCGCACCCCGCGTGTGCCTCTCCACCGACACTGTGCGCTAATGGCTCCCATATCAGGCGCATGCACTCAGTCGCCTCGGTCACATATGACTGCCATGCTTCCCCATTCAAGTGGCCTGGCCTCCACAGGGCCAGTCAATTAGTAACTAACTAGCAAGGGAAAAGAGAACAAGATTCAGAGGGGCTCGCAGCAGGGTGCCTCTAACAGATTGGCCAGGGAAATGGATCTGTATTTACTAAAAGGCACATTCGGCAAGCACGGATAGTAATCTGACTTTAATTGAAGTGGTAAAGTGGGGATGTATGGGCTGGTTGGTGTGTGCAGGGAGAGCAGAGGAGTGGGGGGTGGGGGTAATTGAGACCATATTTCAGAAGCAGACCCAGATCTTGACTCAATCACGTCGTTCCCCCCAGAGTATCAGGGGCCCAGATCATTGTTTCACTGTTTGGTACAGCTTTGTGTTCTAGGTCCTCTGTTCCAGAGGAGGGGGTGTGTACATGGATGCCAGAGGAAAGAATGGAAACTAGAAACGTTATAAGAGGGAAAAAGAAACAGAATACACAACTGTTGGACCAGGCATTGCGTATGGCTGTGGATCGTCAGTACATTGATGAGATGCCATCCTCCCCATTCATCCAATTCTCTCCCAATCTGATGTTCTCTGGTTGGAGATGGAAATGTTTTATAAGCAATTAGCTAGCCATATAGGTATATATCAGATAGATATCAGTAGAGGGATTTGTTGCTACCCTACACTAAAAGGATTAATCTGTACGTCATGATCTCTCTCTGTGATTTAGGCTATACTGTACTTGATCAACTAACTCCCACAGATCTTATCTGAGTAACACATTACAGTCCTGCAAATGTACAGGACTTCACTTCTCTGGTTTCTCGGGACAATGTGCAATGAGGAGCATATGGAGTTGAGATATGGACCTTTGGAAAAGCACAGCAGGAAATGTGATGCAGAGGTATTCTATTGAGCCCCATTCTCCGCCGTGGGGGGGGGGGTCACATGGAGGGGGATATCAATGGTGGTCCGCTCAGCTCCGCTTCAGTCTGAACCACAGTCATTTGGCTAACTTCATCCCTCACAGACACAAACAGCAAATTGTACTTGGCACAGTCAAACTGCTAATAACTTACACAGAATTTATTTTTATGATTGTTTTCTCTTAATGTAAAACAGCCTGTCAACTTTATTGCCTTCCTGCGCGTTGACGTCTGTGTACGTTTCCTATAGCATTCTTGCTAAATGACATGATTACCTTTTGTCTTTTTGACATTGTTCAAAAACAAAGACTCTCAAACTTCTCTGTGTCAGCCATGTTCTCCAACAGTATTCAAAATAACATGTTCAAATGGAATTTGGATAACGCTTTACTTAAAGCCTGCATGTATAATGCTTTATGACTTGTTACAAGCCTGTATGAGCCTTTATAATATGGCATAGTAAAGTGTTACTGGAATGGGCAAAATACTGTAAAACACTGTAGAAAGTATGTAGCCTATGTACATTCCCCCCTCTGGTAATAGCTACAGCTATTACCAGAGTATCTATCTACAGGAGTAGCCCTACACACTCTTAAAAGTAAAGGTGCTATCTATAACCTAAAAGGCTTCTTTGGCTGTCCCCATAGGAGAACCCTTTGAAGAACCCTTTTTGGTTCCAAGCAGAACCTTTTTGGTTCCAGGCAGAACCTTTTTGAGTTCCATGTGGAACCCTTTACACAGATAGTTCTGCCTGGAACCAAAAAGGGTTCTTCAAAGGGTTCTCCTATGGAAAAAATAAACACATATTGTATTTCAAAAGCTAAATATTTGAGTATTTTTAATACTCTATTTGGTCTAAGATGTCCCCACATGTTGCTAAATCTGTGAAAGTAATGTGCATGTTTTTTCTCATCTTGATTCCAAGAGACCTGTAATTTGGAATGCTTTACAATCCATCCGCTACCAGAAACATCAGGGGGAGGAAGGCCATGAGATGAGCCCAAAAAAGGGAGACAACAAGTGCCACATGCTCTAAATGGTTGGAATGAAGTTCACCCTCAAAGAAAGCACCTTTACCATGCATGGGAGATGGCCTTGGATTCCATGTACCGTACCCAGGTCACCAAGACTGTGTCTGTGGAGTCTGAAATAAGAGGGATTAACAAGATAGAGTTTTAAATATAATGTTGAGGTGTTGTGTCAGTGTTAAGGCTGGCCCTGAAACATTGGAAAAGCTCTAATGAGCCAGTGTTCACGGAGTGGATGAATATGTTGATAAAAACAACAAGGTATGAAATCATGTTGTTAATACAGACTCCAAAAAGATATGGGAACAATTCTTGTGTTTCCTTAAGGGCACATAAAAAATATATAATGGCCATGAAATAGCATATAATTTTTCAGGAAAAAATCTCCCATTGTATTTATTTGTGTTTTAATATTTGTGTTTTTTTGTTTAATATGTGGTTGTTGTTTTGATTTAATTTAATTTAATAAATTGTCAATCCACAGCCAATCCATACAACAATATAGTTATAATTTCATTCCCACCCAGTAATCTGCGCTGGACAGAGTCCTCACGGGAGCATACATTGACAGTGGAGTTCACACATGCTATGGTGTGCTAAGTATAGGAGGTGTGGTGACGGAAAGATTATAGAGCCAGGGAGCTTCAAAATACCTTTAAAATGGCAGAAAACGAACATATTCGCCAATCATTAAAGTGCAAATTCTGAAGCTACTGTTCAAGTCTTGAACAGTAGCTTCAGAACCACGCTCAACACTTGAGCAGTGAAACATGGCAGTTTCTCCTGCCGCCATACTTGTGGTGTCTAGTTAGTCTGTGGACTACTGCTGCCTGTAAATGGCTAAGGAACAAAAAAAGTGTGGAGAAACTAAACTGCAAATCAACTCAAACTCATCCCGGAAACCTGCTTGCCGGTTTCAATTGAATAGGCCCCCCAGCCCTAAACATTTTACAGGATATCCAAAAAAGCCTAGGCCTACAGAAAAACACATGAATATAAGGCCTATGGTTTTCATAATGTCAATGAACACATGAAAATATCTATTGGCGAATGGCCATGACGTCAGATTCTATGTGAAAATTGAGTAACATCCTAGATATGCCATGCTCTTTACTCTCTGTCAAGACTTTGACAGTGGTAGAGAATGAGGTGTAGATCAAACGCGGTGGCCTGTGGTGGATTATATCAGATTCCACTTTGTTACGAAGGCCTGGATTCATTTTCTAACATTTACAGTCGAGGCCCAGCCCTTGTGGAGGCCCCCAGTCTCAGGCTCTCACAAATCTACCAGCCGATAGGAAAAAAACAAAAACCAAGAGCATCTGACTTCCATTGCCGAGCTCGGCGTGTGTGTTCCACTTAGCCACTGGTATTTCGAGGAGGCGCACGGCGCAGTTTCCAGAGCCTGCGCTGAAAGGCACATGATGTCATTGAGGTTCAATCATTACAAGCAGCATACGATTCGCCTCTGGATGGGCCGGGTCAGTTCCCACACTAGTTTGGCAAAGTGCACTTTGGAGCAATAATGTAAAGAAGCTTCTGGACAAGATTAAAGATTGGAGTGGGAGAAGAGAGGAGGAAACCATAGAGAGGAAGAGAGAGAGAGGGAGAGAGAGACAGTGAGAGAATTTTCACTGAGGACTTCCTGTTTTTTTCTTTATGGCTCTCATGTTACATTCCATATTGAGCATCTGTCCAAGAGGCCCTCTGCTCTCTCAGTCCTCAGAGAAGTCCCAAAGGCAGAAGGCAAACAAAGACCAAATTAACTAGTTCCTGTGGAGTCTCTGCCAAAAGAGTGAGTTCTTTGGTGACAGCCCATCTTTCCTTATACTTCAACATTTGCTGTCATAATGAAAGGTGAAGGACATGTCCTCGCCTTGTGTTTACCTTGACTCAAATGGCTGATCAAAGACAGAGATATGGAGAGCAAATTATCTACTCTGTTCGTGATGACGCTAATCTGACAAATAGTGTGTGGTCATCAGCCCTGCTGGTTTTTACTGCATGACATACCCTCTATGACAGGTTTAGTGTGTGGATGTTACTGTGCATTCAGATACTGTACTGCCATCCAACGTGGACGAGACCTATCTTACTTAACACACCAGAGAGCTTGTCTGAAAGGAATTCTTCACTTATTGAATTAAGATAAGGTGCACATGTGATCTGAGCAATCCGCTGCCATATGCCCCGTTCCCACCACCACTCACACAGTGAATTATAAATACAGAGCGCCCAATCAAATTGTACAAAGTCAGTGGAGATAAAGAGCAACAATAAAATGAAACAATCTAGAGCTTTGACACCGCAAGTGTTGCCGGCGGAGGCAGGAATGTGCTCTTTGAACAAGCTTTATTTGACAGTGGAGCAGCATGCATGCGCTCAGCTCGCCCTGCCTCTGCCTCATAACAGACCGGCAGACCCATTAACCCCCGGCCTGGGCACGTCAGACTAGGGCCACCGGGTCAGGGAGCTGGCATCTCACCCCTGGCACAACTCGTTACCCTCGGGAGCGAGACGCTAACACTGGGCTCATGGGGAGCACCAGACAGACAGGGGCCTACCAAACAGCTTGTGACCATAACCAACAGAGGCAGGAACAATGAATGCAATTATTTACCAGAACACAGTCCAAGTCTCAGAGTCCTCCCCAGTCGGCAGGCCTTTTCAACTCTTCACTCATCCTGCTTTACCACCATCACCCATGACAAGTGTCCAGCTGGACTCTTATTAACCAAAAGTTCACTTATTTTTTTTTACAAACTCCATCAAAATAAGTCAAGGTGAGTATAAGGCCAATTGTGTTAAAATAAGCCCCAGTCAGTGGGTTTTCTAAAGCACAATGCTGAGGTAAAACAGAAAGATTTGCCAGGGTTCAAACAATAATATGTGGTGAATCGCTGCTTTCATGGGCCATTAGGAAGGAATGTATTTCTACTGCTTTTAACTGCTGAGAAACCGGGGTGAGCCATGAGAACCCGGAGACACATGAGAACCCGGGGTGAGCCATGAGAACCCGGGTGAGCCACGAGAACCTGTGTGAGCCACGATAACCCGCGGTGAGCCATGAGAACCCGGGGTGAGCCACCAGAACCTGGGGCCTAGTGTACCACTACCTGTCTAGCCAGGGCCAGTGCCACCAGGCTCACCTACAGGTGCGTCCCCACTGCGACACCTCTCCCCTGGGGAAAGACACTGCTCTGAAACCTCCTTCCCTGTGCGCTCCAGCTGAGCAAACAACATGCACAGTGGAAGTTACTGTGGACCAGTGGATGTACTATACCAGAAAATATCTATAGTTACCTCAGCACAGGTCTTACATGCTCTTCCGCCTCCACTCTATGGGCAGGCAAGACAGCACCTGTAGCTTCTTAAATCCAGAGCCTCAAAGCCCTTGACTGTTCAGGCAGATGAAGAGAGAATGAAGTGTGGTGAAGAGTCTTGCCATAAACAATAAACAACAGATATCTTGTGTGCATCTGTCTGTGTCAAGTGGCACACAAAGCCAAGCCGAGCATCTGAGAGGCGTCTGCTACTTCCTGCTACTTTCTTCCGACATTGGTCTCCTGTCTTTGAATTGCCTTTGCATTTGCATTTGAAAAATGTGTGTGTGTGTGTGTGTGTGTGTGTGTGTGTGTGTGTGTGTGTGTGTGTGTGTGTGTGTGTGTGTGTGTGTGTGTGTGCAGCAGCACAGGGCTCCACTGTATTGTGTTCTGGAGTTGAATTAAAAGGCAGAATTAAGAGTGGCGGGGGAGTGAGGCAGAACTGCGGGGAGGGCGCTTTCCCAGATCCCAGCTGCCCAAGTCTGGCCGAGAGCTCCAGGCGAGTGCCAGCCTTCCACGGCCCTCATGGAGGAGGGCCAACAAGAGTGGGAGGAGTGTAAGGTAAAATGCCAAAAATAATGTCTGGCCCTATATAAAGCAAACCTCATGAGACGGACAATGCTGAGTCATACAAAAGGAAAACACGTATGCAGGGGAAACTTTCATAGGGGGAAAAAAGTATTTATTTTTCATAAAGAACAACATAGCAAGTGTTCAACTAATAATTAGTTATATAAGGTTTTATTCCTTTTATGATACACTGGAATTCACTAGCAATAGACTTCCTGGATCACGAGTGACGTCGTCCTTAGCATCTGTAGTCCAAAGGCCTCTCTCTAGTAATATATAGGGGCCAGCAGCACTGAGCAGAATACAGTTTATCTGGAACTGTTCAATGCATTATTTGTCTAACAATCACAAGGGAGAGTTTATTTTGCAGATAATAAGCCAGAGTTCTGAACCATTAAGTAGTGTGCTTATTCTGGCAGGGTCTAGCTACGAGTTTTCAACGCAGTGCGCACCCAAAATGCCGACTGCTAAAGATCCCTGACACAAGTGGGTAAGACTTTGTACAGGGCGTTTCGATACCTTCAAACTAATCTACACTCATATTCATGGCTAGACCCATTCCATTCATACAGTACTCATGCTTTCATGCTATGCAAAAATGCAATAATTCGATTTCGTATACAGTACTGTGAATGGTGACATTGTTACCCTACTCTATACCAGTGTACAGTCTCCATACCGGAGCCTACAGTGAGTGAGGATGAAACAGTTATAATGCTGTTAGCAATAATAGCCCTGCCTGGCTGATGCATGTGGAATTCCCCCTACTGCCCAGGGTGTTGACCCAGGAATGGGCCGGGTTGGTGATAATCATGGCCCCTTGGCAGAACCCAGTGCGTTTCCAGAGGTCCTCTGGAACCAGGTAATCACAACAAGAACACATCCCGCTGCAGCCAGCGCTGCTCTGTCCACTTCAGACAGTGAAACTATTTCAGGCTGTGTGCTCCGGCAGCAACCAGTGACCCCTGTGTCACCCTGCGCTGTGCTAATGTGGGCCGTTTGTCATTGTTCCCACCCAGGTCCCAGGGACAGGAAAGTTGTCTCACTATGACAAGGGACCAACAAATTTAAAGCTACATGCTGATCTATATACTAAAAGCATTGAAAAAAGATACAACTGACAGGATACTAATATGCATTCCTTTGTGAATGACTACGAAAGTTCAGTCCACTTACAATATTGCATGTGATATGATATAACAACTGTACATGAATATGTATATACAGACCTGAATTAATAAATAAGTCCTGAGTGAATGAGTGATTACAGACCAGAGTTACTCACGGATGGATGCATAATTGTTAAACTAGGTCCTAACACCCCAACAGTTCCAGGTCTATGTTGCCGACGGCACGACACTCCGGTGAGGCATCTAATAGGTGCCGGCAGAAAGGACCTCCTGTAGCGCTCTCTGGCACACCGTGGTGGGATCAGTCTGTGACTGATGGTGCTCCTCTGCATCATAACCATGGCATGCAGAGGGTGGGTGACGTTGTCCATTATGGCCAGCAGTTTGGCTAGGATCCGTCTCTCCGCCACCTCCTCTAGAGTGTCAAGGCTAATCCCCAGAATAGAGCTAGCCTTCCTGATCAGCTTATTTACCAGAGAAGCATCACCAGCCTTTATATTGGCGCCCCAGCACACCACTGCAAAAAAGACCACAGACTGGTAGAAGGTATGCAGTAGTTTACTGCACACGTTGAAGGACCTGAGCCTCCTCAGAAAGTAGAGTCGGCTCTGGCCCTTTTATGTACAGAGCCCCGGTGTTACCAGCCCATTCCAGCTTGTTATCCATATGGACTCCCAGGAACTTATATGACCCAACCATTTCCACATCCATCCCCTGTATAGGGACTGCAGTCAGTTGGACCTTGGTTCTCCTGAAGTCTACCAACATCTCCTTTGTTTTGCTGATGTTGAGCTGAAGGTGGTTCTGCTCACACCACAACACAACGTCATTGATTGTGCTCATGTACTCTTTCTCCTGCCCACCCCTGATGCACCCTACAATTGTGGAGTCATCCGAGAACTTCTGTAGGTGGCATGAAGTCTGAGGTGTAGAGGGTGAACAGGAAGGGGGACAGGACCGTTCCCTGGGGGGCCCCTGTGTTGCTCACTGCCCTTTCTGACACACAGCTCTGTAGTCGCATAAATTGTGGCCTATCGGTCAGGTAGTCCATGACCCACTTTCACCCTCTTCATCTTCTCACCCAGTAGCACGGGCTGAATGGTGTTGAAGGCACTGGAGAACTCAAAAAAACATAACCCTCACAGTGCAACCTGCATTGTCCAGGTGAGAGTAGGCCCTCTGCAGAAGGAAGATGATTGCATCATCCACCCCGATGTTGCGCTGATATGCGAACTGCCGGGGGTGCAGTGATGTCTGAGGTGAGCGAGCACTAACCTTTCCAGGCAAAGAGATTCCTTCTTTAATGGGGCCCAGACGAGCTGGCCGTGGTGTCTGTCTATCTGTCCGTCCGTCCGTCCGTCTGTCTGTCTGTCTGCCTGCCTGCCCTGCAGGGTTCTACCTCTCCCAGAGTTTTTCAAAAGCTATCTATCTGGATGTCGCCTATCTGATTGGATTAAACGCATAGAAATAGAATGGACAAATCATTGACTTGAATGGGGACTCCCGTTCTATTCATTCTATTTATATGCATTTAATCCTATCCGATAGGCGAAATCCAGATAGATTACCTTTGAAAAACTCTGGGAGATAGAGAGCCCTGCATGCTCCTCTATACTCTGGCAGAGGTAGTATGTGAAATCATGTCATATTTAAATATGCAGTAAATTATATAATTATGAAAGTGTTTGGCAACTAACTTTACATTTATGAAATTGTCCAAAAAGGAGTGTAGGAAATAATTTACTTCAAATAATTTACAAGGTTTATAGACTTAACCCACAGCAGGCAGAAAGCCATTGCCAAAAAAGACTTGAGACTTGACTTGGACTCTACCTCAAAGACTTGTGAACATCTCTGCCCCTACCTTTATAATTATCTTATTGTTGTAATTTGTCAACACAGGGGAGGATGCTAACAGCCACTCATCAAAGATGACAATTACAGGAATTTAAACTCCAGTGGATTTCTCAACATGCTGCATGTCGGTTCCCACAGTCAAAACAGAAGTTCCCAATTTCAGTACTGAATAGTTCAGTTACTTGACATTTAGGAGATGGTCATGTCCATCTGAAACCACACTGAACTCGCCTGTGTGTCACATAAAACCTCACTGAACAAATGACAATAGACAACGTGATAACTGACTTTTGAAACACTCATCTACAGTTGAAGTCGGAAGTTTACATGCACCTTAGCCAAATACATTTCAACTCAGTTTTTCACAATTCCTGACATTTAATCCTAGGTCAGTTAGGATCACCACATTATTTTAAGAATGTGAAATGTCAGAATAATAGTAGAGAGAATGATTTATTTCAGCTTGTATTTCTTTCATCACATTCCCAGTGGGTCAGACGTTTACATACACTCAATTAGTATTTGGTAGCATTTCCTTTAAATTGTTTAATTTGAGTCAAACGTTTCGGGTAGCCTTCCACAAGCTTCCCACAATAAGTTGGGTGAATTTTGACCCATTCCTCCTGACAGAACTGGTGTAACTGAGTCAGGTTTGTAGGCCTCCTTCCTCCCACTCACTTTTTCAGTTCTGCCCACAAATGTTCTAAAGGATTGAGGTCAGGGCTTTGTGATGGCCACTCCAATACTTTGACTTTGTTGACCTTAAGCCATTTTGCCACAACTTTGGATGTATGCTTGGGGTCATTGTCCATTTGGAAGACCCATTTGCGACCAAGCCATACTTTTCCTTCCTCATGATGCCATCTATTTTGTGAAGTGCACCAGTCCCTCCTGCAGCAAAGCACCCCCACAACATGATGCTGCCACCCCCATGCTTCACGGTTGGGATGGTGTTCTTCGGCTTGCAAGCATCCCCCTTTTTCTTCCAAACATAACGATGGTCATTATGGCCAAACAGTTCTATTTTTGTTTCATCGGACCAGAGGACATTTCTCCAAAAAGTACGATCTTTGTCCCCATGTGCAGTTGCAAACCGTAGTCTGGCTTTTTTATGGCGGTTTTGGAGCAGTGGCTTCTTCCTTGCTGAGAGGCCTTTCAGGTTATGTCGATATAGGACTCGTTTAACTGTGGATATAGATACTTTTGTACCTGTTTCCTCCAGCATCTTCACAAGGTCTTTTGCTGTTGTTCTGGGATTGATTTGCATCTCTAGGAGACAGAACGCGTATCCTTCCTGAGCGGTATGATGGCTGCGTGGTCCCATGGTGTTTATACTTGCGTACTATTGTTTGTACAGATGAACGTGGTACCTTCAGGCGTTTGGAAATTGCTCCCAAGGATGAACCAGACTTGTGGAGGTCTACAATTTTTTGTTGGCTGATTTCTTTTGATTTTCCCATGTTGTCGCGCAAAGAGGCACCCGAGTTTGAAGGTAGGCCTTGAAATACATCCACAGGTACACCTCCAATTGACTCAAATAATGTAAATTAGCCTATCAGAAGCTGACATAATTTTCTGGCAATTTTCAAAACTGATTAAAAGGCACAGTCAACTTAGTGTATGTAAACTTCTGGCCCACTGGAATTGTGATATAGTGAATTATAAGTGAAATAACCTGTCTGTAAACAATTGTTGGAAGAATGACTTGTGTCATGCACAAAGTAGATGTCCTAACCGACTTGCCAAAACTATAGTTTGTTAACATTAAATCTGTGCAGTGGTTGAAAAATGAGTTTTAATGACTTCAACCTAAGTGTATGTAAACTTCCGACTTCAACTGTACATACACAACTGCCATTCATTGACTGTCATAGCGGTGTGTCATTTTACGCCAGACCTAGACCAGAGGGCTGACCCTCTCCTCCGTTAATCAAATGGCCACCCGGACTATTTACATTGCACTGTATGTTTCCATTCACTTGTCCAGTTTTTTGTCGACATATAGAAAACTAGGGTGCGTAACTAAAAAAAAACAGTGTGCAAAAACCTACAGTGTCAAATAAAAGTTGTTGAAGTATTCAGCAATCACCATTTTTTCTAAAATTTTTCATTATCATTTTTCCCAATAAAGAAAGTTTGATAAAAAGAAAAATCAACCCCTGTCAAACGGATAAAAATGTTGTCGATCTTTAGAAAGTTTCTCCTATATCTGCCGTTTCCATTGCTTTTGAAGAATTCCCGTCTGTGAATCTACCACTTTGTGTAGCCATTAGCGATGATGCTAATGAAAACAGTCTTCTGGTAGATGGAAAGGCTTTCCCAAAAACCTTCTCAATTAAATGTTACTACAAAGTAGCCAATGCTTTCCTGGCAGAATGATTTCATGATGGTTACATGTGCACTACAAAAACTCTGCTAAATATCAGCCTCTTGTTAGGTGCACACTTGAATTAAAGGGTAACTACACCCAAAAAGAAAATGTTTGCATATTTTTCCAAGACCTCAAAAGGTTTAAGCATTGTTGTAAACTTAGAACATCCAATTGTGTTGTTTTTCTCTTAATGAAAACCTGAATAAAATGGGAAAAACTGAAACCTGGAAAAACAAAACCTTGCATTTCTTTTTCCAGATAGTGTGGAAATTTACTTCATTTTTCTGTTTTAATAAAATCCATAATTTGAAGAACAAACATCATTGTGGCAATTCATAACTTGCAGTAAAACACCATTTTTCTCCCCAATTTTGATCTCATTGCTCCAACTCCCCAACGGGCTCAGGAGGCAAAGCTTGAGTCATGCGTCCTACGAAACATTACCCGCCAAACCACACTTCTTAACACCCGCCCGCTGAACCCGGAAGCCAGCCGCACCAATGTGTCGGAGGAAACACTGTTCACCTGACGACTGAGGTCAGCCTGCAGAAGCCCGGCCCGCCAAAAGGAGTCTCTAGAGCGCGATGAGCCAAGTAGAGCCCCCCCGGCAAAACCCTCCCCTAACCCGTACGACGCTGGGCCAATTGTGCGCCACCCTATGGGACTCCCGATCACGGCCGGTTGTGACACCCGGGTCTGTAGTGACGCCTCTAGCACTGCGATGCAGTACCTTAGACAGCTGCGCCACTCGGGAGGTCCCGTTTAATGTTCTCTTACTTAGAAAATAGCCCTGATCATATAGGCCTAGACCTAGACAATAACCAAAACAACCAACAATACACTAAATTCATAAAGTCATGTCTTTCTACACAATAACACAACTAATTTTTCCAGTCTGGGAGGTAAACTTTATAAAGTATTCAATAATTTCACTGTGTATTTCAGATAGAAACAAGGTATTATAATGTACCAGAGGCCACCAAAATAAAGCTCAGACGGCAAAACATTTCGGCCCAGCTCGTTATTGGTTCTATTTCGCTGGCTACTCTGTATACTTGTGGAAAACACTGAACATTATCTACACTGATCCATAGTAACACTAAGTGATCCAGTATGCCAGGTACTGTAGAGACAATTGATATTACTCTGAGGCAGACATCGGCTGGCCCCAGCTGGCCTAAGCCCCAGGTAGGGGGAGATGCTCATGATCATGTTATTTCAAGGCTGTTCAGGATTAAAATGAGAGCGGGAGAACATGGCCCCTTCCTGTACCCAAGGGCAATCCAGGGAGCCTCCTGCACGGCCACAGCAGAATGTGGTGTAAATCATTAGGCCTGGCAAGGCTTTCACTGGCATAGGCTATACGTAGTCTCTCAAACACGTATTTACCGTCACGCCCGAGTATTGTTCAATTTTCATTTCACTTTCCTTTAGGAATATATTGAGGTTGAAATTACTTGTTTTAAAATTAGAAGACTATACCTGCCTAACAAAATACTTTTGTTTCTTTCAATGTCTCTGTATTCAGAATTTGAGCCATATCATTGCAACAGCAGTGATGGGAACCTCTTTGCACCATCACTGTGTCTCAAGCTACTATTGTGAAATACAATGTAAATGAAATGTCAGGGTTGCTGTGTGTGTGTGTGTGTGTGTGTGTGTGTGTGTGTGTGTGTGTGTGTGTGTGTGTGTGTGTGTGTGTGTGTGTGTGTGTGTGTGTGTGTGTGTGTGTGTGTGTGTGTGTGTGTGTGTGTGTGTGTGTGTGTGTGTGTGTATGTGTGTGTGTACTTAGTGCCCCTCACCTTCTGTGTTGTGGACTGTTGACTCCCACCATGTTGCATGCTCTCTGAGCCAGACCCATCAGGCCCTTCCCACCATGCTGCTGTCACTGGCACAGCAAAGCTGAAAATTATTATTTACCTCAGTGCTCTTGCTAGCAAGCTGACGGGATGGGCAGCATGTCTGGCTAATTTGCTCACTAAAGAGAAAGAAGTGTGGGGACATCCCTGTATATATCCAGATTATGCAGAGACACAGCAGAATAAGAGCCAAGTTTAACATTAAAATTGAAATTCTTCAAACTGTATCATCAGCCCAGTTGGAGATGTGGATCAAACAGGTCAACAGTAACATTTCCAATCAGTGGATCTACAGAGCAAATTAATTATGACTATGTCGCCGGTTTGTGGCAAGCTCCTTACTGACAGTGTCTCCTCATATTCATGTACCGCCATTCTAAACACTGACTGTTATTCACCCACTGGCATCATCACTAGCAGACTGGCTGCACCATTCCTTTGTGACTCATCTCAGATTGATATTATGGATAGGGGGTGCCTGTAAATGGCTTCTGAAAGCAACAAGATGCAGATAATGAAAGAAGTGGGCCTGTAACACAGATGGTCCTGTTAAGTTAACCTCTTGGGGTTGTTTTGCTCCCTTAACCATGAGTGTTTCCCTCAACAACTCCGTCTGCTGCTGTACAACTGAACCAAAATAGCTTGTACTGTACTCAAATAACACTAGTTGTACCCAAACATCTAAAACCGGCCTAATATTCTTTGAAAGACCTGACAATAAGTCTAGTTAACAGTTTCTTTCTCTGGTGAGAACTGAGTGGCTCTGTCTTGACCTACATTAATTACAGTCCGATAACTCATAGGAGGATGTTCAAAGTGACAACATCCCACACAGACAAAGGTCAGGCTAGCCGACACAGACCAATGGAACCACGACAAGACCTGCTCAGCGGCCATCCATCCACAGCAAGAGAGTATTCTGGGTGAGAACAGAGGGACGTGCATTGGGGGAAATGGAGAGAAAGTGCTGGGGAAGACAGGAACAGCTGGAGAATTGTAGAGGGGCTCAAGTACACAGCGTAGGATAGGGAGGCAACAACAGACCCTTCAGTCTCTATCCAAAAATAATGCAGCCATTTTGACATGGTGCACAGTTAGGTCAGGTCTAAGCTGGGAAAACTCTGGAAGAACTTCTGTCTCGATGGCATCATGGAACACATTCCAGTGAGTAGTATCCATTGATCCAACAAATTGCCCTTAGGGATGGACCAATGTAGCCCACTGCCAATGCAATAGAATGGTCAATAAAAAAATGTCTGCAATACATAAAGAGGCCAGAGGATTTGATAACCCATGTAATCTCCAACGAGAATCCCTTAGCTTAGACATCAAAGCTTGAGAGAGTGGAGCATTCAAAGTCCCAGCGAACACTTGCCTCGGCTTGGACCAGATCCTATAATTTTTTGCTGTCAACAAGACAGGCTGCTCATTGAAACAAACTCTTTCCCTTTTATGGCTCGTGTCTTATGTTCACACAATAACCAATATATGTGTAGCAAAACAGTGGTCAGAATTTAAGAGGATCAGACCCATGTACGGGAATCATTCATGAATTATCAAAGGAGTTCCATGACGCAAAACATCCAAATGAAATAGCTCAAGTTCAATACAGAAATATTTGGGAGTATTGCTCTCTTCCATTTATGCCCTTGTGAACTTAAACAACTGTAAACAAGAGAAGCAACAAGAGAAGCAATTCAGAACTGATGATAAAAAAAGCATCTTCTTCTAAATCCTGTGGATGAGTTGGAGCGGTTCATTGTGGGTTGTAACAGAGGTCTCCTGCTGTGGGGTCAGTACACAGACCATTCTCCCCTGATTCACACCTTTGTGGACATGGGGTGCAGCGGCACCAGCCATGGCTTAGACCTGTAGGGCACCTCAGCCCCACTGACCATGTCTAATCCCATCCCATAGCCAGAGCACTTGAGGCTATCTGCCTGGCTAGCTACATCCCATACAGAATATTAAAACAAGCCCTCTTCCTCTCTGCAGTGGCAGCGCTCTCTGCTGTTGTCCAAACAATACTCAAACACTACTAGCTGCATCCCCTCAGGTCGCAGCAATCTCAGATGTTGTCCCAAAAACCCTCAACCACTGCTAGCCACATCCCCTCAGGTGGCAGCGCTGTCAGCTGTTGTCCCGACAACCCCTTAACTACTGCTAGCTACATCACCTAAGGTGGCAAAGCAGAGTAATCATATTTACTCTCTCTCTCTCTCTCTCTCTCTATCTCTCCTTATCACTCTTTATATCGTTCTCTTTCTATGACGCTCTCTTTCTGTTGCTCTCTATCTATTTATCTCTCTTTCTATGGCTCTTTCTCTTTCTATTGCTCTTTCTATTGCTCTTTCTCTCTCTATCGCTTTTTCTCTCTCTCTCTATCGCTCATTCCATCTTTCTATCTCTCTTTACCTTTTTCAATCTTTTTATTGCCCTTTTGCTCTTTCTTTCCATCACTCTTTCTCTCATTCTATCACTCTTTCTATCACTTCCTCTCACTCACTCTCTCTCCTTGGCCCACAACACCATCTGTAATGGGTGTCATGACAATTTGGTCACATGACAGAGCTAGAAGTACAAGGGGACAAGGAGAGGAAGAAGAAAGGAGTACGGGTTAACGCATTGTTGCACAGTAAGGTGTAAGGTTGGTGGAGGACATGACACAAGGGTGGCCTGCGGGAGAGTCAATGTCACAATATTTGTACAGGTCCCAAATTCCCAAATTGACCTAAACTGAGAACAATTGGGAAATGATGACATTTATAATTCAAAAGGGGGCTATGGGGCTGAAACAGGAAACATGTGGTCTGAATCAGCCTAAAAGCTTCCTCCGAAATAGATAAGCCAACCTGTAACTTTGACATATTTTACATCACAAAATTGTGTGATTTGCATAAAAGAAGGGCATTTTCAATCTGTTTTCACTTTGCAAATGGATGATCTTTCTGTTTTGATGCTCTTTAGAGCACATTTTCCCTTGCAGTTAAAACTGTGGTGGGAAAGGACGTACATTAATATGATTTAGTGTCTGTCTCCTCTCCATGGATTACTTCTTAAACAGTTAAAATGCAAGGCAAGCGTATTCCAAGCCCAATCAATAAGAGTCTGTTCTAAATTATAAACGGCGTTAGTTCATTTGTCAGGGAGCTGCGTTGTTTTCTATAATCACATAATGAGGGAACGCAGTATGAAATTTGGGGATAATTTTCCTTTGTTTATTTATTTATTTATTTTTCTGCTCATATTATTTTGGCTCGTTCTACACATACTGTCTCACTGCATCACACATGAAACACAGAATAATAGGAAACAGTGAGTTCTTTATTTGATAGTCCCCCTTCGACTTCTCCAACTTTCCTACAAGCACTTGAGACAAAGCCTAGTGCATAAGCCAGAGCCATTGACTTTTTGCTTGTATGCACAGGACCAGACGTCCAGGTCTAAATGTGAACCGTTTTAACTCCCGATAACATGTTAACATGATTCAGTTCTCTAAGTCAATATGCCCAGACTTAACCTTGTCATCGAGATACTCTGTCCTCAGACACATTAGGGGCAGATGAGAGAGAAGGGAGAGATTTGTGCATGTATGTAAGGCATTGACATTGAAGACTATACAGTGCATTCGGAAAGAATTCACGTATTTCACATTTGTTACATTACAGCCTTATTCTAAAATTTATTATAATGACAGAGCGAAAACAGGTTTTTAGAAATGTTTGCAAATGTGTTACAAATAAAAAACAGAAAAAACATATTTACATAAGAATTCAGAACCTTTGCTACAGTATGAGCTCAGGTGCATCCTGTTTCCATTGATCATCCTTGAGACTTTTCTACAACTTGATTGGAGTCCACCTGTGGTAAATTCAATTGATTGGACATGATTTGGACCAGCACACACCTGTATATGAGGTCCCACAGTTGACAGTGCATGTCAGAGCAAAAATCAAGCATGAGATCAAAGGAATTGTCCGTACAGCTCCAAGACAAGATTGTGTCAAAACACAGATCTGGGAAGGGGTACAAAAACATTTCTGCAGCGTTTGAAGGTCCCCAAGAACACAGTGGCCTCCTGTCTTAAATGGAAGAAGTTTTGAATCACTAAGACTATTCCCGGAGCTGGCCACCCGGCCAAACTGAGCAATCGGGGGAGAAGGGCCTTGATCAGTGAGGTGACCAAGAACCCGATGGTCTCTCTAACAGAGTTCAAGAGTTTCTCTGTGTGGATGCAAGAACCTTCCAGAAGGACAACCATCTCTGCAGCACTCCACCAATCAGGCCTTTATGGTAGCCAGACGGAAGCCACTCCTCAGTAAAAGGCACATGACAGCCCGCTTGGAGTTTGCCAAAAGGCACCTAAAGGACTGTCAGACCATGAGAAACAAGGTTCTCTGGTCTGATGAAACCAACATTGAACTCTTTGGCCTGAATGTCAAGCATCACGTTTGGAGGAAACCAGGCACCATCTCTACGGTAAAGCATGGTGATGGCAGCATCATGCTGTGGGGATGTTTTTCAGTGGCAGGGACTGGAAGGCTAGTCAGGATCGAGGGAAAAATGAACGGAGAAAAGTACAGAGAGATCCTTGATGAAAACCTGGTCCAGACTGGGGCGAATGTTAATCTTCCAAAAGAACAACAACCTTAAGCACACAGCCAAGACAACGCAGGTGTGGCTTCGGGACAAGTCTCTGAATGGCCTAGCCATACTGAACATACTGTCTCCCTGACTGTAATACCTAGACATTTCAAGCAGACCACCATGGTCCCTGTGCCCAAGAAAGCAAAGGTAACCTGCCTAAATGACTACCGCCCCGTACCCCCCATGAAGTGCTTTGACTCACATCAACATCAACATCATCATCCCGGAACCTGGGACCCACTCCAATTCGAAAACCGCCCCAACAGATCCACATCTCAACTGCCCTTTCCCACCTGAACAAAAGGAACACCTACGTGAGAATGCTGTTAATTGACTACAGCTCAGTGTTCGACACCATAGTGCCCACAAAGCTCATCACTAAGCTAAGGACCCTGGGACTAAACACCTCCCTCTGCAATTGGATCCTGGTGTTGTGGAATTTTCCATCACACTGGACTTCCTGACGGGCCGCCCCCAGGTGGTAAGGGTGAAAACAACACATCTGCCACGCTGATCCTCAACACTGGGGCCCCTCAGGGGTGCGTGCTTAGTCCCCTCCTGTACTCCCTGTTCACCCACGACTGCGTGGCCAAGCACGACTCCAACACCATCATTATGTTTGCTGACAACACAACAGTGGTAGGCCTGCTCACCGAAAACGATGAGACAGCCTATAGGGAGGAGGTCAGAGACCTGGCAGTGTGGTGCCTGGACAACAACCTCTCCCTCAATGTGAGCAAGACAAAGGAGCTGATTGTGTGCCCCCATTAACATTGACAGGGCTGTAGTGGAGCGCCAACAAACTATCATGGTCCAAACACACCAAGACAGTCGTGAAGAGGGCACAACAACATCTTTTCCCACTCAGGAGATTGAAAGATTTGGCATGGGTCCCCAGATCCTCAAAAAGTTCTATAGCTGCACCATCGAGAGCATCCTGACTGGTACCATCAATGCCTGGTATGGCAACTGTTCAGCATCTGACCGTAAGGCGCTACAGAGGGTAGTGCGTAATGCCCAGTACATCACTGGGGCCAAGCATCCTGCCATCCAGGACCTACAGTTGAAGTCGGAAGTTTACATACACTTAGTCATTAAAGTCATTAAAACAAATTTTTCAACCATTCCACAGATTTCATGTTAACAAACTATAGTTTTGGCAAGTCGGTTAGGACATCTACTTTGTGGATGACACAAGTAATTTTTCCAACAATTGTTTAAAGACAGATTATTTTACTTATAATTCACTATATCACAATTCCAGTGAGTCAGAAGTTTACATAAAATACGTTGACAGTGCCTTTAAAAAGCTTGGAAAATTCCAGAAAATGATGTCATGGCTTTAGAAGCTTCTGATAGGCTAATTGACATCATTTGAGTCAATTGGAGGTGTACCTGTGAATGTATTTAAAGGCCTACCTTCAAACTCAGCGCCTCTTTGCTCAATGCCGTTTTGCTCTGAAAATCTAAAGCTATCAGCCAAGACCTCAGAAAAAAAAATTGTAGACCTTCACAAATCTGGTTCATCCTTGGGAGCAATTTCCAAACGCCTGAAGGTACCAAGTTCGTTTGAACAAACAATAGTGCGCAAGTATAAACACCATGGGACCATACTGGAAGAAACGGATACAAAAGTATCTATATCCACAGTAAAACGAGTCCTATATCGACATAACCTGAAAGACCGCTCAGCAAGGAAGAAGCCACTGCTCCAAAACCACCATGAAAAAGCCAGACTTTTTTAGAGAAATGTCCTCTGGTCTGATGAAACAAAAATAGAACTGTTTGGCCATAATGACCATCGCTATGTTTGCAGAAAAAAGGGGGAGGCTTGCAAGCCGAAGAACATCATCCCAACCGTGACGCAGCATCATGTTGTGGGGGTGCTATGCTGCAGGAGGGACTGGTGCACTTCACAAAATAGATGGCATCATGAGGAAGGAAAATTATGTGAATATATTGAAGCAACATCTCTAGACATCAGTCAGGAAGTTAAAGCTTGGTCGCAAATGGGTCTTCTAAATGGACAATGACCCCAAGCATACATGCAAAATGGCTGAAGGACAACAAAGTCAAGGTGTTGGAGTGGCCATCACAAAGCCCTGATCTCAATCCTATAGAAGATTTGTGGGCAGAACTGAAAAAGCATGAGTGAGCAAGGAGGCCTACAAACCTGACTCAGTTACACCAGTTCTGTCAGGAGGAATTGGCCAAAATTCACCCAACTTATTGTGGGACGCTTGTGGAAGGCTACCCGAAACGTTTGACCTAAGTTAATCAATTTATAAGCAATGCTACCATATACTAATTGAGTGTATGTAAACTTCTGACCCACTGGGAATGTGATGAAAGAGATAAAAGCTGAATTAATAATTCTCTCTACTATTATTCTGACATTTCACATTCTTAAAATAAAGTGGTGATCCTAACTGACCTAAGACAGGGAATGTTTACTAGGATTAAATGTCAGGAATTGTGAAAAACTGAGTTTAAATGTATTTGGCTAAGGTGTATGTAAACTTCCGACATCAACTGTATATACTAGGCGGTGTCAGAGGAAGGCCCAAAAACTCCACTCCACTAACCTAAGTCATAGACTGTTCTTTCTGCTACTGCACGGCAAGCGGTACTGGAGAGCCAAGTCTAGGTCCAAAAAGCTCCTTAACAGCTTCTACCCCCAAGCCATAAGACCGCTGAACAATTAATCAAATGGCCACCTGGACTATTTACATTGCCATTTCTTTAATTTGGAGGGCCCAAAGAAAATCACTTGCGGGCCGCTGTAGCCGACCCCTGCTATCCAAAGATGTTGTGTCCAGACACCCTAGCCAAAATGAGAAAATGTATTGAATTTATCAAGTCTAATCGGTGTAACCCATAAGGCAGGTAGGTCCCTGTAACTGATGAGTGTCAAGTTTTCTAAATGATCAACAGGCCAAAGAACACATTACACCTGCAAGTGCACAAGCTAACATAAGCGCATCAGTACTAGGTTTGATTGAATTTACCATAGCTTCTATGTCAGTGTGTTGCAGTGAGCAGCTGCTTATCAATGTGTGCCAACAGAAATGCAACATAATAGGTTTAGCCCCAAGTGTCCACTGTCTCCAGAGCGGTCCGTGAGCTTGGCTAATTCTAGGCCAAGTGTCCACATCACATCTGAGATCTGACAGGCCCAGTCCCTGTCCCCACAGTCCAGACACTGAGGCCTGCAGGGTTGGCATAGCAGGCATTGTTCCCTCTGTCAGCCCCAGAGGAGAAACTCATCTGGCCCTGCTCTCAATGAAGAGAATAGTTGTATTTAACCTTTATTTAACTAGGCAAGTCAGAACCAATTCTTATTTACAATGATGGCCTACATTGTTCTACAGGGTCAGTTATAGTAGTACAGCTCCCCTGGAGCAAATGAGGGTTAAGTGCCTTGCTCAAGGGCACAACAGGTTTTTCACATTGTCAGCTTTGTCACCTTTCAGTTACTGGCCCAACGCTCTAACCGCAAGGCTACCTGCCGCCCCTGGTCACAGACAAAGACCTCCACCCACACTCTGCTGCTGTCTCAGCTCCCAGCCCCTGCATCCGCCCTGCCCCACACACAGGAGTCTGAGGGAAACGGCGGTCCACCCATAGAGACGGGTGAAACCTGTGGAAATCAAGGACCTGCTCTACAATCTACACCAATTCTGCCCGGTCAGCTTGATCTGTCGTTGGGACCGGTGAATAACGAGGGGTCACAAGGGTAAGACTTATTTTCCTGCATCTGCTCAAATGGGGTTGAGAGCAGGATATTTTTAGTATTCTTTTTTTTTTTTTTACTTTTCCACTTTCCTCTAAAACCCAAATAAAGTATGTGATGGATGAGCGAGCAGAGGCAACACCTCCCCCATCAATCTAAGTGAGCAGAAGTTGTGTGGAGGAAGGCCGAACCCCTCAACAGACCTCCAGAGTACCCTGTACTGTACACCCCCCACATCTCAGCAACACATGCACACAACTCCCCTATAGTCACGCCAACCTCCGCCCCCCCAGCCCCCAGAGAGGTGATTTCAAACAACCGAGACAGGAAGGAGAGTGAATAAAAATAGTGAAAGCAGGGAAAGAATAGGGGGTAAAGAAAGCATGCAGAAACAAGACACCAAATGGTCCTGGTTAGCGGCAGAACAGAGTGATCTGGTTAGAGGCAGAACAGCGTGATCTGGTTAGAGGCAGAACAGAGTGATCTGGTTAGCGGCAGAACAGAGTGATCTGGTTAGAGGCAAAACAGAGTGATCTGGTTAGAGGCAGAACAGAGTGATCTGGTTAGAGGCAGAACAGAGTGATCTGGTTAGAGGCAGAACAGAGTGATCTAGTTAGCGGCAGAACAGAGTGATCTGGTTAGAGGCAGAACAGAGTTATCTAGTTAGAGGCAGAACAGAGTGACCTGGTTAGAGGCAGAACAGAGTAATCTGATTAGCGGCAGAACAGAGTGATCTGGTTAGAGGCAGAACAGAGTGATCTGGTTAGCGACAGAACAGAGTGATATAGTTAGCTGCGGCAGAACAGAGTGATCTGGTTAGCTGAGGCAGAACAGAGTGATCTGGTTAGCTGAGGCAGAACAGAGTGATCTGGTTAGCTGCGGCAGAATAGAGTGATCTGGTTAGAGGCAGAACAGAGTGATCTGGTTAGCGACAGAACAGAGTGATCTGGTTAGAGGCAGAACAGAGTGATATAGTTAGCTGCGGCAGAACAGAGTGATCTGGTTAGCTGAGGCAGAACAGAGTGATCTGGTTAGCTGCGGCAGAACAGAGTGATCTGGTTAGCTGCGGCAGAACAGAGTGATCTGGTTAGCTGAGACAGAACAGAGTGATCTGGTTAGAGGCAGAACAGAGTGATCTGGTTAGAGGCAGAACAGAGTGATCTGGTTAGAGGCCGAACAGAGTGATCTGGTTAGAGGCAGAACAGAGTGATCTGGTTAGCGACAGAACAGAGTGATCTGGTTAGAGGCAGAACAGAGTGATCTGGTTAGCGACAGAACAGAGTGATCTGGTTAGAGGCAGAACAGAGTGATATAGTTAGCTGCGGCAGAACAGAGTGATCTGGTTAGCTGCGGCAGAACAGAGTGATCTGGTTAGCTGCGGCAGAACAGAGTGATCTGGTTAGCTGCGGCAGAACAGAGTGATCTACCAAGTCCCATTTTTATTTGTGTACACCAGCACCAGTACCAGCACCAGTACTAGAATCAGAACCAGTACCAGCACCAGCACTAGAACCAGTACCAGACCAGTACCATTACCAGTACCAGCAGCAAATTCCAAGAGGATGCCATCATCAGAAGCAACGAAAAGACACGGAAGTGGTTTTAGTAACAACATGTTTTTTAAAAGAGCCAAGAAACACACACGCACGCACGCAAGCACACACACACACACACTTACACACATAAGGAACAGAAATAGAGCAATCCTGACAGGATACCACAGTGGGAGGGGGTTTCTCTACTGGTTCAGACTTGAGTGATGAACAGTTTATTCAGCCCTTGCATTGTTCAATTGCATAAGTGACCATGACTAGACAAACACTGTAGACAATAAACAATGAAGAGCACATGTAAGAACCAAACACCATTGGGTCGTCCCTTCATGGTCACCATCAAAAACAGCAAGACAAACAACAACAGCTGTGAAATGAGACTGTTCTATAGTATGAGCATGATATAAAAGTATAACAATCATAACAAACAACAATTTACCATATGTTTTGGAGGGGGAAGGCACAGAATGATCAAGACCACAGTAAAGGGCTATCTATTTTGGTCTGTTTAGGCAGCTCAGTGAATTTCTCAGAACTCTGACTACAACCTGGTGATGCAGCCGTTCTATGAGAAATCCTCGGGAGAACTCAGCCAGCCCAAGACTGGAGAGATAGATGTGGGCTTGGATAATATGCATAGTTGGACCCACCCATTAATTGGGAGTTCCAAACGGAGCCGTGTCTCAGGCTGATCAGAGGCCCAGAGGGAAACCTGCCACTGGCACTGGTTGACTGGGTGTGTGATCTGCAGATGGCTGAGGTTTCGATGCCATCTGGAAATGGACGTAGAGTCACTAGAATGGGACTCTCTCAGTGATTCAGAACCCTTCCAACCCACAGGCTCATTAGAGTGTGCTCTTTTGCAACCTCTGTAGACGAATGCTCTGGAAGTTCATTTGAACTCTGGCCAAACCAGGGCAATCAGACTTCAGACGAGATGGGTGGATGGTCTGAAGGTCTGGAGTTTAGGGGATTGTTGATGTTGGGAGGTTGTTGTTGTTCTTGTTCTTGTGGGGCAGACAGAAGCTTCCTGTATGACTCTACGCATTATCTACAGTGGTGTAGGGCAGTCTGCTCTGGGCTGACGAAAGCCCCAATCGGAAGCAGGACACAGGGTATCAGCCAAATGTAGAGCCAATGAAAAATAATCACTTGGGCACAGAATGGAGAGAAATAAGCAAACAGAAAGTGGCTAACAGCTGCAAACATTTTCCATTTGAAGTTAAACATTCCAGCGCGCGGCCCTCTCCACTCTAGCGGCCTTCCTCTCGTTTCCATGTGGTATTTGTCCCAAGCTGAGATCCAGATACTGCGAGCTAAGCTGCAAACTTTCCCAAGGATACCATCCAACCACATGCCGCCGCTCTCCCCCTTGGCTGGCGGCTCTGCCCAGTCCCGCACCTTCTGAGCTGGAACCCTCCCTCACCGAAAACACTCTGCATTTGTCTCTGAAATGTCAGACGACTGTTTGCGTTTGCCTCAGGAACACTTAGCCATTTGTGGTCCTTGTCCTAATCCAAACGTATAAACATGCCAATTATGCCCTGTGTCACCTCCATCTCTCTCAGTAGGAACACTGCATTGTTTCTACTGTATGTTGGTCTATTTCCAGTCATTGATTGACATAAGCCCAGCATTTATATGTTGAGTGGTTGAATCATGTGTTTTATATATACATTACCAGTCAAAAGTTTTAGAACACCTACTCATTAAGGGTTTTTCTTTATTTTTTACTATTTTCTATATTGTAGAATAATAGTGAAGACATCAAAACTATGAAATAACACATATGAAATCATGTAGTAACCAAAAAAGTTATATATAAAATATATATATACTGTATATACAACAGATTACAATTCAGCAACAATTGATACAATTTCAGTGATACAAGTAACTCTGCCTCTGATACCCTCTACTAACCAAGTACAGGTAACTGCCAAAATAAAGGAAACACCAACATAAAGTATCTTAATAGGGCGTTGGGCCACCACAAGCCAGAACAGCTTCAATGCACGTTGGTATAGATTCTACAAGTGTATGGAACTGTTTTGCTGATGGTGTTACATTATTGTCTCAGGAGCCGCTCCAGAATCACCCATAAGTGTTCAATTGGGTTGAGATATGGTGACAGAGACGTCAATGGCAAATGGTTTACATGGTTTTAATGCTCATCAAATCATTCAGTGACCACTCGTACACTGTGGATGGGGGCATTGTCATCCTACTGAGGCAAGCACCTGCTTTCAATACACTTTGTATGCCTCATTTACCCAAGTGATTCCATTATATTGGCAGTTACCGGTATGTTGTTAACTGGATATCAGATCAAATCTAATTTTATTTGTCACATGCGCCGAATACAACAGTTGTAGACCTTACCATGAAATACTCACTTACAGGCCCTTAACCAACGCTTACAGGCCCCTATGCCAACGTTAAGTTGAGTTAAGAAAATATTTACTAAATAAACTAAAGTAAAAAATAAAAAATAAATAAAGTTACAAATTAAAATAACAATAATGTGGCTTGGTTCTTCATTGTGAGTGTAATGTAATGCCTTTGCCTCAACCAGTTGCTACACATTGAGCAGCACAATCACAAGATGGGAGAGTAGGAAGTGCTTCTGTCACCAGCTGGCTCTATGGCTGGGCTAGAGCGATCAGTGAGACAGGAACGCGTGGGTGTACATGTGAGCCAGGGTGGCTGTGCTGCGCTCTGTGCTGCGGCTGAGGCCCATGGAGTGTGAGGCCTTTTATACTCCCAGACAGGCAGACCGCACATAAACTACCTCCACTGTTAGGCATTCATGACCTACAGCTTGTTTGTTTGTTTGCTTTGCCTTCCGGGCAGACACGCTGCCAGAGGACAGCTCTACACTTGTTGTTGTGTTGTCTTTAGTCTGATATGTCTCCTGTGCCAATGTTACACCCATTGGAGAATCAGACGTGTGAAGAAGTAAATACTTCTCAAAACTACCTCAGCTTATTTTTCTAGTCGTCTCTAGAGGATTTAGAGAACTTAAGAGTGGGGGGCCTTTTCAGTTGAGGATACGCCCATGAGAGTTGGAGTCCCAGTAATACTATAACGAGAACACACAATTCCCGTAATGTACATGAATTCCCCTCACAGTTATTGTGTGAGGCCTTGTGGTGTTGACTGCGGCATCTCTAAACTGTTACATATAAACATTGAAAGAGAAAGTAGAATATCACAAAACCTTGAAAATGTTTACAGTTAGCACTTCTAAGAACTGCATTAATAACCTTTTACTGCAGTGTGATAAATCAAGGTCACACATGTTTCTTGGTAGTCTTAAACACCTCACACACATGGTTATGGGCTTACAAAAACAATACACCTGTACCATGTCATATATAGAGTTTAAATGTATTTAATTTAGAGTTTGCATCCCAATACTAGTCAAGTCAAGTCAAGTCAAGTCAAGTCAACTTTATTTATAAAGCGCTTTCAAAACCATTAAAATGGACTAAAGTACTACACTTTATATACATCACAGGAGACTTAAATATAACAAAACATGTTGAACATTATTAATAAAATAAATAATGTTCATTACCCATGAGGCCACTAGGTCCTTTAACTGCAGAAAATGGCTACCAATATGTTTGAGAACACGTTTCCTGAGCTCTGCTTTTTAGATTATTTTATTTTCTATATAGATTTACATCTGGGTCCATAAAAAGTACTAGGCCTAACCTTCTCTCGATCAACCCTCCCTCTCTTGGCAGGAGGTATTGTTTTGTGAACAGCGTGATTGTGACAAGGCAGACAAACAAACGGCCATGTTCTGAAAACCTGACAGCGCTTCCGCTCTTTTATTGGCCTTATGATCTTCAAGTTTGGTTATGCCACGCCACACTGTATCTTTAAGATGGTCATGACTATAAAAGATACAACCTTTGTCAAATTAGCTAACCCTTTTCCTAACCTTAAACAAATTATCCTAAACCTGCTATGTTAATGATCCTAAACTGATGCGTAAGTTCTCCTAACCTGCTACGAAAAGTCAGATCTGACAAAAGCTGTATTCCATCTAGTCAAAACCCTTTAACAGGGGGCAGCTCTCTCCAGCAGTCACTGAAGACAAGTTATATAACATCCCCTCCTCTCCTCTGCACATGTCTCAGAATGTGACTGCCATGATGTAGTCACAGAAGAGGGGACAAGGGACTGTCTGAATGTGGAACACTGGAGGGGGTAGTAGGGGAGAGGAGACATGCTGCCTCACCAGAACATCTCTCTCCCACCCCCAGCCTCCCATCCCTACTCCATAGACAATGGGACTGTTCACCCAAAATAGTACCTAGCTTCACTGAGGCTTCCTGCTTGTATCCAGGAGTTGCTATATTTCTTGCCTGGTATCAAAAGGTGGATTCCAGTGGATTTATATCTCCATATGGGTAACCTCCGCATCTGCCTTTGACCGAGTTGACAAGGCATACTCAGTTGAGATTGTTTCTCAGGCAACTGCAGGCACTGCTCAGTGCGGCTGTGGAGCGGAGAGAGAGAGAGAGAGAGAGAGAGAGAGAGAGAGGAGAGGAGAGAGAGAGAGAGAGAGAGAGAGAGAGAGAGAGAGAGAGAGAGAGAGAGAGAGAGAGGAGAGAGAGAGAGAGAGAGGAGAGAGAGGAGAGAGAGAGAGAGAGAGAGAGAGAGAGAGAGAGAGAGAGAGAGAGAGAGAGAGAGAGAGAGAGAGAGAGAGAGAGAGAGAGAGAGAGAGAGAGAGAGAGAGAGAGAGAGAGAGAGAGAGAGAGAGAGAGAGAGAGAGAGAGAGAGAGAGAGAGAATTGTCCTTTTTGGGACTCTGAATGCAGAATTCTGCAAATTAGGCCGATACCCGCTAATGAACAAAATCCAGAAAAGAGCCGTTAAATTCTACAACCACCTAAAAGGAAACGATTCCCAAACCATCCAACAAAGCCATCACCTATAGCATTCTAATCCGCCTGGTCTAGCCAGACTAGTGCTTAGTCTCTATGTCTGCTGGGAAGGAGTGCTCAGGAAAATACATAGTTTTACATCTGTTTAAAAACAGTTTAGTATTATATTAGGCCTAAACTAAATTATCCCCTATGAAGGGATAATGTCTTGAGAAACTTACAAGGTAAAAGGTGACAATGACATAGGACAATTCCACGATAACGGAATTAAGACCAAGATTAAGATTTTCCCTTTAAAATGTATTTGAAACAAAACCACCTAAAAGGAAATGATTCCCAAACATTCCATAACAAAGCCATCACCTACAGAGAGATGAACCTGGAGAAGAGTCCCCTAAGCAAGCTGGTCCTGTGGCTCTGTTCACAAACACAGAGATCCCACAGAGCCCCAAGACAGCAACACAATTAGACCCAAACAAATCATGAGAAAACAAAAAGAGAACTACTTGACAAATTGGGAAAGAATTTACAAAAAAACAGAGCAAACTAGAATGCTATTTTGGCCCTAAACAGAGAGTACACAGTGGCAGAATACCTGAACACTGTGACTGACCCAAAATTAAGGTAATCTTTGACTATGTACAGACTCAGTGAGGATAGCCTTGCTATTGAGAAAGGCCGCCGTAGGCAGACCTGGCTGCCAAAAGAAGACAGGCTATGTGCACACTGCCCACAAAATGAGGTGGAAACTGAGCTGCACTTCCTAACTTCCTGCCAAATGTATGACCATATTAGAGACACATACTTCCCTTAGCTTAGACAGACCCACAAAGAATTTGAAAACAAATCCAATTTGGATAAACTCCCATATCTATTGGGCGAAATACCACAGTGTGCCATCACAGCAGCAAGATTTGTGACCTGTTGCCACAAGAAAAGGGCAACCAGTGAAGAACAAACACCATTGTAAATACAACGTATATACTGTATAAGTTTATATGTTTATTTATTATCCTTTTTGCATGCATGGGAAAACAAGCAGAACTTTCTCACACACACACACACACACACACACCGAGGCTAGAGAGAGAGAGAGAGAGTCACAGAGGGGACACACCAGGTCTCTGTTCGCCAGCCCAGTCTGTGTGTCCAGGTGCTCGTGAAAGCTGAAATCTGAGGGACATGCAGATGGACAAACTGACTTTGTCTTGCTCTGTCAATTCACACAGCTGGCCAACAGACAATATAAGATTAGTAGAGTCAAACAGAATAAGACTACATGGGCAGGTGTCTATGTGACATGATAGCAAAACAACAATGGACAAACACCCCAATACCCGCACAAACACAAACATCTTTAAATAGGCTTGATGATTCAGAATTCCCCAAAGTGGCCTGAAGTGAAAAGGAAGTACGAGTTATGTATTGAAAAGAACAGAAAAAACATTTGCATATGCTCTACAAATTCTTTGAGCAGACAGTGAAAGCTCACTTAAACAGACATTAACTGAATTTATTAAAATCATCATAAAACACTAGAAAATGTAGCTTAGCATATGGACAATAACTATTGCTTGCACTTTAAGAAATTCTACATGACTACAAGAAATGGTAAGGACCATTACACAATTACCTTGCAAAGAAATCTTCATTGTTGCTTTGACATTTAGATAATAATATTTCTATGTTATTATTAGCCAGAAGACCATCGCTATCTATAAATTATTAACATGATAATGTTTATATGTCCCTCATTGCTCTTTTTTCCATTTAATAACAATTGAGTTATGGGAGCTATTCATTTCAGGAAAAATATCCTAAGAAAAACAAATTATGTGCTCATTAATTATTAATTCAATATCAAATAATTATAATACTAATTGTTTGAAGAATCAGTGTTTTGTTTTTACTCAATAGTCATGTTTGCGTCTTTTGGCTTGCAGCCAAAGCTTTAATTGCAAAACATTGTCCCCCAATTACTGTTCTGTATGGAGTAATTGTTATAAGCACTCCATTGTATTAGTTCTTATCTGACATGGTTCTGAATGATCGCCGCCCCAGTGGCAGTCAGTTGAAGTGTTCTAAGTGGACAATTGACCTTTTCAACCCTATTTAGTAGTAACTAATTGGAGCTTTTCATTGGTCAACATCATTCTCATCCACTTCCATCATGCAGTTATGGTCCTAACAAAGCAAATCCTGAATGAGTGTCTAAGGTTTGAAAGAATTTGTTTTAAACCTTCACAATCGTTTCCTGATTCACATTCAAAGATATGATACAACAGTGGTATATAAAAGGCAACCAAGGAAGTCATTTCTGTTGCAAAACTTGTGCAAACAATATATTAAAAGCTATAAAAACCACATAAAGGGGAGCAGTATGGCATTGCTCTGAAGGATTCTTAGAAAAACAGCCCCTCTCCTCCTGCAACCTAAAACCAGGCCCGTTCCTCCTGCAATCTAAAACCAGGCCCATCCTCCTGCAACTTAAAACCAGCCCCTCTCCTCCTGCAACCTATAACCAGGCCCTCTCTTCCTGCAACCTAAAACCAGCCCGGTCCTCCTGCAACCTAAAACCAGCCCGGTCCTCCTGCAACCTAAAACCAGGCCCTGTACTCCACAACATATTTCCGTAGAAATACGAAAATAAACATATTTTGTCTACTATTGTATTGACCAGGGATGGGCAACTGTAGGGCCGCGGATGAAGATTTGCAGGAAATTAGCTGTAAAACTGCATGAGAATTGCATGAAATTACTCATAATATTGCAAAATCTTCTCTCCGCCCCATGGCAAAATGTGTAGATTTTCAGCAAACTTGCTTTAAAACTGCTAAATGTTCTCTATGCCCCATGGCAAAATGCGTAGAATTGCAGGAAATTAACTCTAAAACGTACATTTGTTATTACCTCTGTCAAGAGGGGGGCCGCTAAAAGGTTTTGCTCGCAAGGTGGGTTTGCTTAGGGCCCCCAAAACGCTAGGGCCAGCTCTGACTACATGTGTGGGTATGGATGTGGGTATGCAGACCCGTGACCCACTGTGGCCTCCCATGATGAGTTCAGATTTCTTGGGGCCCCCACCCCCATCAAAGTTGCCCATCCCTGGTATAGAGCTGTCTGGCTTTGTGTTACAGTCAGTTCCTGCTTGAGGGCCTCATTCATGGGGCTGGAAATATGATGTGGTGAGGAGAGGCGAGCCAGTACATATGGAACTGTACGTACAGCCCTATTCCCGTTGTCTGAAGTGCATTCAAACCACGTCTTACAGAGAGCTTCATTATGCTGTACAGACAGAGAACACACACACAGGCAGTGACTGTGGCTCTCTGACTACTACTTCAGTGACTGGGAATCCACGTCCCTGGTGAACACTGGGATGCAGCAGCACACGCCTGGTCTAATCCGACTAGTGCTTAGTCTCTATGTCTGCTGGGAAGGAGTGCTCAGGAAAATACAGTTTTACATCTGTTTAAAAACAGTTTAGTATTATAGTAGGCCTAAACTAAATGGATGTACAGTAGGTCTACTCTCATCCCTATGAAGGGATAATGTCTTGAGAAACTTACAAGGTAAAAGGTGACAATGACATAAGACAATTCCACGATAACGGAATTACACTGAGACTCAGATTTTTCCCTTTAAAATGTATTTCAAACAAAATCCATCGATTTCATTCACACTGAAAATGTTACAAAAACACATTGACGGCACCAACAGCACAAACCGTCATTCTGTTACCAAACTTAACATCTGCACTGTTCTTCAAGTAAATGTGTTTTTGTAAAATGTTCTGCCTATATTGTTAAAATTAGTCTTTGTGCATAGAGTTGTATGGTTTGTTAATTCTGTTACCGTGAAATAGACAAACACAGGTAACACAGACTACTGCCTACATACAATTTGAATATGGAAGCTGAAAACACATGAAGATCCCAGAAAAAATTACGAAAAGAGGAAAAGAAAGAAGTGTTACGCTTATCTGGAATCAATAACAAGTAACGCCTAGCTACCTGATGGACTTGGATGAAATGCAGGGCCATATAGCCACAACAACTGGCTGCATTCCCAGAAGGATTCGCAGACAAAAGTGCCTTCGGTATCAATATTGCCCTGTGAATACCTCCCCTGCCTGCAGTGGTGCAGTATTATATTTGTGTCTCTTTGTGCGGAGGGGGATTTCCAGGCGGTGAAACAGTGAGCTGGTTGGTAACACTGGGAATGGGCACCTTTCCTCTGGGCAGTGTTACCGTGGCTCTGTGGGAACCAGGGGAGAGTAGACCCAGTGTGGGATGGATTGTACAATAGGTGACACGTTGGACTAGTCGGACACAGCTGGGTGATTATGTGAAGGGGAAGATAGATTCTTCCTCAGTGACATCAGGGAACGGTGGCTCCTGTTTCCCAAGTGCCCTTGTCCCACTTCTAGCCGTCAGTCAGGGGAAACTGTCTCCCTTTTGGGGTGACAGGCCAAACAGGAATGTGAGATGTAGGCCTATTGTGTGCTAAATATGGGCTAGCACTCCAAAGCAGTAAAGTCAAAGAGCAGCTTACATATAGAAAACCCACTGTCACATTCAGAATCCACTGAGGAGGATTCTAGAGCAACCTTTGTAGAAAATCGATCTTACAGTGGGAGAATGTGGTAGTTACTTTTCACAACAATAACATTTAGTATTTTGTGTTCTCTTTTGTGTGTCTGTATGTCCGCATGTCTCTATGTATGTGTGTGTGTGTGTTTGTGTGCGCATGTGCATGCTTGTGTGTGTTGAATGTACTGCCATTACAACACAGAACATCTTTCACATATGTGTAACCTTTCAACACTGGCCATAACACATGGCTGATTTATGTTCTGTGTCTATAAACACGCCTCTTCACAGACGCCACACAAAGAAACAGGGACGTCTTGTAGTGTCTGGAGCTCAGGGAGAATGACAGAGAGGGTCCTGCTCTGCCTGGTGAATCCACAGTCTGTCTGTGTGGCTGTTCATGAACACTGTGGGCCTCTGGGACTGATTCAAGCACAACACCGCTGACAGCAGGGAGCCGATAGAGGGCCCAGACCCCACCAGGCCCAGACCCCCCCAGGCCCAGACCCCCCCAGGCCCAGACCCCTTGTCTTCTAACTTGACTGAAAGTTGAACTACAGGAATTCACCTTCCCTTCCCTCTCCAACTCACCCTATTCTATGCACATGAGCACACACACACACACACACACACACACACACACACACACACACACACATGAGCACACACACATGAGCACACACACACACTCACACACACACACACATGAGCACTCACACACATGAGCACACACACACATGAGCACACACACACATGAGCACGCACACACATAAGCACTCGCACACAAACACACATGAGCACTCAGACACGAGCACTCACACACATAAGCACACACACACACAGACATGAGCACACACACACGAGCACACACATATGAGCACTCACACATGAGCGCACACACACACACACACACACACACACACACACACACACACACACACACACACACACACACACACACACACAAACACACACAGGAGGTCAATAGCCCTGATAGATGTAACTGGCCGTCCTGTGTGCGTCTAATGCAGATCACAGGGTATCTGATGTTCACAGGAATGTCCATGGGGCATTTACACTGTTACAGTTCCTCCATGTTGAAAAAAAAAACATGAGCTCACAATTTATCTCTGTTTTTTACAAGCATTTCGCTACACCTGCATTAACATCTGCTAAACATGTGTATGTGACCAGTACAATTTCATTTGATTTGATTTAGTTTCAGATAGGAGCACTTAAAAGCCTGAAATGTACTAGATTTGTATTTGTATTTTGTATTTATTATGGATCCCCATTAGCTGCTGCTCTGGCAAAATGAAGGCAGTTATACATTTTAAAAACATTACAATACATTCATAACAGATTTCACAATATATTAAGTGTGTCCTCAGGCCAATACTCTACTACCACATATCTATAACACAAATAGTGCGTATGTTATTGTGTGTTTGTATGCATGTGTCTATGTTTGTGTTGCTTCACAGTCCCCGCTGTTCCACAAGGTGTATTTGTATCTGGGTTTTTTAAATCAAATTTTACTGCTGGCA
Organism: Thymallus thymallus; assembly: GCA_023634145.1. Taxonomy (NCBI): domain Eukaryota; kingdom Metazoa; phylum Chordata; class Actinopteri; order Salmoniformes; family Salmonidae; genus Thymallus; species Thymallus thymallus. Next base: position 33,931,324 of record CM042413.1, on the reverse strand, counting down.
TGAGTTACTTGATGTGGAATAGAGATCCATGTAGTCATGGCTCTATGTAGTACTGTGCTCCTCCCATAGTCTGTTCTGGACTTGGGGACTGTGAAGAGACCTTTGGTGGCATGTCTTTTGGGGTATGCATGGGTGACCCAGCTATGTGCCAATAGTTCAAACAGACAGCTCAGTGAATTCAACGTGTCAATACCTCTCACAAATACAAGCAGTGATGAAGTCAATCTCTCCTGCACTTTGAGCCAGAAGAGATTGACATGCATATTATTAATGTTAGCTCTATGTATACATCTAAAGGCCGGCCGAGCTGCCCTGTTCTGAGCCAATTGCAATTTTAGTAATTATACTACAATGTGACAAATTCTTCACATTCTTTAATATACAGTGGGGCAAAAAAGTATTTAGTCAGCCACCAATTGTGCAAGTTCTCCCACTTAAAAAGATGAGAGAGGCCTGTAATTTTCATCATAGGTACACTTCAACTATGAGAGACAAAATGAGAAAAAAAATCCAGAAAATCACATTGTAGGATTTTTTTATGAATTTATTTGCAAATTATGGTGGAAAATAAGTATTTGGTCACGATTTCTGGCTCTCACAGACCTGTAACTTCTTCTTTAAGAGGCTCCTCTGTCCTCCACTAGTTACCTGTATTAATGGCACCTGTTTGAACTTGTTATCAGTATAAAAGACCTGTCCACAACCTCAAACAGTCACACTCCAAACTCCACTATGGCCAAGACCAAAGAGCTGTCAAAGGACACCAGAAACAAAATTGTAGACCTGCACCAGGCTGGGAAGACTGAATCTGCAATAGGTAAGCAGCTTGGTGTGAAGAAATCAACTGTGGGAGCAATTATTAGGAAATGGAAGACATACAAGACCACTGATAATCTCCCTCGATCTGGGGCTGCACGCAAGATCTCACCCCGTGGGGTCAAAATGATCACAAGAACGGTGCTGGAGTGGCCTAGCCAGTCTCCAGATCTCAACCCCAAAGAAAATCTTTGGAGGGAGTTGAAGTCTGTGTTGCCCAGCGACAGCCCCGAAACATCACTGCTCTAGAGGAGATCTGCATGGAGGAATGGGCCAAAATACCAGCAACAGTGTGTGAAAACCTTGTGAAGACTTACAGAAAACGTTTGACCTCTGTCATTGCCAACAAAGGGTATATAACAAAGTATTGAGATAAACTTTTGTTATTGACCAAATACTTATTTTCCACCATAATTTGCAAATAAATTCATTAAAAATCCTACAATGTGATTTTCTGGGTTTTTTTTCTCATTTTGTCTCTCATAGTTGAAGTGTAACTATGATGAAAATTACAGGCCTCTCTCATCTCTTTAAGTGGGAGAACTTGCACAATTGGTGGCTGACTAAATACCTTTTTGCCCCACTGTAGGTGGGAGTTAGAATATACTGTATTTGCATATACAGAGAGTGATAAATCATAAACTAATGGGACTTAAAATCTTGGTTTGAGATTTGGGAGTGTATGACGACCATCCATTTGATATGGAACTCATGATATACAGTGGGGAGAACAAGTATTTGATACACTGCAAATTTTGCAGGTTTTCCTACTTACAAAGCATGTAGAGGTCTGTAATTTTTATCATAGGTACACTTCAACTGTGAGAGACGGAATCTAAAACAAAAATCCAGAAAATCACATTGTATGATTTTTAAATAATTCATTTGCATTTCATTGCATGACATAAGTATTTGATCACCTACCAACCAGTAAGAATTCCGGCTCTCACAGACCTGTTAGTTTTTCTTTAAGAAGCCCTCCTGTTCTCCACTCATTGCCTGTATTAACTGCACCTGTTTGAACTCGTTACCTGTATAAAAGACACCTGTCCACATACTCAATCAAACAGACTCCAACCTCTCCACAATGGCCAAGACCAGAGAACTGTGTAAGGACATCAGGGATAAAATTGTAGACCTGCACAAGGCTGGGATGGGCTACAGGACAATAGGCAAGCAGCTTGGTGAGAAGGCAACAACTGTTGGCGCAATTATTAGAAAATGGAAGAAGTTCAAGATGACGGTCAATCTCCCTCGGTCTGGGGCACCATGCAAGATCTCACCTCGTGGGGCATCAATTATCATGAGGAAGGTGAGGGTTCAGCCCAGAACTACACGGCAGGACCTGGTCAATGACCTGAAGAGAGCTGGGACCACAGTCTCAAAGAAAACCATTAGTAACACACTACGCCGTCATGGATTAAAATCCTGCAGCGCACGCAAGTTCCCCCTGCTCAAGCCAGCGCATGTCAAGGACCGTCTGAAGTTTGCCAATGACCATCTGGATGATCCAGAGGAGGAATGGGAGAAGGTCATGTGGTCTGATGAGACAAAAATAGAGCTTTTTGGTCTAAACTCCACTCGCCGTGTTTGGAGGAAGAAGAAGGATGAGTACAAGCCCAAGAACACCATCCCAACCATGAAGCATGGAGGTGGAAACATCATTCTTTGGGGATGCTTTTCAGCAAAGGGGACAGGATGACTGCACCGTATTGAGGGGAGGATGGATGGGGCCATGTATCGCGAGATCTTGGCCAACAACCTCCTTCCCTCAGTAAGAGCATTGAAGATGGGTCGTGGCTGGGTCTTCCAGCATGACAACGACCCGAAACACACAGCCAGGGCAACTAAGGAGTGGCTCCGTAAGAAGCATCTCAGGGTCCTGGAGTGGCCTAGCCAGTCTCCAGACCTGAACCCAATAGAAAATCTTTGGAGGGAGCTGAAAGTCCGTATTGCCCAGCGACAGCCCCGAAACCTGAAGGATCTGGAGAAGGTCTGTATGGAGGAGTGGGCCAAAATCCCTGCTGCAGTGTGTGCAAACCTGGTCAAGAACTACAGGAAACGTATGATCTCTGTAATTGCAAACAAAGGCTTCTGTACCAAATATTAAGTTCTGCTTTTCTGATGTATCAAATACTTATGTCATGCAATAAAATGCAAATTAATTATTTAAAATCATACAATGTGATTTTCTGGATTTTTGTTTTAGATTCCGTCACTCACAGTTGAAGAGTACCTATGATAAAAATTACAGACTTCTACATGCTTTGTAAGTAGGAAAACCTGCAAAATCGGCAGTGTATCAAATACTTGTTCTCCCCACTGTACATTACTGTGTAAACGCCCTCCGTCATACAGACGAGGCCAGCCATACAGGCCATATACATTTTTTTAATCATTCAAGCAGAGAGATAGGGACCATTCTGACAAAAAAAAACTCTATCTCAATGAAAAAGTAACGTCTGGCCAGCAATAAGCAGACATTATGTTAATTAGATATCCCCAGTAAACGTAGGCATTTGGAACCCAGTGAAATAGACCTTCCTTCACATAGTTTTTATTGAACTCTGAAATAATGCATGTTTGTGTGTACAGTACTGCAGATTAATGGCTTTTGTTCATGTTGCAAATCCGGACGATGCTGGGAAATTGTGTGCCACCCTATGGGACTCCCAATCATGTCCGGTTGTGATACAGCCTGGAATCGAACCAGGATGTCCGTAGTGGTGCCTCTATCACTGAGATGCAGTGCCTTAGACCACTGCGCCACTCTGGAGCCCACAATATGTATATTCCACAGGGATGCTGGCCCATGTTTACTCCAATGCTTCCCACAGTTGTGTCAAGTTGGCTGGATGTCCTTTGGGTGGTGGATTATTCTTGATACACACGGAAAACTGTTCAGCTTGAAAAATCCAGCAGCGTTAAAGTTCTTGACACATTCAAACCGGTGCGCCTGGTACCAACTACCATACCCTGTTCAAAGGCACTTCGATCATTTGTTTCGCCCATTCACCCTCTGAATGGCATACATACACAATCCATGTCTCAACTGTCTCAAGGCTTTAAAATAATGATTTAACCAGTCTCCTCCCCTTCATCTGCACTGATTGAAGTGGATTTAACAGATACATCAATAAGTACTGTAAATACTGTAACTTTCACCTGGATTCACCTGGTCAGTCTATGTCAAGGAAAGAGCAGGTGTTCCTAATGTTTTGTACACTCAGTGTATAGCTCCATGTTTTTCACACCGACTCCTGTGGTCTTTAGCAGCACCATACAGCATTCTCCAGCAAGAAAGAATGACAGACTGTTTCCTCTGAAGTCAGTACTGTTGGGGCTGTACTTCAGGACTGCAGCTCATTGGCATGGCTTTGACAGGTAAGCCTGCTGCAATCTGCTCTGGACTGTCACCATTTTTATTTTGTTTTAACCTTTATTTAACTAAGCAAGTTAGTTAAGAACAAATAATTCTTATTTACAATGACAGCCTACCAAAAGGCAAAATGCCTCCTGCGGTGACGGGGGCTGGGATTAAAAATAAATAAATAAATAAAATGTGACAAAACACACATCACCACAAGAGACACCACAACACTACATAAAGAGAGACCTAAGACAACCACATAGCATGGCAGCAACACATGACAACACAGCATGGTAGCAACACAACATGACAACAACATGGTAGCAACACAACACGGCAGCAGCACAACATGGTAGCACACAAAACATGGTACAAACATTATTGGGAACAGACAACAGCACAAAGGGCAAGAAGGTAGAGACAACAATATATATTGCGAAGCAGCCACAACTGTCAGTAAGTGTCCATGATTGAGTCTTTGAATAAAGAGATTGAGATAAAACTGTCCAGTTTGAGTGTTTTTTGCAGTCGCTAGCTGCCGCGAACTGAAAAGAGGAGCGACCCATCAGCCAAACTTGTCATGAGATCAAGACCGGCCTCCCACCTCCTGGTCCCACTTTGTGTCAGCCGCCTGGCTCGTGGACGTCCAATCGCCTCAGCCCTTTTTAGAGCAGCCACCGAATCAAAAGCTCTCTAAATATGGCACATTCCACATGACACCCATCTAGGTGGCGGCTGACTTTCTCACAGAACTTAAACCCTATTTTCTTTGAATGAGAGTCTTCCTTTGTTGTGCGAATTGTCCATCCAGACCCTAGCAACTTCCCCAAATCGGAATGCTGCTGGAATTCCAGGCTCTGCTGCCAACTCTGGCTACCTGGTAAAAGGGATTAGAGCAGCTTTATCCCTTAGTCAGGAATGCGGAATGACTGAACTTCTGACTAAGTCAGACAAGGTTGACATTTAATGCGCCTGTTCCAGGGTGATGCTCCGGCTTGTTGTGCTTAACTGCCGGCAGCATGATAAGATTGATCAAAGTACCAATGCATTTGTCACTTGTCAAAATAAACGACCTATGGCAATTCCAATGAACACTAAATGCTGTCTCTTGTCTTAACACGGAAACGTTTTGTCAATGGACCCTGATCTTTTGAAGAAACAAAAACAATTCCAGAGAATAAATATGAATCGAGTACACACTATTCTCACGGCTCTGCTTATCCTTCAGGCTATAATTTGGAAATAGCATTCATCTGATAAGTCATGACACTGTGATCAAGAGGACTGCCATTTCCCAGTGCAGGCTGTCACACTCAGTCCACACATAAATAACAGGGCGACCTTAACAAACAGAGTTTGCCATGTTGCTAGACTATCAAAACATTAAAAATGGAAATGGGGAAGAAATTCCATAAATATAAAATATTCTGTTAGTAGCCTATGTTACTGCTTTATGACATTAAAGTCACATGGACACATCAAATACGCTTTACATGAATTCCTGTATGAATGCAGCTTTTCAATGTGAGTGACATTTGCAGCGTGGGGGGGGGATAACAAAAAGTGGCATGCTGAACAAGTCATGGGAACTGGCACGTACATACTTTGTTGCAGAGCAGGAGTGCACGCAGGCCGACCTGCAGCTTGTACCTGGGCCCTTTCCACACCCCAAAACCCAAGTGCTTCTGCATGCAGCTTCAACCTGACTCTCAAAGCAGACACTGTATAGGCCTATATGAGTCAGAACTCTGGGAGGGGATACAGGTTTGTCTGGACTTCTTGTGCTTCTGTAATGTGCTTAAAGTGTTCAAACTCGAAAGTGCTTTTGTCAAATTTCAGAAAACAAATAACATGACTGAGCGCTCATCCTATGATACATGTGAGGTTATTAAATGTCTATGAGACATTAATGAAGGACAAAGCAAGAGAATGATCACATAAGCTGAGACAAGGGTAAGTACACACTAACTCAAACCAAGAGTGAAGTCAAATCTACTGATATATCTTTCATACAGAGGAAGAAGCTTACGGAAAGTCAAGTGAAATTCTAAGAAATTCTTGTAAGGCCACAGCCCAAAATAAGAACAAAAGCAAAACCATCATGGGTGTATACACATTTTGTGTTTATATCCTAAGTCAAAGCCGATAGGTGCTTTTCAAGGTGTACCGTTTGTCTCATGCCACATGAGAGAAAAGCAAACAGAAAAGCAAACGAAAGTGAAGAAATCTCAGTAAATAAGGTGTGACTGCAACAAAGTCTTAAAGCACCCTAAAATGCACCTGTTACACTTTTATCAGTCTTTGTGATAAGGACAGAAAACTCTAAATACCAAGTAAGAATAAAGCATAATTTACATACAGTTCAGTATTGTTGAGATCAGTTTGTACATATGCTGTACACAAATGGTCACAAAGAAATGCAGCACTTCTTTCTTCCAACCCTGCTCATATTTTGAACTACAGTCTACGTTATTCAAAAATGGTCATCCAATAGAACAAATCATTTCAGACATGAGGCAAAAGTCCAGACATTATTGACATATCTCATCGTGAGAGAGGAGATAGCTGGTCCTCTCCCACTACTGTAAGGCCAGCCAGCCAGAGCAAGGTTGGGGTGGGCTGGGCTGGGGAGCTGGTGCTGTTATGCCCTTCACTGGGGGAAGAGAGGCACCTGTGAGGGGGGTGCTGCTGTCGACATTGCCGGCCTTGCTCTCAGCTATGGAGCCCAGCTGAGTCTTCTCACAGGGCCAAGCTAGCAAGGTTAATAACGGCCAGGCATGCCAAAGTGGAGCATGGATTTCAACCTCCTCCGTCCAAGCACTTGCAACACACCACTTCCCCCTCTCTGCCAACGGAATACTGTAGAGTGGCACATAAGTCCGTTTTCACCCGCTGCCATCTCACTCTTGATTCAGTCAAGGATGTCTTACTTGCATGCTCTTTCCTAGAAGACGCAGCGGCAGCAAATGGGGGGAGGGATCAAGCTCGGTGTCGGCACCAAGAGCCACCGAAAGATTCCTTAGGACTCTGAAAGCAGCCGGCTGTCCAGAGAGTTCAAAGATTTCGGAATTCCGGACCAGCTCTCAAAGGAGGGTTATTTTATGGACTACCACACAGGGCCAAAAACTAGAGGTCTAAAGTTCAATATCAATGAAGATATTTCAGATTCTAGTGAAGCTAAAAACAATGTGAATGAAAAACCAACAGATGCATCTTTAAAAACGTTTTAATTACAGAAGTAAAAAGCGGGAGCAAACAAAGAGAAAGGTAGCCTCAAGTAAAGGAGACAAGGGAGAGAGAGAGAAAACTGGGACAAAGTTGGTGTGGCAGCTTAGTTTGGGTGGCAGGGCGGGGGTGGTTACTGCAGCCTGGTGTGGGGCCTGTCCAGATGGACCCAGGTTTGGTGAGGACAGAGCAGGGTCATAACAGAAACCAGAGTATCAAAGGAGAGATGGTTGCTTCCCGAAACTTGGCACTTTCAAGTAGCACTTATACGGGGTATCAGATAAACGTAACCCTGCTGTCAGAATGGCTGCTCGCAAGGAAATTAGGTGAAGGTCATGACCTGGAAAGCAAGGGTCAAACATCGCCAGGCCTCCACTCACACAGATTCACAAGGTAAAGCCGCGCTGCCTCTGCAATGGCCTACCAGATGGCCATAAAACCTGACTCGACGGCTGATGGAAAAGCAGGCCAATCTCTGAAGACCAATGTATCGGTCAGACGGATACATAAGTAACTGGGAAACTGTCACAGTGGGACCACACACCGCTGAGGCCCAGATTTAACCAGTTTATCTTTCTACTAAATCCCAAAACTCATAAATGTCAAAATTATAAAGAAAGAGAGAAGAAAACAAAACTTACTTAACAGAGACATTGAGCCATATGTTTTCTTACAGCTGAGAAGGGCTTTTTAACAGTAGCTTTGCCTCACTTTTTATCTCCTATTGGTTTTGGGGGGCTTGTTAACTTTTTTTCTTGGTGAAACACATTATTAATAAAAATGGAACCAGAAGCTTTGTAGATAGTTGCATTGTGTTTTTTCTATTTGGTAGAAAAGCCCCATACAGCACTGAGATAAATAGTGTTTAATTGTAATATACAGATATACTATAAATTTGATTTCAGAATACACTGGTCAGTAAAGATCAGTGGATTTCATTCCCATGTCAGAGATGAAACTGCATATGTTTCTCTGCATACAGTCATGTGAAAAAGTAAGTACACCCCCTGGAAAGTTCTCTTTTTTTACACATTTGGACAGATGGATATGTAATCTTCACTTCAACACTATTGTCAGATAAAGGTTACCCAATTTAACAAATCACACAAAAAAGAACCCCAGAGACTTCTATGAGCATCTTTCGGTCAGCTCTTGGGCTGACTTTGGTGGGATGACCTGTTCTAGGTAGTTTGCCAGTGGTCTGGAATTTTCGTGGGACAGTGGAATGATGTACTTTGAATTGCTTGGAAATGGAATGATGTACTTCGAATTGCTTGGAAATTGATTTGTAACCCCTCCCAGACTCATGGGCATCAATAATCTTTCTTTTGAGGCCTCGAGTAGGTATTTTGATCTTTGAATTATGTGTTACCACACACCCATATGGTTAAGACCAAACCAGACCAATTTTCTTATCTTTATGGAAGGTTTGACCCTCCATAAAGTTTCTCTCTAATGTTTTCTAATCATTTGCACTTGATTTGGTACACCTAATTCTAATTTTAGCCATTTTATGTGATGGTAAAGGTAGGGGTGTACTAACATTTTCCCCATAAGGAAAAGGCATTTTTGTTTATTTTAATTGCATAACATTTTCAAAGTATTTGTGTGTGTGATTTGTTAAATTGGGTAACCTTTATCTGTCAATAGTGTTGAAGTGACGATTACATAACCATTTGTCCAAATATGTAGGGGGTGTACTTACTTTTTCACATGACTATGTTTCTCTCTCAAACATAAAACCAATCTGCATAGGCTATATAACACCCTGTGGAGACAGAGTTATGTCATTAACCACAATTAACATTCCCACGACTTTTGAGACATCTACAGGTGCTGCACTAGTGAAGTAACAAAGCAAATTATATTTTCGGACTACAAAATACTTAATGAATACTTCAGAATTCACATTCTGTAAGTAAAATGTTATTTATATTTTCCAAACTTCAATAGCAAGCCTAAATACAGTAGGGATGAAACATAGCCTCCAAGAAAAAGAGCTGTTGAGTGTTCTTTTCTTAAATCCCTCAATATGTTTAAATCTTTCTTTACTTCAAATTACTAAATCCTTTCTCTTCTGTAGATCAGGTGTGTGGTTTCTTAACTGCTCCTGTTAGTCGCTCTGGATAAGAGCATCTGCTAAATTACTTAAATGTAAATGTATTGTGCCATCATCAACACGGCTTATTAATTAATATGCTTAATGATCCCAGAGCCTGTTATATAGTATGTTTTATAGGCCAGTGGAGGCTCCTCAGACGAGGAAGTGGAGGACCATCCTCCTCAGTACATTTCATAAAAATGTATTTTTTAGATAAACCAAAATAAATTGACTTTGCAATAAAACCAAATAATTGATTTTGCAATAAAAGGTCTACAGTAGCCTCAACAGCACTCTGTAGGGTAGCACCATGGTGTAGCTGGAGGACAGCTAGCTTTCGTCCTCCTCTGGGTACGTTGACTTCAATACAAAACCTAGGAGGCTCATGGTTCTCACCCCCTTCCAGAGACTTACACAGTAATTATGAACTTCCGGAGGATGTCCTCCAACCTATCAGAGCTCTTGCAGCATGAACTGACATGATGTCCACCCAATCAAAGGATCAGAGAATTAATCTACTGTAGTACTGAAAGCATAAGCTACAGGTACCTAGCACTGCAGTGCATAAAATGTGGTGAGTAGTTGACTCAGAGAGAGAAAGACAATAGTTCAACAGTTTTGAACAAAATCATTTCTTCCAAAATGGAGGAGAAGCAAGAGAGAGATAATATTATTTTTTTCAGGTTCACTTAATTAGATAGCAAATGCAGCTAGCTAGTTTAGTCTACTCAAACAGAGGGATGATATGACTATCCAACACAACACTGGAACTCTTCCAAGTCAAGTTTTGATTTGAGTCATTTATTGCCACCGGGGCCCGCCGGTGTTAACTGCTAGACTGCTTACTGACTGTACACTGTAACGTTACTGCATGATTGTAGCGGTTTTACTAACACGTTAGTTATTTTAGGTATGTTGACTATAACGTTACTTTATCTAATATGGTGCTATGTAGGCTGTGTGTAGCGGTTATCATATAGTTTGGCTTGAAAAGGTTTTTTCGCCTGGTCACATACAGCTGATGTGTTGTGCAGTGAAGTTCACAAGCGAAGGGACAAGGTGAGAGGAGGAGAGCAGGTACATACGCATGATCAGGGGTGTATTCATTCCGCCGATTCTGTTGAAAAACTTTTCTTAAACGGAACCAAACGGGGACAAGCATACCTGAATTTGTCCAATTGAAACTCTCGTTTGCAACTGTTGAACTAATGATTATACCCTATATCAGCAAGATGCAGGCAAGAGTGTGCAAGGCCATATAATGTGTCACTGTCTGTTGATGTTGTTGTAAACTTTCATTCATAGGCTAGGTTGTAGCAACCTCATGATGGTATAGGGAAAAGTTTAGTATCATGTAGTAGCCTAAACCTATCGTCAATCATCCAACATGCTGTAATAGAAATAAGGCCATGCTCATGAAAACTGAACTGACCGCCACTATTTATTTTGTTGATTGTTGTATATAACATGGTCATGTATTTATTTTCTGTCTCTCTAGACAATACAGACTGGTCTCTTATCAGCTCACCCTGGAGTGGATGCTGAGGGGAGAACATCTAGGTCGAGGCCAACGACGTGTACTCCCGCCTCTGTGGTGGCAGCAATTATTTCTAACTACCCTGACCCCAACAGCAGCTACATTGGATTCCAGGAAGTTGAGGAGGCTAATAGCATTTTATACGAATAACAATTTCAATAAAGTCACATCGGCTGATGTAAAAAGGGCTTTATAAATACATTTGATTGATTGATTGAATAAATAACATTGTAGTTCAATTTTTACAAATAAACTATTTAATGTTGTTAAAAAACATATAAACAATTACACATTTACTATTCCATTCACAATGTCACTCTGCATTAGTTAGACCAGGGATTTACAAATATGTTCCTGGGAGCAACCGTCTTGTAGGTTTTCACTCCAACAGGTAAGCTTGATTAGGGTTGGGTTGGATTGAAAACCTAGGATGGTAGCTCTCTAGGTACAAGGATTCTCTATTTTCTTTCTCTCTGCATTGTTAGGAAGGGCACGCAAGTAAGCATTTGACTGTTAGTCTCCACCTGTTGTTTACGAAGCATGTGACAAATCATGACATGTCTTTGTATATGATCTATTTATCTTCCCGTCGCTTGACAGCCTGCTGGACCAATCGGGTTGTCATGGCTGGTAGGCAGGACCCGAGGCACCGAGCTGTAGTAAATTGACATTCCTTTATTTGTTTTTTTAAAACAACAAAAGGAAAGGACGCAACCATGAACTGAAGTGCAACATGCACAAACAATAACCCACACGCAGGTGGGAAACTCAACAACTTAAATAGGCTCCCAAATTAGAGGCAATGCAGGTCAGCTGCCTCTAATTGGGGACAACCACAAAAACATAGAGTAGCCTAGAATCCTCCCCTCTGTCAAGCCCTGACAGTCACCTCCAGACCAACATGAAGATGCCTAGAGGCCTCCCTATAGCCAGGACCTGACACAGGTTCTAAAGTTGAATGTCTTCTCTTCAGACACTCTTCACTACCCAGTCCTTGGCATGTTTGGAATAATCCACACGGCTTCTCTGAATAACTGAATAACAAAACAAAACATTTTAATTAGTCCTAATTAGTCTTTCCTTGCATCCTCCTGAAAAACTATTGGAGGAGGCATGAGTGGAGGAACATTGGGTCCCCTCTTTAAAAAGGATACAAAGATAGACTATGTGAGAAATGTAACAGAGATTAAATCTGAGACAGTACTGTTCATTGTCCTATCATCATGAGACAGTAGGTTCATTGTCCTATCATCATGAGACAGTATGGTTCATTATCCTATCATCATGAGACAGTATGGTTCATTATCCTATCATCATGAGACAGTATGGTTCATTATCCTATCATCATGAGACAGTGTGGTTCATTATCCTATCATCATGAGACAGTATGGTTCATTATCCTATCATCATGAGACAGTGTGGTTCATTATCCTATCATCATGAGACAGTATGGTTCATTATCCTATCCTCATGTCTGTTCCACCACCCCTCTCCTTCTATCCATTCCCTCCCAGGCAGGTAGAAACAGATCTGAGACAGTATGGTTCATTGTTCTATCCTCATGTCTGTTCCACCACCCCTCTCCTTCTTCCATTCCCTCCCAGGAAGGCAGGCAAGTATAAACAGAAAGAGTGATTGGTGATGTAAAGGTTGGGCTAGTTTGTTGTCATTACAACTCAGGCACCAGCTAGGGCAGTCATTTTATGCAATCAGTAGCACTACAGAAAACACTATGCCTAGTAGAAAATGAAATACTATTTCTTATCAGTAACGTTATAATGAAAAAGGGAATTGCATCACAAAGCAAAACAAACAAAAAACAGTCAGTAGGACAGGATATCATTACCATTGCAGTAGTAGCTAAACTAAAAACACCACAAACTAGTTCAGGGAAGGGCAAACAAATAATATTATAAATTACTAGCTAGCAACATACCTTGAATGGTTGGAGCTTTCCTGTCCATGGTGGAAAGACGGTGGGAACAGAATCCGGTTACAACCGGTCCCTATTGAAGGCTGTGGTCACCAAGTGATCATTAGATACAGTCGACACCATAAGCAGGATGTCAGATGGCCTGTAGCCATGCCTGACACAAAGCTCCATTTCGGTCAGGAAAAGAATGGAAATGGGTACTGTATTTGTATATGACCAGAACATTATTGCACCCGTGTAAAATACACTTCATTTTGGCCAACGTCACTCAGCTAACAGTTACTTGACTACTAACCTTATTCGCCTAGCCTTACTTAATTCAGAGATTACTAACCGCTACCCTAGCTAGCTACCATATCTTTGTTTACTTCCTTTCATTATGATTTCCTTTTTTGAAGACCAATAGTGAGACGCACCTTCGTCCAGCCTCCTGTAATTATCCATTTTAGAACCACGAAGAAGAGTGTCTACTAGATTACAACATGGAAGACCTTTGAGCACAAACTTTTTTATTTTTTACATTTTACAATTAAAATAAATGTTGTATTACTTATGTTTTTGATGTTGTTGCAGCTGTTTTTATTAACTCTATTTGAAGGGGTTAGTCAATGATACATGTTTAATATTACATAAACATAACATGTCAAATGTGCAATGACTTAATTTGTGTTTTTTCCTCTCTCTTTCTGTCAAATAAAGGTAAAGGTACTTGATTCTTCTTACAACTATTACTAAAGTAAAAAAAAAAACATTTGATTGGTGTAAAAATGGGAAAGAGAGTTTCCTTCAACCATATTTCTTGCACCAGTCTAGGCGCTTATCCTTTAAATCCAAGTCACATTAGGATTGATTAATAATTTAAACCTAACCAAACCAATGTCCTGGACATAGAGTTATATGGAGTCCTCTAGTGGCCAGAAGCCTGTGTTTGTATGGGCAGCGCTATTGAGGACTTTCGCCATTTCGTCAACACATTAATGTCTCCTAGCCACCGACGCATAGTCTACTTTCTGACCCTTACACTAAAATTTAAATTAAATTGAAAGGTTTTTATCAAACTGAAACTAAATAAAAACTAGTAAACCAAGTCTGAAAACTAACTCAAACTAAACTGAATTTCAAATACAAATCTACAAATTAATAGAAATAAACACTAATATTAAATTTAAAAAACGGTAATAAGCTTGCTTATGCCGGAGTCTTTTCACTGCATTTATGGATGAAGGAAAAGGAATGGAGAGACAGTACTGTAGGCGGTCTAACATACACTGAACACAGACACACAGGCGCATGCGCACACACACACACACACAAACACACACACACACACACACACACACACACACACACACACACACACACACACACACGCAATCATAAGTACTGTATACATCAGCCAAACCCTTTCATCACATACTGAGCACCATAGTCTTGATTGAACTGCATAAACCCTCAATATCTTTTCAGCTATTTAAGACAAAGATTTATAACAAAATAGGCTTGGTCTGAAGCCCAGCATAACTTGATATGTATGTGCTTGTATCACAACTTCCTATCTGATTCAAGGATGATTAGTGTAAAACGGACAGAAGAAGTTGAAAGATTAGGACACTAGTACAGGTTTTCCATAGTTGGATTACTTTGGGAATGAGGTTGATTAACAAGAATTAATTCAATTCAACAATTCCTGTGTTTTTGACCTCCAAGTAAGAAAAAATAAAAACATAGAAAAATAAAAAACAGGCTAATTTATAAGTAAATATAATGATTTTTCTTTAAAATGTAAAGGACTAACAATGCGATAAGAAAGTAATACAAGACGTTATTTGTCAACAACTTTGTCATGAACAGGAACTATAATTGAAATCATTCTGTTTCATTCTGTAACCTATTTTTTGTTTTTGTGTCCTCTGTTTTGAATATTTCAGACTATAATAAAAGCAAATGCTATCCTGTCAATTACCTCCAACAGTCAACAGACATTCATTCACTGTTTTCCATTCAATAACGTCTGGCTACTAGATTAGCATGTTCATATTGACCTGTTTTGGTGACTGACAGTGCCAATACATACAGGCTGAAATCTGAGTCATGAAATTCACATAATTTCATCCTTCAATAGAGATAAACATAGGATCCCACACCTGCTCTGCTACTCAAGTTTAACATCCGCTATCTGCCTGAAGTAGTGGGCTAACTCCTGGCCTGTATAATTTGCCATTAACAAAAGCCAGTTAGGGTTTATTGTGATAAATTCTGTGCAGGACAAAGTGTGACAATGAAAGAGTGTGTAGTATGGTGGTACTTGGTTGTTTTTATTTCACTAAATAAAGACAACAAAAAAAGAGACTGTTAAATAGATAAAAAAAAAAAAAAAAGAAGAAGATATCTAAACATCGATTGCCTCCCATTCCTAGAAATCTTCTCAAGAAAGAAACATTAGAATACCAAGAACCGGACACGGATGCAACATTTGGTTCAATCAATTATTATATTTTTATTTAACCTTTACTTAACTAGGCAAGTCAGTTAGGAACAAATTCTTATTTACAATGACTAACTTTCACACTGGTATATAGTGTTGCACTTTTTCGATACTAGAACATAAAAAATATTTCGGTACTAGAATTTTTGTTACTTTCGGTACTTCTGTCAAATGTGTCTCACAAATAAATTTACTAACATACCTCCTGCTTGTCCTGCCAATCACCGGCAGCTAACATCAAATCAAACGCTGTGTGTGTCACTCGACAGCCTCTCTCCTCCTCCACTGACAATACGGTCTGCACACACTAGAGTATTTAGAGTCCTGCCACTTGGGACAGATCGACATTTACAGAATGGTTACCTGGAGGAAAATGGGGGAGGGTCATGCTTTTCCATTTCAGTCAAGGAGAGGGTTTAGTATTTTTCAATCTAGTCCAGGGGAGTATCATGTCATTTGTAATTGATGAAATGTCAATATTATTTAGAATTAGTTGCTTATTAGGCTATATATATCGATGTGTGCGTGATGCTGCTCCTCATCTCTGATTCTCCGCTGGGCGTGCGATATCAATTGTGCCTATAGGCTACTTAGTGTGATCTCAATCAAATGTTTCATAGCATATAGGCTACGAAGTGCATGCTCGGAGAAGCACCGAGCAAAGTTATATTTCCAAGATAGCTGCTGGGATGGTGTAAATAAAACTAAGCTGCAATGGATATTCCAACCCTGAGCCCCGGCCTGCTCTGCTCTTGTTGATCAAAAACCTTTTTGTGTGCTGCTTAACCAATGGCTGTGCTGTGTAGGGCTACGGTGGCAGTTCAGGAGGAGAGTCAAAGGTTTCTTCTGAAAACATTTTTTATTAGGCCTAGTCCAGAAAATTCACTATCTTGCATGTGAACTAGCCTATAGCCTATGTTCTGTTCAGTTTGAGAAGGAGAGCGCAAAGATGAGAAGGAGGACCGGAGGTCAACTTTGACAGCTTGCGACCACTATAGTTGATTTTATTAAAAACAATATGTTTCTTGCCCAGTTTTTGACCTCACAATAAGCCAGATTCGAGTAAC